>CM024615.1:8753877-9192060 GCA_014182575.1 Eucalyptus decipiens | reverse complement strand
TTATCATCATCATCAATTAGCATTTTCATGCATCATATAAATTGCATTTCAAAAAAAAAAAAAAAAAAAAAAAGATCCATATTCCCGTCCAAAATATCATTCATCGCATGTGCATGGTCAAAATTTAGGTAATATATTGTCTTTGAATGCAACCTCGCGAGCTCACCTTCAAAGAGGGGCAGCGTTGACACCTAAATTTTGACTAATAATTTAGTAAATTAATTGCATAAAAATTTAGGGATTAATCTTTAACCCCTAAGAAAAATAGCAAAATTGCATTTCATGTAGCCGCATTTGCATTTGTACTAAGAGGACAACAAAAAGCAGGGCTCGGCAATGATGGCATACAAATTCTGGGTGAGTGATTCGGGAGAAATCTTCAAAGAAGCAAGTAACTCACAACATACTATATAATATGCCCATATCGTTATTATAATATGCCCATAATATTATATAATATGTCAGCTTTGAAGGTGCAATGAAATTCACCGTAGAAGGAACCCTCCTCATTAATGCATGCACCATGCGTGACAAAATTCTAGCTGACGTAAAAAGAAAATTCTAGCCGCATGCGTGAAGAAAGCAAAAAGAAAAAAATCCCACCCGCACGCGAGATCCGGGAGAAAGTCTGCAAAGGCATGGGCTCACCATTTTATAATATTTTATAGTGAGAATTCTCTCCTTCCCGAGAGCAAATCAAGAAAGAATAAAAAGTCCATTGTGAGGGGGAAAAGGGAGCATAAGTTTTTTTCTTTCTACGACAAGGTTCTGCAGAAAAGTAAACGCTGAAAGCGAGAGTGAAAGCCGTGCAGCAGGGGGAAAAGGGAAAAAAGCAAAAGAAAAGAAAAAGCAGAAAGGCAGAGAATGCAATGCAGGAGACTCGTTCCATCTTCCCCATATAAAAACCTAAGCCGCTCCTCATGCCGCAAGGGGGAGATGTGATCTTCGAGCAGCATACCTTAAGCCGAACCCACCGCACGCAGCACCGAACCACCGCGTCCCCGTGCCGGTCGCCGCCCCGTGCTCGAGGCCGTACTCTCGCGCGCGCCAATACGCCTGGCAGCCGGGCCCGCGCCGCCCCCGCCGCCATTCCGCCAGCCTCCGCCTTCGATCGACGCAGCTGCAACCCGCCCCCGCGCCTCGCTCCACGCCCGCCGCTGCCTCGTCGCTCCTCACCCGTCGGCCCAAGATCCGTCGCCTGTAGCCCGCGCCCCGCTTCCGCCGCCCGCGCCGCCGCACCACCGTCTCCACCTCCCCGCGCCCGCCGCTCGTCGTGCGTGCTGGTCCGCGACGCCGAACCGGAGGCCAAGCTACCACGACCCGAGCCCCACTCACCCGTCGCCGGGCCTCAACCCGACGACCCACGACCCGCGCCACCGCGACCACGACGCCTCGCTCCCGTCCTCATCCCGTCCATCCGTGAAGCCGCCGCTGCCCGACGCCATTGCGCTCCACCGCCGTTCGGCTCGCGACACCAGCCAGTTCCCGTGGCCAGGCGCGCCCGCGCCCGCACTTCCGCCCCCGTCCCAAGCCGCTCCGCCCCGCCGCCGCCTCGGTTCGCCAGTTGCCGCCCGCCGAGCTTCGACGCCCACCGCCCATCACCGAACGCCGACCACCACCCACGGCCGCACACCTCCACGAGCAAGCCAGTGCGTGAAAGGAAAAAGAAGAAAAAACAAAAGGGGCACATTAGGTAGTTTTTTATTATTGTTGTTTTATCTTTATTTTTTATATATAGTTTATAGTTTGTTTTTATATTTTTTTAGTGATTATTCATTAACGCATGATTGAAATTCCAATGAAATGACCCTCAAATTAGGATTAGGAGTCCGATTTTCGTGCCCGAAATTCGACTCATGATCTCTTGCGAAAATCGACATTCCAATCTCATGCCCGAGATTCGATTCGCGTATTTAATTTAAAATTGACCAACCCGATCTCATGTGCGAGGTACGGTTTGTCAATTTTGGGGCATTAATCTTATCTTGATTGGATTAGATATCGGTTATTTGAATTAACTTTTGGTTTTTGCATAAAAGAAATTTAAAAAATGCGAGTTAGATTAGGGCTAGGTTAGCATATTTAGTTATTTCTGTTTGTTAAAAAAAAATCCAAAAAAATGCATTCAAGATATTAGTTTTTTTAAGAATTGCACGTGTCATTTTAGAATAGATTTTTGATTCTAAATTTTTATAACAGAAAATCCCAAGAAAAAAATTAATTAATTTAGGTTAGTTTTCTTAGGTTGCATGTTTAATTGTGTGCAAATTTCTAAAATTCGAATTTTGTATAAAAAAAAACAAAAAAAATCATGCATTTTAGAATAGAATTACATGTCTCATTTTAAGATTAGACCAATTTGCATCCTAGGTTAGAAATTACGCTAGATTAAAACAAATTCTTAGTTTAAATTAGGATTTAGCATGACTTAATCCTAAGTTTAAATTGGATGGAATTTTACTTTAGCTAGGTAATATTTGCATTTGTCTTAATTTCGAATAACATGAAAAATACAAAAATTTGTCTTTAGATAAATTAGTTTCAATTTTTAGGATAAATTGCATTTTTAGGAATAGAAATATCATGTGCACGCCATGTAAATTAGGCTCATTTAATTAAAAATTGCCCGTCATTATAATTAGGTCATTTTGATTTGCGTATTTGATTATTGCATGTTCATTGAGAAACCCAAAAAATTTTACTCATGTCATGTAGCTTAGAACGCATTGTCATGCCATTCCATGCTAGATTAGTAGCATGCATTGCATATTAATAAGTGAAAACCAAAAATGGGAAATTGCCTCGTTAATTAAATCACATTTAAACTGCTGATGTGAATTCCGATTTAACATTGGGTGATGCTTTCGTTGCTATGAGGTAATCCTGTCATTTATTCACTGATTTATCTGGGTGTTAAATTGGTGGTTTGCGCACCCGCATGATCACCTCATGTTAGGAAGATAAATTAAAATCAATTCAAACTGCCTGCAAAAATATTTTTGAAAATAAAAAAAAAGAAAGGTACCGAAGGGCATTAGAGAAATCTAGTGTAACCAAGTCCCGAACTCACAATCTCTTCGGGTTCGGTAGGGAGTGAAGTAATTCTCCCATTACTTTACTTGGGTTTCTAATCTACCCACCAAAAATAGATTAGTGGCGACTCCTAATTGAAAATCAATTGCATGTTAAGAACTTAAACCCTAAGTCGCGAATTGGTATGGGCTTGGGAGAGCCCGAGTTAAGTCTAGGCTTAACAATCCATTAGCCGAACCCTTAGGTGGTCCAAACCCGCTTCGGGGAGGTCGCGACAATCATCATCAATGTAGATTTAATTTTCAAGAAGATGATAGCTAATGGATTCGAGAATGGCGAAATGAAAATGGGGCTCTTCGGGAATATTAATGTCCGCAAGCATTTTCTCGCCCTTTTCTCGTGTGTTGCTTTCTTAAGAGAGTGTTTGGCTGTAGTTACAGATTTTCAGCAGGTGACCATGAATGGACGAAGCAAGAGAAGTGTGAGATTTTGCCTAATTATTTTAAAAGCTTAAATTATTAGCTGAATGCAGGGTTTAATATTAAATATTCTAACACTACCCTTCATGTGTGGGGAGGCAAATTTCTTACTTCTTTGAAAGAAGTAACTATAGGTTGAGGATGTGGAAAGCGACCATAAAATGTAATTTTTATTAATTTGTTACTTCTTTTGGAGTTTCCAAGAAGCTTCAATTAAGGTTGAGGCTGGAACACATGTTTCAAACGTTGATATTCTAGTTATTTAATATATCATATTGTCAGCTATTATTCGATGTTTCTTATTCGTAATTATCCCATGCAAAATTAAAAAGAAAAGTGATGGGTCACGTTTCTTTTTCCATTTTATTGAAAAAAGGATCATAAAGAACCGAATGCATGTATTCGTGCATTATTTTATAAAAAAAGTTTAATATCAGACATCAAGATTCTCGCATCTGGTGGGTGCCATACGTTTCCACCTACTAATGCATAATGTAAGGAAAACTTTGGTTAATATATAATCATGCAAAACATAAGGTGGATGGAATATTAGAAGAAATACAAATTTCGGTAACGCAGATTTATACAATAATTTCTTTATACAATAACTTCTCCCAATGAATTCAAACTAAAATCATGGTGAACTGTAATGATGTGACATAAAACAAGCAATAAACTGTAATAGAAAGAAAAATTAAATCTCTGAACCTTTATAATTTGATTTTCCTAAATCCGTCGTACCTTTTCTACAGTCCTCGATTGAATTATGGCCAAATTAGAAGTCTTGATTAACCAGGAAATTTTTTTGATCATTGTGAAGTGATAAGACAGCTCTTATTGCAGACGCTGGTTTATGCAGGTAACTCATCCAAATAATTATCTTTAAATTATAGGCAACATTAAAAAAAAAAAAAAATCAAGTAAAGTGCAGTTGATATCGAAGAACTTGCTTACCTATCTTCCACATGAAATTTTACAGCATTGCAACTCTAATTTCGTCAATAAACTTGATACGCACAGACTTTACATTAGTCTAAGTATGAAAAGGGTACAACATGGAATCCACAAACTGAATTTTTTCAGATGCACGTTCTTGCATGTTTGCATGAGTATCGAACAACTTCGCAGGTCAAATGTTGCCACGCATCGCGCACGAGGTTGACTTTGTGCCTTCGAGACGTGTTTTAGACTTAGGATTAGATGGAGAGGAGCAAAGCCAGGGGAAGGTGTTCTTTGTGCGTCCTTGAAGGAGGCTCAGACTCTCTAGAAACACGTACAATTGGACTTCAAGCGCCTTCATGAAGTCAAATATGATCCACTACATGTCATTAGTTTAAAGCTTTAGGAAAATACATGTGTATGACTTCGTTTCGTATATAAATTTTGCTTTACCTAGCTATCCATTTCTGTTAGGATGGAAGTCACTCAGAGCCCCGCGAAACTAGCATTGTCATAATTAAATGACAGAGAAATGAATTTCCAGCGAGATTTCCCACAAAAAGAAAAAAAAAAGGAAAAAAAAGTAGAGTAAGTTAATGAATAAGAAATTGGTTATTGTTCCTTTATAGAAAAAGAAATTGGTTATTGTTCCTTTATTTAGTGCTCTTTTCTTTACATAAGTTTTTCTTTACTTCAATATAAGAAAAAGTATTCTAGTCTTAGGGATTGCTTTATGATTGCTTATCATACTTTTTTCCTTAGATATGAATTTATATACATTCTTTTCAACCCTTTGTAAGGCTTTGTGAGATTATTATCTTCTAGTTTTTTTTTTCAAAGAAAATAGAAAGGTTAGAATTTTCTGCTTCTTCTATCTCATAATTAAGATAGAAAAATATTAAAAATTAACAATCGAAATGAAATATTTTCCATTATGAATTTCTTTTTTTGATTTCATTAAAAATGGAATATTCTTTTTCTAAATGGATTAAAAAGGAAAAAAAAATACTAGTAATAGTGGGGGCGGATGTAGCCAAGTGGATCAAGGCAGTGGATTGTGAATCCACCATGCGCGGGTTCAATTCTGTCGTTCGCACATTAATTACTCTTATGTTTTTTTAATTAAATAAAAAGGAAGAAATTCGATTTTCTCCCCTGACTTCATGAAATGCGCTGATCGCAATCTGGATGGTCTATCTTTGATCGTATTAGAGAGGAGGACTTTATTCGGTGCATAAAAATTGACCCAAGATATCACCTGACCACTCCACCTAAAAAGCAAAAGGAAAATTATTAAATAATGAAAAACTATTGGAGGATTTATATCGTCACTTATCATGTTTCGATTAGTACTGATACGTCGAGTGAAATTCTTATAATTTCTTGACAAATTATGAGGATATATGTTGGATGACCCGAGACGATGCTTTCAACCGGAATCAAAATCTGTGCAACCGAATTGAAGGAAATGAAATCAATGATTTACCGCATAACGTATGGGTGGACTGATCCCATTGGGCAAAGTAGTAAACATCAAATTTCTTTCTTTCTTTTTTTTTTTTTGGCCACAGTGCAAATTACAATATTAGGTTGCCATATAATAACATAGGAAGATTTCATTTCCTTAATAAAGGTAAATCCACTTGCATTTGCTTTTGTGGAAATTATAACTAGTTTACCTTAAATTATTTTCTTCCCCCGAACCAATTATCTTAATTCCAAACAAAGTTCGACGCTGATTGCGGTCATCCTAAAAAGATTGTCATCTAATTCCTATACTAAAATACCAAGCAATTGCTTTAAAACCTAATGTCATCCTCGAATTAGAACTCAGTATAAACTGAACCATTTATTTATTTGATGTGGACCAAATAAACAAATTATTCATAACTGAAATGTTTCATTAAGGAAAAAATGGTCATTCATGAAGTTAATTGCTTTTCTTCAACAACTAATGTGGACGATACTGCTAATTTTCAACGACACAAAGCATTTTCTCTACGGTTAGTTTTGAATGACATGAGCATTTTCTTTGATTTAGTGAATGTACATTGTTGGATTATCATAATTACCATCAAGTGACCATGGCCATAATCTCAAAAAGCTCTAGCTGCTATGGTCTGTTAGGATTCGGCACACTTTCACAAATAAATTGAGAATGAAAGTATGAAAAAGAATTTTGAGACCCCCATGTCACTATGTCGATGGGGAATATGAATCACACCCCAGCGTGATCATGAGCTCCAAATCTCCATTGCTCCATGAGCTTGATGAAACCTGAGTAGTGATACAATCAGTGTTGACGTGAACAATTTTTAATATATATTTTAATGTTTTTATTTTTATTTTTATTTCCTTTTCTTTTTCCTCTCCTTTTTCGTTTTTCTTTCTTCCCCTCCTCCTTCCTCTAGCTGGTTGTTAAACCTCGACAACCGACTAGCAAAATGACGGTTGATGAGATCAAGGTTGGCCTTGTTGGTCTCTAGCGAGCCTCGCCAAACACTCGCAAAGCTCGAGCCCTCCCCATAGCCCGCAAGGGCTGCCTCGTGCTAGACGGTGAGGCCGCCCTCGCGGCTTGGGCAACCTCGTTGGAGGCTGAGCAAGGCTTGACCCTTGCTAGATCTAATGAGGGTGAGCCTCGCCCATGGCCGGTGCAAGGCCGCCTTCGTAGCCTCTAGTGAGGGCTCAAGCCTCGCTAGTGGCCAACAAGGCTTGCCAGAGGTCGACCTCGACCTTGCCGACCGTCGCCGAGGTCTAATGACCTGGAGGAAGGAGAGGGAGAAAGAAAAAAGAAAAAAAGGAAAATAAAATAAAATAAATAATTCAAAAATATTAAATTATTATTAAAAGTTATCCACTTTAGCGGTGATCGTGCCATGTTGGCCGACCAGCGCGTCAACAAAATCCGGCCAAAATTAATAGAAAATGACTAAATTGGCCCAAAGTGAAAGGTTTATGACTAAATTAACACTAATAAATTATTTAAGACTAAATTGGTATAAATGCAAAAGGTTAAGGGTTTCTTAGACATTTTTTTCCTAGTTAACAATCATGTAGGAAAAAAGTAATAATAAAACACCCATGTCAGCATTTTCAATTAGCCAAATTGAGCGGAGTTAAGGGAGGGATTTCACTGTATCAATTTAACTAGTTTTAAAATTTGATTACATTTTTTTAAATTTTAGAACTTGATTACATATTTTTAACATCATCATTTTAGGCATTGGTTCATACTCAAGTTAAAGTCAACAATCATGTTGGAAAAAGAAAATAATAAAATCACCCATATTGGCATTTTTATTTAGCCAAATTGGACAGAATTGAAGGAGGGATTCCATTGCACCAATTTAACAAGTTTTAAAACTTGATTGCAACAACATCATTTTAGGCATTTGTTCATACTCAAAATAAAGTTAACAGTTATGTAGGAAAAATAAAATAATAGAATCATCCACATCGGCATTTTTAATTAGCCAAATCGGGTAAAGATGAGGAAGGGATTTCATTACATCAATTTAGCAAGTTTTAGAATTTGATTGCATGTTTTAAAGTTTTAGAACTTGATTGCATATTTTTAATAACATAGTTTTAGGCATTGGTTCATACTTGAGTTAAAATTAATAGTCACATAGGAAAAAGAAAAAGAAATAAAAACACTCTCATCGGCATTTTTAATTAGCTAAATCGAGCGGAGTCAAAAGAGGGACTTCATTGTGCCAATTGGACAAATTTCATGACTTGATTGCACTTTATGACTCACTCCATTTTCGCGACTCAAACCCTTTTAAACGCTTACTAACATTTATTAAAATTTACTAGCACAAAAAAAAAAAACCGTATATTTGAATAGAGAAGACGTTATGCAATTTTCTTTTGAAGCACATGCACAATATGTGATTGGATCTACACGGCACCCGCGTATCAGATCTAAAAACCACAATTTAAATGCAAAAGCATGAACAAATATCATCGTCCATCCCCAATTAATTAAAAAGGGAGCGCGCCCCATGCTTTAGTTTTTTAATTCAGTACGGATAACAAAAACTTATCAATTTATGTCTTTCATTATTAAAAAAAGTTCAATTGAGCATTTGAAACATGTGTTGATGATTAGTCATCACAAAATCCAGTTTCTCGGAAGCTCCATCCGAAATCTTCCCTTAAATCTTCCACCACCCAAGCGGTCAAGCTCAACCAATATATATAGCTCCCACTTTCATGTTCTTTTCAGCTCCACTCTTACTTCAGAAGCCAAATCATCCCTTCGATCTTCTACATTCAGTCATCTCAAAGCTACAAATTCTAGCCAGAAACAAAAATGCTTCAGGAAATCTTCGGTCCCTTTGAGACAGATCGATTCGATGCTTTGAAATCCATTTGTGAGCATCTTTTTGCAGGTGAGGATGACAGCGTTGACGCAACAACTTATGCACCAACTCCTGCAAAAATTTACTCAAGGAGTTCAAGCTTCAACAATCTGTTACTTATGGAGAGTTGTAGCGAACTGCCCCTCAAAGTCGACAACTTGGAGGACATGTTGGCATACAGCACTATGTACAACGAGCTCAATTCTGGGTGGACGATGCCTTCAGCTCCAAATCAAGAACTTGATTTTGAAGTGACGACCATTGATTATAACAACATTGGTCTGGCTTCGAATCAAGAACTTGATTTCAAAGTGACGACCGTTAATTATAACAGCAGTGATTTGGTGAAGCAGAAGAAATTGGAGATGGTGGACCAGGAGGCACAAGTGCTGGTCGAGAAGACACATTATAAAGGAGTGAGGAGGCGACCGTGGGGAAAATACGCTGCGGAGATAAGGGACCCCAAGAAGAACGGGGCAAGGATTTGGCTCGGGACTTACAAGACACCCGAGGACGCGGCATTGGCCTATGACCGGGCAGCTTTTAAAATGAGGGGTTCCAAGGCCAAGCTCAACTTCCCTCACCTCATCGGGTCGGCTGAGTACGAGCCTGTTAGGGTTGGCCGCAAGCGTTTGTCTTCTGAGCCTAGCTCACCGTCCACGTGCAGCGATGACAGCTTGATGACGAGGATGAAGAGGAGAAAGAGAGAGGTCAACGTGGATGCTGAGGTGGATTTTGGAATTCCAACCCCCTTTCCCGTATTGGATATGGGATTTTGGAGTTGCGATGAACAATTAGTTCTGTAATCATGCCAACTGCAAAGACATTGTTTTGATTATGAGGAGTCAATCAGGAATTTTATGTTGTAGAAACTATCAATTTAGTGTTTTGATTTCATTTCCTTTGAAGTTTCTCTGGAAAATCCGAAATCCGAAATCCTACCCTGTCCCCAGCTCCCTCTTAGATGAGTACTCGTTTCCTACATATGCGGGAGTAAAAACACCTTCACGTGGTATGGAAAGTGACTAACAAAAGCGAAAAAGTTAGTATAATATGAAAAGCTATTAACCACAGTAGTTATAATTAGCATTTGGTTGCTTGTGAATCTTACCTGATCTATCAGCTACAGTTGGTGTTATTCTCAAATAACTTTATTTTAGTACGCATAACTATGTACTCCACTTGCATACGATTTTAGAGTAAAAAACTACGGTTGTATCAGACTCTGCTCGTTATAACGTCCATTTGGTAATTACTTCTTTGAATTTTAAGTGTTGACTTCTACAGATTTGTGTGGTTCGGTCCAAATTCAATATCTACTTCACGGAGAAAGCTAGTAGTAAATAGTTTGCTATAATAAGAGAATTAAAATTACAATTGCTTGCACGTTTAAGTGTTTTCGATACTTAAATTAAAAAAAAGAAAAAAGTTCATGGTGTTTATAAATAAACATTTTAATTTGGACGTAAAGCTCACAGGACAAAATTCATGTGCCCAACGACGTCCGCACGGCCAAAGAAAGAGAACTCCGAGCTCCTCTCCCTTTTTGTTCAGTGTCCATGCCGCTTTGGACGGAAAAGAACCCAAAAAGCAAAATCCATACGTAAAATGAAAGAATAAATATGACAGAATTTGTGATCCCTTCCTTTAATACAGTCAAAGGAGTCCAGGTGGAGGTTTTCTCGTCAGATTCCTCTTCCTCGGTCAAACCTTGAGAATTATCTCCAACAAAAAATGACGCCCAAGAAAATTCAAATTGAATTTTTTTTTTTGGGGTCGAAATTTCAAATTGAATTTGAATGTATTAAAATATATGTCAAGTTTGAATCCCTAAATACAACCTAATCCGAAATGAACCGTAAGGAAATCTGATCGATCAAATAAAAGTTTGAAAGTTGGATATGAACTTCGATATCTGAATTGGTATAATAAAGTAAAATGGACAAACTTTCTTATTTAGAGTAGGGCCTAATACCCTTGAAAAACCTCTAAATTTAGCTTTTGTCCCAATTTCTCCTGTCCCATTTCTATCATAAGTTCTTTTTTTCTTTCGTTTATAAAAAGTTTCAACTTTAACTTATGTCCTAATTCTATCATAATTTTTGGTCCTATGAAAAACATGCAACTTTAGGTTTTGTCCCAATTTTACCTTTTAGCCCGATTTTTACCCTGAAATTTTTACAATCTTAAAACAAAACCACAAATTTTTACTTAAGTCACAAATTTGCCAACATTAATGTTCAATCCAAAATTTATCGCTTACAACCAAGAGATAGAAAAATCCCAAGCACAAGTTGTTCAAACGCCCTAAGCATGAGCTCTCCAATCGCAAGAGATGGAACATTCCCAAGCATAAGAGACAGATGAGTGCAAAATCCCTAAGAGTGATTTGAGAGCAGATTTGAGATTTAAATAAAAATTGATGATATTTTATGAGACAAAAAATGCTTAAGGTAGAAGTGATAGTTGACCTAAGTTAAGGGTTTGTTATGATACAAAAGAGAGTCTACAGGAGAACTAGGATTTGAACTAAAATTTGGAGTTCTTTTTTGAGACCAAAAAAAAAAAGTTCATTATTTAATTGAGACTTGACCTAAAGTTGAATATTTTTTATGAGATAAAAGGTAAAATTGAGACAAAACTAAAATTGGATATTTTTTAGGGTACTATGCCTTTGGAGTAAAGTAAAATAATTTATTTGGCCATACAATGTCTTTCATGGCAATATATATTGTTCTAGGTCTTTGGTTTTCGTGTGTTCGATGAAGCGCAGTATGAGTTCTTGACAGCGGGGTTTCTTTGTGGAAGTACACCAACAAGTTCAAGCATGGAAGCCTATAAAATTCATAATAAGATTTATTTAATTCTTTTATGAGATTGAGATTATTTTGTGGGCATTGTACGGTTAAATAAGTATGAGTTATTGGGTGTAATTCGGGATTATGAAATATTAATCTTATTTGAGTGGTTTGAATCTACTTATAATTTCTATTATATCAGTTAATTTATTGTGGAAGTCTTTGTTGTTATCGCTATGGATGTGAATCACACCAATCAAATCACGTAAATCTAGTATTTAATTTAGTTCCTTATTATGTTACTTTATTGTTTGACCACTTGTTTCCGCAATAGGATGATTCGGCATATCAAATTTTGAACAAATAAAAATCTTAAAATCTTTTAAAGTTTCATACACGGCTCAAACTTGAGATCCGGCTTAACAAAACCAGCGAAGCTTAAGCTCGGACGGTACACGTCATCATCAATGTTGATATCATTTTCAAGAAGATGATAGCGGATGGACTTGACAATGTCGAAATGATAATAGGGTTCATGGGAAATATTCATGTCCACGAGCATTTTCTTCCCCCTTTCCTTGTGTGTTGTTTTTTTTTTAGAGAGTGTTTGTTTGCAGACTTTCGGAGGGTGACCGAGAATGGACGAAGCAAGAGAAGTACATAGAGGCCGAGGATGTGGATTAAAGCAAACATAAAATGTACTTTTTTCTATATTTATTACTTATTTTGGAGTTTTCAAGAAGCTTCAATTAAGGGTTGAGGGTGGAAAACGTGTTTCAAGTGTTGATATTCTAGTTATTTAATATGTCATATTGTCAGCTATAAATAAATGTATTGTAATTCTTATTATCCCATACGAAATTAGAAAAAAAAAAAGTGATGGGTCACGTTCCCTTTATTTTTACTTTTTTTAATTTTATTGAACAAGGACCATAAAGTTTAGAATGCACGCTCAAGTGCATTATTACATAAAAATAGTTTAATATCAGACATCAAGATTCTCGTATCCGGTGGGTGCCGTACGCTTCCAAACGCACAATGTAAGGAAAATTTTAGTTAATATATAATCATGCAAAACAATAGGTGGAAAAAAATATTAAAAGAAATACACATGTCAATAAAGTAATACAATAATTTATTTACACTAACGTATCCCGATGAATTCTAAGTAAAGTCACGGTGAATTGTAATGATGTGACATTAAACGAGCAACAAAATTGTAATCAAAAGAAAATTCAAATCCCTGAACCTCTACAATATGATTTCTCTAGATCTGTCATACATTTTTTACGGTCGTCGATTGAATTATGGCCAAACAAAAGTCTTGATTAGTAAAGACAATTTTGGATCATTGAGAAGCGATAATACAGCATGCGAAGTCTAAGCCCTAATAGCAAAAGCTGGTTTATGCTGGTAACCCATCCAAATAATTATCTTTATATTCTGGGTAAATTAAAATTAAAATAAATTCAAGTAAAGTTCAGCCGATGTTGATGAACATGCTTGCTCTCTTTCTACCTGAAATTTTACAGCATTGCAACTCTAGTTTGGTCAATAAACTTGGCACACGGAGACTTTACATTTGTTAAAGTAGGAAATGAGTATAGCGTGGAATCCACAAAACGACATTTTTTCAGATGCGTGTTTTTGCGTGCTTGCATGAGCATCGCACACGAGGTTGACTTTGTACCTTCGAGATGAGTTTTAGACTATAGGATTAGATGGAGAGGAGCAAAGTCGAAGGAAGGTGTTCTTTGTGTGTCCTTGAACGAGTTTCCGACCATCTAGAAACACGTACTCTTGGGTTTCAAGCGTCTTGATGGAGTCAAATATGATCCATTACATGCCATTTGTGTAAATCGTTGCGAAGATACATATGTATGACCTCGGTTGGTATGTAACTTTTGCTTTGCGTAGCTCTATCCATTTCCTTACAATGGAAGTCGGACGTCCATGCAAAACTAGTGTGGCTATTACCAAACGACAAAGAAATGAATTTCCATGGTGATTAAAAAATTAAGAGTAGATTAATGAAAATCCGGACTACTTGAGATGCCCTAATCACAATTTGAACGGTCATATTTTTAGCAAATTGAAAAGTTTTATAACTCAATTGCATCTTCACAACGTAACACTATTGATACACTTATTCCATTCTTAAATGATATTTATTTTAAATGTATCCACTTTACTAAAAGGGATATGATGCCAATAATCTAAAAACTTTGACCTAATATGTAATATGTTTTCATAAACTTTAAATTTGTTTACTGTGGTCCTAAAATTTAAACAAATGTGCAATGTGGTCCTTGAATTATTAATTTTTTCAATGTGATTCTTGGACTTTTGGTACTTATTCAATTTAGTCTATAGTTATATAAAAATATTCAATGTTGTCCCTAACTTTAAATTAATGAAATGAGAATATTGAACATTTTCATATAGATTAGGGACTAAATTGAAAATATACTAAATATTAATGGATCACATTGAACAAATTAAAAGTGCAAGGATCACATTGTCTATTGAGCCAAATTTCAGGATTCATTTGTATCATTATCTCTTATAAAAACTTATTGACACCAAAAAAAAAAAAAAAACGAATATTTAAATAGAGAATGATACAATTCTGCAATTTTCTTTTGAATCACATGCACAATATGTGATTGCGATAACCATAATATAGATACAAAAGCATTCACCAATAACAATGTCCTTCCCCAATTAAATAAAACGGAGCGTGCCCCCTGCTTTGGCTTTTTAATTCATTACGGATCACAAAGAATATATCAAATTATGTCTTTCGTGATTAAAAAAGTCTAATTGAGCATTTGAAACATGTGTTGAGAATCTCATTAGTAATCACTAAATCCACTTTCTCAAAAGTTCCATCTGAAATCATCCCTTCGATCTTCAACCACTTAAGCTGTCAAGCTCGACCTGTATATATCTCCCACTTTCATGATCTTTTCAGCTTTTCACTCTTACTTCAGATACCAAATCATCCCTTCAATCTTCCATATCAAGTGATCTCAAAGCTACAAATTCTAGCCAGAAACGAAAATGCTGCAGGAAATCTTCAGTCCCCTTGAGACAGATCAATTCGATGCTTTCAAATCCATATGTGAGCATCTCTTTGAAGATGATGATGACAGTGTCAACGCAACATTATATGCACCAACTCCTGCAAACACGTACTCAAGGAGCTCAAGCTTCAGCAATCTCTTACTGATGGAGAGTTAAAAGCGAACTGCCCCTCGAAGTCAATGACTTGGAGGGCATGTTGGTATATGGTGCTATGTGCGACGCACTCAATTCTAGGTGGGCGATGCCTTCGGCTTCGAATCAAGAACTTGATTTTGAAGTGGTGACCATTGATTATGACAGCATTGCTCTAGCTTCGAATCAAGAACTTCATTTCGAAGTGATGACTGACGATTATAACAGCATTGGTTCAGCAACGGAGAAGAAACTAGAGATGGTGGAGCCGGAGGTACAAGTGTCATTCGAGAAGACACATTATAAAGGAGTGAGGAGGCGGATGTGGGGAAAATACGCGGCAGAGATAAGGGACCCCAAGAAGAATGGGGCAAGGATTTGGCTCGGGACTTACAAGACACCCAAGGATGCTGCATTGGCCTATGACCGAGCAGCTTTTAAGATAAGGGGTCCAAGGCCAAGCTCAACTTCCCTCACCTCATCGGCACCGCTGATTACGAGCCTGTTAAGGTCAGCCGCAAGCGTTTGTCTACTGAGCTTAGCTCACCATTCTAGTCCAGCAGCGACGGTTTGGTGACGAGGACGAGGAAGGGAAAGAGAGAGGCCAATGTGGATGCTGAGTTGGATTTTTAAACTCCAATCCCCTTTCCTATAATGGGTACTGGTTTTTGGAATGGGGATGAACAATTTGTACTTTAATTATGCAAACTGCAGATACATATGTTTTGATCAATGAGAAGTCAATTAGGGAATTTACATTGTAGAAACTATCAATTTGATGATTTGATTTCATTTCCTCTGGAGTTTGTCCAGAAAAACCAAAAACGTACTCCATCCCCAATTCTGTGGCCTATCCATTTGATATACAGAGACAATAGGCTCTATGGATATGTGTCTTAAGTTAACATGTCAGTGTCCATATGCCCCACGTCTCCAATTGGTACAATTTTTTATTTTTTTTGTCTTGTATCTAACAATACCCTCTTGATGTTTTACATCATGGTATCTCGAGATCCGGATGAAGATCCGTATGAAAATTTTTGAGAGCTTGCTTAGGTCAAATTTCCTATTCTTGAAAGGAGGAGAAAAACACCTTCAAATCATAAGAAAGTGACTAGAAAGTAAAAGAGGAGTATAAAAACATCTCTGTATTAATTCAATATGAAAAGCTATTAACCTCGGTAGTTACAATTAGCATTTGGCTCCTTGTGAATCTTACGTGATCTACCAGCTACGGTTGTATTCTGGAACCACCAAGAATGAAAATGTAATATTGTGTTATTCTTATATAAGTTTGAGATTTTTAATACACAGTGTGACGATAGAATAAAGATATCAAATTTGGTTCATTGTAGCATTTATATAGTCGTTCTTTTAACATTAACAACATGAACCGCTCAAACCAAATTTCTCAATAAACAACACGATAGAACCATGTACAGCCATAGGAATCGTGATGGCATGCGATGATTGGTTTGAGTAGGCAATTACCTTTTGTTCCCAGAGAAGCTACAAAAAATTTCCCATAAAACATCATTGTCTTGTGTCAATTCAAACAAAATTTAAGGATTAATCAAGCATATAATATTTGTTCCAATTGAAAAGCGTATCCAAACCCTAAGCTGTCGTGGTTACTTGCTATGACATTTTATAGGTGTGAGTGCTCGAACTCATTTCAAAAGGGGTAAAATGCCACGGGTTCATGTATCATGCTCATTATAGAGACATAATGGTAAGAACAAAAAAATGTAGATGACAGTAAAAAAGAACAGAACAGAAGAATGTCACATTGATGTTAGTTTCTGATGTCTATAGTTATCGAGGATAGATGTTACTTCGAATTTCACAATTTACTTGGTCCAATTTGTCTTGCACAAATTAGATATAAATTTTTTTAGGCAAGTGTTTTTCAGGAACAATGAAGCAATTTCGGCTGGACGTTCCAAATAAGGCAGACCACCTTTTTTTTTTTTTTTTTTAATGTGGATTCTAGAACTTAAACATTTTTTTTTGTGACCTGGAAACCACCATACAGCCGGCAGCCAGCGACGTAAACCTGGGGAGACCCATAGGGACCCACCTCTCATGGGCCTTAGGTGAGTTGCACAATGGTAGCGAGAAGTTTCGAACTTCTTCTCTACCGGTTGAGGGGCGAGGCGCGAACCATCTCGTCCACCGCGGGGTGGGTAACTTAAACATGTTTTTGGAACAACAGAATCAGTTGAAGTGCACGGTGACAAGACCGGTGGACTCGGGATCCTGGTACCTAGATATGGGACACCAAAGGTCATGCCTACGACCCAAATTTGGAGCTTTGAATGCTAGGACTTGATTATGGGACCTAGGGACACCCAACGTTAGAGACTCGGCGAAGGACATTGGGTCCAAGTCCTGGGCTTAGGTGCCCCTATGCCTTAGCGTTTAGGGGTCGTGGTCCTAGGTAGGGGTGAGTGGTTCCCGGTTCCTTACAGGTTCCGCTTGGAACCTGGAACCTACCCTCGGGTACAGGTTCCTCATTTTTTGGAACCTGGAACCTACCCGTCAAAACCGAGAACCTAGAACCTACCCTATCACAGGTTCCGGGGTCGGTTCCAGTTCCAACAGGTTCTTTTTTTTTTTTTCATTTTTTCATTCTTCTCATCCTTGAGAGCCTCTTTGATGTTGATTAGTGGCGGGTTCGGGTCGTCCATACCGCAGACCCAAGTTAGAACAGACAAAGGCAACGAGATTTGAGCATCTTTTCTTCTTCAGTAAGTCATGACTGGATTAAGAAGACCTTTAACTTTAGTGAAGATATTACAGAAAGATATAGCATCTGTATGCTAGTTGCCTTTTTTCTTTAAAGCTCGGCAGACTTACCATTTTCGGTAATAATAACAGGCGGGTTCCCGTACTTTGTCTTGATATAGTTCATTAAACTTCTAAGCCCCTGAGGTACTATGTACAACCATATTGAACTCGCCCGCAAATCGACATCCGCATGTCAGTTTTAGTTAGAAAAACAACTGGAGAGAAATTCATGCATTGCTAAAAATACATCACAAGCTATCATTTGAACAACACACTTCATTCTAAATGATCTTTGCCTTAATCAAATCGAAAGTTTCTTGCTGTGCTGGGAACTAACGTACCCTGTCTCCAATTGGATTGAGTATCCCATCTCCAAAAGCTGAAAACAGCAGCAAACATAACTTAGCACCACCAAAATTAAAAAGAGAAGACCCAAACAACTAAAACTTCCCGATATGCTAAGAAGGGTTACTTACGCACAAAGGATGTGAGCCATGCTGCTTTTGCTGCACAGATAACTAAACAGCTTAATAACTCGGCATGCTGACGTTCAAATTAGGAATGCGCATCAGGGGTTGATAAGGATATACTTTAGTCTTTTGAGGAAGAGCGGCACCCCAGGTAGTTTAGCCTGTATCTCCTCAAACATTTTATCCACTCTAACAGCGGGGAGGGGCTCTTCCGAATTGGGGGCTTTCCTCAAACACGTCAAAAGGTTGTTCGGTGAGTTGCATCATTGATGGTCACGGACTATTCATTAGCTTATCGGAAGATGTTGCATTATAATTGACACACAAGATATAAGAAACACAATTAACAGGGCAATCAGGGGATAAAAAAGGTGTCTATCACCATCAAGGAAAATGTTGCAGCGGACGGATATAAGACTCACAAGTCCTTTCATTTCAGCTAATCTAGTCAGGTCTCTTATAAGCCCACGCATGTCACACCGAGCAAAGAAGTTCACCACAGCCCATTTCTGTATCTTAGCTGGCTCAACAAATTTCTGCAGAAGAGTGAAAAGATAGCATAAACAGACTTATTGAACACAATAATTGGTGGCAGATAATTCAAATAACCTTATTCTGAAAGCTCCACCGTCCATTGCGGGGGAAGAAATCCTCTCCATTGCCCACGTTTAGCTGGGAAGGAAGCCACAGAAGTTTGTGTTATTGCAGATGATTGTCTAACAGTCCATTGCAAACAAACAGAATTTCTTTTTTCTTTTTTTATCCAGCAAACAAAATGCAAAAGGGAAACTAGCAGTGGCACCTTAGGAGCCGGTAGAACACGGCCTTCAACTTGAGTAAAGCTATTGCTAATTGTTATACTGCATGAACGCAGCATAGGTTCAGAATCATAGTTGCTACGCTCCAATCTGATCCTTCACTTGAAACTGATAAGTCCAGTCCTATTCCAGATCATGAAATCCTTTGGCTGCTTCCTCACATACATGCTTTTCGAGATGGAGTTTGAACCATACTCTAGATTCCAAATTCATCACGACTGCAGACTTTGTAGACTCTTTAGCGCGATTAAGTTGCACTTGAGTAACTGCCAAAAAGAAAAAATTTCAATTAGTGTCAGGGCACACTAGAAACAAAATAACAAGAATGGCACATTGAAGAAAATAAACAGATGCAGCATGAACCTTGTCCAGGTGTTGCCAGTGCTATTAATTCTTCAGCAGCCACATCAACGGCTTTTGCCACAAAGTCGAGCTCGCTAACCAAAGTTAGAAGAAAATGATAAGCTCGAAGTAATTAGCAAAACACTAAAAGTTTGTCACTACCAAGAACTTTGTCAACACCTAGTCATGGCACTCCATGCTGACGAAGCTAAAAGATTAAAGTTCGAATTTACCATAGGTTTTCATGTTTTAACCAATATCAAGCATCGGGGACCCCATTCACTCTTTTCTTATGTCTCGGTCAATGCCAAAACCAAAATGCACGAACCTGAAGCTAACCCTAGAATTGTTTCCACATGGAAAATCAACTTCTACCCCACAATCACATTCTCAAAATTATCATTATATATCCTTCCCAACCCAGCAATACAAGTCTGTCATGAAGAGTGACGAATCGAGCAAAGAGAATACAACACAAATGCTCAAGAGCTTAAAAAGAACGATGCAGAGAGAGAGAGCTTACGGTCTTTGCCACCGCGAACGCTGCCTCTGGTGGGATGATACATGGTTCCACGCGAGGTCCTCCGAGTCGACGAAGATGGGGATGCGGTCGTCTTCTTCGCCGGCTTCTTGTAGACGAGCTTTACCCGGAGATGTAGGTCTTGCCGGAGAGGAACTCGTCGAGGACTTGAGGCCCGACTACGTGTGGAGATTCGTCGAGGAACTCGTCGAGGGCGAGCACGGAGCATAGTGAGCAACGTCGGACGAGACGGAGAGGAAGTGCGAAGTGAAAGTGGGAACCGAGACTAGGTAAATTAATTTGGGGCTTAACCTAACGGGTTCCGGGTTCGGGCGGAGGTGGTGACGGTTCGGAGCAACAACGGCCCGGACGGCCGAGCAAGCGGCAGCAAGAGGTGGTGACGGTGGCTTGGGGACGGCGGCGGTGCCTCACGGCGGCGCGGACGGCAAGACAGCTCATCGGGCTAAACAGTGAGACGGCTTGTCAGACGAGTAGTGGGTGGTGGGGGTTCGGTGGCCAAGAGGTGGTGGTGAGTAGGGCGTGGGGCGGCGGTGTGGTGGTGGGTGAAGCAGCAACCGGCGAGAGGAAGGAAGAAGAAGAAGAGAGGTGGGAGGGTTCGGCTGAGAGAGGAGGAAAGAGGAGAGAGAGAGAGGGGAAAAGAAAAAGTGGGGGCAGGGGAAGTGACGTGAGGAGGAAAAAGGGGAGAAAAGAGAGAGAGAAAAGAAAGGGAAATGGGGGAAAATTGAAGGGGAGGAATTCGAGCGGAAGGGATTAGGGTTTTTTATTTTTTAACTTTGCTGGTTCCGGTTCCTGGAAAAAGAGAACCGGGAACCGGAACCGGTTCCCTTAGAACCGGGAACCGAACCGGAACCTCCTCCGGTTCGGTTCCGGTTCCCGGTTCTACCCGGAACCACGCTCACCCCTAGTCCTAGGTCGATACTTAATTCTCTTGTCCAAGTGTTGAGGTCTCCTGTTTGAGCGACAAGGTTCGCATCCTAGCTTGTGGGCCGTGATCCAAATTCTTGAGGTCCTAATTTTGGTCCCAGAGTCTAAGATCCAACCGTTAGGGTGCTAGGTCCACCCCTCCAAGTTCAAGGTGTGGACCTCGAGGTCGATGATTTGGGCGTTGGGGTCTTAGGTCCCGGGTTTGGATGATGGGATACTCGTGACAACAATGGGGAGATTAAATTAGAATTTGAAAATTAAATTTTGACTTTTAAGAAGTGTAAATCATTTTTTGATATGAAAGAATATATAAATTTTTTGTTGATTATAAAAATGATTTTTCTTGAATCTTTTCAAGCGGTTCCAAAGGATGATATGAAAAGTAATTATTTGTTGACGTCCAGTTTCTCTCGTGATATAAACTAAAATGAAGTTCTTCTCATAAAGATGTCATGTGACAAGTATTGTAAATTATACCAAAAAGGTGGCAATTGCATAAAAGAGTTGGTAGATTACACCAACTATTTACTTAAAATAAAGTTGCCAATCATTCAACCAATAATTTTTCTTTTTAAACTGACGAATCCTTATTGAAACTTATTAAAAAATCTGTATATTACAGAACAATCCAATTCTGCAATTTTCTTTTCATCACATGCACCCCACACATCAGATCTAAACACCTAAGATTTAAACGCCAAAGGGTGCATCGACATATTATTGTCCTTCCCCAATAAATAAAATGGAAACTGCCCATGCTCTGGCTTTTTAATTCAGAACGGATAATGAAAATATATATATATATATACCAATTTATGTCTCTTGTGATTAAAAAAAGTCTTTATGGAGCATTTGAAACATGTGTTGAGAATCTCATGAGTCATCGCCAATGCACTTTCTGAGAAGCTCCATCCAAAATATATTGGACCTAAGCCGTTTGATTGGTCATATATATCATATAATATGGTAATCAACACGCTCCAGCAGTCAAGCTCAACCTCTATATATAGCTACCACTTTTTCATGGTCTTTTCAACGATTCCACCAGCTTCAGAAGCCAATCCATCCCTTCAATCTTTCTACAATCAGCTATCTCAAAGATACAAATTCTAGCCAGAAGCAGAAATGCTTCAAGAAATCATCGGTCCCTTTCAGGCCGATCAATTCGATGTTTTGAAATCCATCTGTGACCATCTTCTTGAAGATGACGGTGATAGTTTCAGCACAACATATGCTGCACCATCTCCTGCAAACATGTACTCAAGGAGTTCGAGCTTCAGCAATCTATTGCTGACGGAGAGTTGGAGCAAACTACCCCCAAAAGTCGATGACTCGGAGGACATGTTGGTGTACGGCGCTCGGCGCGATGCGTTCAATTCCGGGTGGACCATCCCTTTGGCTTCGAATCAAGAACTTGGTTTCGAAGTGATGGCCATTGATGACAACAGCAATGGTCTGGCTTTGAATCAAGAACTTGATTTCGAAGCGACGGCCATTGATTATGACGCCATTGATCCAGTCACGGAGAAGAAACCGGAGACGGTGGAGCATGGGGTTCAAGGGCCGGTGGAGGAGACGCATTATAGAGGAGTGAGGAGGAGACCTTGGGGAAAATATGCAGCGGAGATAAGGGACCCCAAGAAGAACGGGGCAAGGATTTGGCTCGGAACTTACAAGACCCCCCAGGATGCGGCATTGGCCTATGACCGAGCCGCTTTTAAGATGAGGGGGTCCAAGGCCAAGCTCAACTTCCCTCTCCTCATAGGTTCAGCCGAGTACGAGCCTGTCAGGGTCAACCCCAAGCGTCGATCTGCTGAGCCTAGGTCGCTGTCTACATCCATTGATGACGGATTGACGAAGAGGACGAAGAAGAAAAAGAGAGAGATCAATTTTGACGCTGAGGTGGATTTTGGAAATCCAATCCCTTTTCACGTATTGGAAATGGGTATCTCGAGTGGAGATGAACAATTTTTATTTTGATTGTGCAAACCAAAGACATTGTCTTGATCAATGAAAAATCAATCCGGCAATTTATCTTGTAGAATCTATCAGTTCATTGTTTTTAGCTTCAGCGATCTTTAACTAGCAGAGAAATCTCGCCTGCATTCCACATGCAATCAATGTTACTACTGAAGAAATCCTACTCATGAAGTATAGTCAGAGAATATAGTCTTGATCCTAACTTGAGGAAGTCAATAATGCCGAAAACTCTTGAGATCATTCTCAAGCCCTAACCACATTCATAGACCTTTCTTTCCTTCACGGTTCTCAACTCTGGCTATGGTGGGGTCAACATACATCACTGCCCAATCAAGATGCATCAATTTTCAGAAGCATTTTGCTGCCGAACTGAGAATTTCTGAACTTTAATGATCAGTTCCATGATTCTCCTGTGGTTTGTGTGTGTGATGTAAACACAATAGCTGTAAGATTCGCAAACCAATCTGATATGATCCACATCCATTTTCTAAGTAGATAACCTCTTCATGTGCTCAATCTGATATGATCCACATTCATTTTCTAAGTAGATAACCTCTTCATGTGCTCGTAAAGTAAACTTTGACGTAAATGCCAAAAGGACTCAAGCAAATGAAAGCGACGAACAAAAAAAAAAAAGAGTTTCTGGAAAACAGTTTAGTGGCAGAGATTATCGTGCAAACACTGGCAACCATCCACGTCAAAGTGATGTCCAATTTCATCCCTTCTCCTCCCCCGTTCATTCTCTTGCTCTCGGTGCCTCGACAAATCTCAATTATGCAATTGATCCACGGAAATGTGGTCTCCATCAATGGTTGAGTTTTATGATAGTATCAAAAGAAACACCGTGCTGGAGAGAGAGATTTGTCGTTAATTACATGGTACAATGTTCCAATCCATAAACGCAGACCAAGTTGGCACGTGCTGATTCGCTCGAGTGGGCAACAATCTCGTGTTTTCGGGAGCACCTACAGGTTCCTCCGGTCCGACCAAAGAATCGCTTGGAATTTGCAATTGCTTCAAGGCACAAAGTATTGATTTCTTCAACAATTCAAACGAACTCGTTGTTAATCAAGCATTGTTACTATAAAAATTAAAGTCAATCCAAACTCAGGAGATGGTCCACCGCACGTACTTTCTTTTAAAAGTATAGGTCAAAAAAGACTTCCATCTTTTTTTGTTGGTAGCGCGTGGTTGGTGGACAAGATTACTAGCTAAAAATAACAACAATGTGCCCCGCGGGTTGGTTTCTAAATTTGGAAATTACACGTTAGATTGACCCAAAAAGGAAAAAAAAAAATGGGAATTCCAAGATCTGAGTTGTTCATAGCAGCCAGACAGAAAGTAAGAAGCGTGTCAAATTATTTATCATGGAAATCATGTTTTTTAATCCCTTTATTCACTTGGTCCAACCGACAGATGGTCAAAGACGTTAGGGCCAATGCTTAAGCAGTACCCTGTTGACTCATTGAATGGAGAATCATATCACAATAAGTAAAATAACCCTTCTTTTTCGCAATATTTTTTTTTTTTCGAAATTGCTGTTAAATGGTTTGATTTGATAGTTTCCATATAGTCAATGGATGAGAAACGCATAATTTAATGACAGTCAAATTTCAAAGAGCAATATAGCGTAACCGTCATGTATGATGTCATAAAAAGAGTATCTATTAATTAACTAGTAATGTTACCAAATGTTTATATGTTTTTAATTTGGTAGTTTGTAAATGAAGCTCATATCTGACTAAGCCGATCTGATGAGTTGAGGGACGTTGTGCTTGGTCTTGGACCCCCGCATTTTAAAAGCAGCCCGGTCGTAGGCCAATGCCGCATCCTGAGGCATCTCCTAGCGCATTTCTTCCGCCTTCTTCGCCAGCCCCTTCCCCTAGGATACATCATCAATGATGCCATGATCAACTGGCACCGTCGCTTTGAAACCAAGCTGTTGATCAGAAGGGACCCAACCCGAGTCGAGCGCATCTCGCAGCGCACCGAACACGATCATGTCCTCGGGATCGTCGACCCTTAGCGGGAGGTCTTCGCTCCAACTCTCCGTCAGCAAAAGAGCGGTGTCGCCATAAGTGGATAAACGATGCAATGTCCAGCCGGATAAAAGGTGCAACGGAAAGGAGATAAACGTCAATAGGACCGTCCCGCAGGCAGGCGGAGAGAACAAGATTCCTGCCCTTGTTTTTTGTTTTCGTTTTGTTTATAAAAAGCCTAGAGTGCATTTCAGGAAGGAAGCCTCTTCAGAAGAACCAATCCTAGAAACAAAAATATGGCAAATTGAGACACAGGTGAGTGAAAAACGTGCAGAAACCAGGAGAGGAAAAGAAAGAGCCTCGGCAGTGCTCTATAACAAGAAGGATGAGCAAGAAATCCGTCAGATCAACCCACTTGGGAAACAATCATACATAAACCATCTGATGTTTCGCACTGCAATAGTATTCGAACAATGGAAATCCGATGCGCGACAATTGAAATCCAATCCCGATACCTTTTCATAGTGTGAAGTTTACCAATCAACCTAAAACTTAATTAAGCTTGAAGACAATCGAAAGATGACCCCGTATTAGCCACATTCAGTGTACTATTACACTCGACAGCTCTAGTGAAACAAGATCAATACTCGAGGAACAAACTTATATAAAAAAAAAAAAAAAAAAAAAAAAGAAAACAAATGAAAATAAACCCACACCAGTTGATGAAACAATTTAATCCTATTGACAGCCCTCCGCTTCCACAAACCTGCGTCCTGGAAAAGATTCTCTTCCATCGGCAAACTTGTGAGTCTCAAAACTGGCAAGAAGTCCCAAGCCTCTACCTCTGCCTTAAGGTAGCAGACTTCCTGTTGTCGAATGCTGGTCGCAGCAGCTCCTGGAATATCTCCAGGAACAAAAGCCATTCATCCTCCCTCATGTCCGCGAGATTCACAAAGCTTGCACTTGCAGGAAGCTGCCCATTTGCACTTCTGTGCCCCGATGACGTGTTAGCCATGAAGCCGTTTTCCTGCATCATACCAGAATATTTGGGTTGCTTTGGACTCTTTTTACCCAAGACGCCGTTTTTCAAGGGCATGGAAAGTTTTGACACTGAGGGAATCCGCTCAAATGCCTCGACCCCAGCAACACCGTCCCTCTTCTTCTCTTCTTCATCTTCACTCTCTTCTTCCTCCTCGCTTTCCTTCTCCAGTCTAGACAGAGGATTCCTGCCATTGCTACCTATTCCAAGATCGAAACGTGCTCTGTACATACAATCATCCATGGTCATCTTTGGACTGAAGCCTGACTCAGCAGCATCCTCACAGTCAATATCAAATTGTAACCCATCATCTCCCAGTTCTGCCTTGGGGAAAAAAAGATCCCTACCAGCTATAGACCTTCTCGCCTCAATGCACACGACCTCCAGTTTACTTGGTTCTTCCTCACCACTGCGAAATTCTCTGCTCATCATTTCACCAATTTCAGCAAGACAGAGGCCATATGCAGCAGCTCTCTTCAGGAAAATGGTGCAGAGGGTCAGCACGCGGAGACAAGCCTCCCGGATCATGGGAAGCTCCTTCTGAAGCATTTTCCAATCATCTCTATAGTCCAGCTTCTCTATGTACTTCAATTCACCCTCAGAAAAAGGAATTGAAGCCTGAGGCCAATGAAGCCACTCAAAGTATGGGTCCTCCAAAGTTTCAGGCAAGCAAAGGCCATGATCAATAGGAATCAGTTCCACTTGACCAAACCTTCCCATGCTGTCGAGTTTCCTTACTAAAAGGTTCCCTGCATGCCTGTCTGTGTTAAAAATTCTAATGTCTAATATTCCAATTCGATGCACAGCAGAAACAGGAAAGCTTGAGGTACCATGATCGCTGGCATCAAAATCATGAGGTATGAACTGCTGAAAAGATGCTATCTTGCTAACCACTTTCTTTTCATTTGGCTTGTTAGGATTCACTCCATCATTAATATTGAAGACATAGTGAGTGATCTTCACCAGAGCAGTTGGAGGAACATTAGCAAAATGTTCAGAGTCTAGAAGATAAGCTGCAACCTCTCTGATCCCTGATTCTCCAACCCGCACGGATCTTTTCACACCCGGTTGTCCTAGAGCTTTGCCAACAAAGCCTTTAGGATTATTGGGGGCAGATGGTTCTTCATCAGTCGGCTTTATAACAGCAACACAATCACCTCTGCTATTTCGGAAGTAGTATGCACCTCCAAGACCACCGTGAACAGGAATTGGATCAACTCCCATGTCAATGGCCTTGACAACGTCCTTTACCAATTGCTTGATTCGATCAAATCGATTTGACTGGCAAAGTATTTCTAACGGACCACTCTCATCTCTTTCTTGGATATCCCTCCCGGTTGGTGGAAGACAAGGTGTCGATGAGCTCCTACAAAGAAAAAATTCCGTGTAAGGAGAAGTGGGGAATCGTTTAGGACAGCACTGAGATCATTTTTCAGTACCTTGTCCCCAAAAGTCAAGGAGCACTGTTCTACAGGGAAATTAAGAGCTATCTGCAACCGCCTTTTCACAGTGTGGGCATTATCGTCACGATCCAGCTCCATACCCAACACACAGCCCGTTTCAGTCTGTACGAAAACCCGTCTCCTCCCAGTAGGTTGCTTCCTCTCATTTCTGTTTGTCCCACCGTTCTCCCTGCTAAGAGAGCTCTTAAAAAAAGCCAAAGCCATCTGAGTCTGGACGGGGCTGTCTAGCTCACGAGACACGAAATGGAAAGTTCCACCCACCGAGCAACTAAAATGCATGAACAATGCATGGATATCAGAGAGCAGAGTGTGCGAACATCTAGCTAGTAACAGTCACACATCAGTTACATACCAGTATCAGTTCACACTTCAAGAAATGTAACTGCAACATTTCCATCACAAGTTCGTCAATGCAGCAAGTGCCAACTTACACCGCAATAAACACGGCATAGCAAAAACATACTAACTAGAAAAACAAGCAGTCCAGAGACACAGCAGCTGAAGCACAAGTTCAGAATGGTCACGCTAACCATCTAACAGTCACGTTAATAACAACATGGGATCATCTCGAGAACAATCTTGTCGCGCTGACATTCCACCAGAACGGTTTTCTATGGATGTGTAAAATGCCTCACTTAAATTATGACTTCAATTTTCAAAAAACAGTATATTGTAACTGTCACGTGTGATGAAGGGGAAGAGTAATTACTAATTAACTCAGTCATGTATAATGATACCGACTGTTTTTGTGACTTGAATTTGATCTGTTGTAATAAAGCTCGTGATTTTACTTGAAGTGCTTCCAACAAAAACTGAACACTGATTTAAGTTCTCTCCTCAAAGCCATTTATTTTACTTGATGTGCTTCCAACAAAGACTGAACACTGATTTAAGTTCTCTCCTCAAAGCCATTTCTCACACCGCGCCCCAGCTTCCGTTGCCGATGACTCTGACATCACCTTATCCACAGCAATGCCCCCACACCAGCTGTTCACTATTATATTTTCTCGGGGTTTCAAGTCTAGGGATCGCTTCACCAAATCTCTCCTCATCATCGACTTGCTATTATATTCTTTTCGTCAAGAGGGAACTGATGCACTCTCACTGTCGTTTGGAAGTTAGAGATGTTCTCTTCATTAGATAGAAGAAGATAGTCCATGGTAGTGATTACATGTGGGATAGATGTTTTAAAGAGAAAAAAAAAATTAAAAAAGAACAGTCTGCTTTCGCTGAAAAACAAAAATAGACAACCTGCTTAATTATTGTGTGCAAAAAGGTAAAATAAGGCTACATTGTGGAAGCTGGAATGGAATGATCATCAATCCACCTATAAGCATACAGAGACCCGTCCATCCACCGTCAATGTGCCTCCATCCAAAATCGGCAATGTTGCATTGAAATAGGGCTTGGCTTGGCTCCTTGCTTTGAAATCAAGCTTTTGATTGAAAGGGATCCACCCCATGTCGAGTGCATCATGCAGTGCGCCGTACACATTCATGCGCTCAGAGTCGCCTACCCTTAGCAGGAGGTCTTCGCTCCAGCTCTCCATAAGCAAAAGACCGGTGTAGCTCGAGCACGAACAGTACATGTGGTCGTCAAGAAGATGATAGCAAATGGACTCGAGAACATTGAAATGAGAAAAGGGTTCTTCGGAATTATTTTACACATTCAACCGTTCCTGCGTTAAATCTATTTGACATTGCTTCTTCAGTTATATGTTCTGATCTCGGCCCTAAGCTTGATGCTGCTGAAAAAGAGAATGTGGCCCTCAAAGCCAAAGTCCTTTCTAAGTCGGAGGAGCTAGAATTCAGGATTATTGAGCGTGATTTGAGCACCCAAGCAGCAGAAACAGCCAGCAAACAGCATTTAGAGAGCATAAATAAGGTAGCTAGGCTGGAAGCCGAATGCCGCAGACTCAGAGCCATGTCTCGGAAAGCAAGTGCGACAATCGATCTTAAGTCTTTCTCTGCATCATTGGTTTGTGTAGAGTCCTTCGCTGACAGCCAATCAGATGTAGGGGATAGGCTGCTAGCAGTTGAGAATGACCTGCAGAAAGCTAGTTGCTTGGAGCCAAGTGATTGTGAGCTGTGCCACTCTGAGTCATGGGCATCTGCTCTAATAACTGAACTCGACCATTTTAAGAAAGAAAAATCCTTCGGAAAGAATCTCATGGTCTCTTCACGAGAACTTGATTTAATGGATGACTTTCGGAGATGGTAAGGCTTGCAGCTTTACCGGACGCAGAAAGTGGAAGATGCAGCCATGGAATGGGGCCTCGGATCGAAACAGATCTGATGAAGTCACTCTCAAATCTGAGCTTGAAGCCATGATCAATAGAACGGCAGAGCTGGAGGAGGAATTAGAATTGGAGAAGAAGGAAGAAGAAAAGGAGAAGCTAGAGATGGCTCTAAGTCAATGTCAAAAGCAACTTGAAACTTCATGGAGTCAGCTCAATGAGGTTGAGATGAGATTGACAGAACTCAACAACATGTTGTCTGCAGCACAAAAATCGAAGCAAGCTGCAATTTTTTTTTTTCTCAATACACAATGAGATTTTAAACTAGGTTCGTGCAAAATTTGATGGATTAATTATGATTACGGGAGGTACAAATTTATTTCCGAAAGCTTTAAAGAAAAAAAATTTGGAAAAAGGTAGTTGGGCAAGAAATAGAAAAAAAAAAAAAAATGAGGTATCGGGTTTGGACGCCAATTTTTTTTTTTGTTCAATAATACAATGAGGTTTTAAACTAGGTGCGTACAAATTTTGATAGATTAATTTTGAGTACGGGAGCACATACGAATTTATTTCCGAAAGCTTTAAAGAAAAAAAAAAGTTGGAAAATCGTCGTTGGGCAAGAAATAGAAAAAAATGAGGTATCGGATTTAGATGCATATTTTTTTTTTTTTTTTGCTCAACACACAATGAGGTTTTAAACTAGATGCGTGCAAAGTTTGATGGATTAATTATAAGTACGGGAGCACGTACGAATTTATTTCCGAAAGCTTTAAAGAAAAAAAAAAGTTGGAAAAAGGTTGTTGGGCAAGAAATAGAAAAAAAAATGAGGTATCGGGTTTGGACGCCAAATTTTTTTTGCTCAATAACACAATAAGGTTTTAAACTAGGTGCGTGCAAAGTTTGATTAATTAATTTTGAGTACGGGAGAATGTACGAATTTATTTCCAAAAGCTTTAAAGAAAAAAAAAAAAGTTGGAAAAATGTTGTTGGGCAAGAAATAGAAAAAAAAAATGAGATATCAGGTTTGGACGCCAATTTTTTTTTTTTTTTTTCTCAATAACATAATAAGATTTTAAACTAGGTGCATGCAAAGTTTGATGGATTAATTTTGACTATGGGAGCACATTCGAATTTATTTCCGAAAGCTTTAAAGAAAAAAAAATGGAAAAAAGGGTTGTTGGGCAAGAAATTAAAAAAAAAATGAGGTATCGGGTTTGGACATCAAATTTTTTTTTTTTTGCTCAATAACACAATGAGGTTTTAAACTAGGTGCGTGCAAAATTTGATGGATTAATTTTGAGTACGGGAGCACGGACGAATTTATTTTTGAAAGCTTTAAAGAAAAAAAAAAGTTGGAAAAAGGTTGTTGGGCAAGAAATAGAAAAAAAAAATAAGGTATCGAGTTCGGACGCCAATCTTTTTTTGCTCAATAACACAATGAGGTTTTAAACTAGGTGTGTGCAAAGTTTGATGGATTAATTTTGAGTACAAGAGCTCGTACGAATTTATTTCCAAAAGCTTTAAAGAAAAAAAAAAGTTGGAAAAGGGTTGTTAGGCAAAAAATAGAAAAAAAAAATGAGGTATCAGGTTTGGACGCCAATTTTTTTGCTCAATAACATAATGAGATTTTAAACTGGATGCGTGCAAAGTTTGATGGATTAATTTTGAGTTCGGGAGCATGTGCGAATTTATTTCCGAAAGCTTTAAAGGAAAAAAAAAAAAAAAGTTGGAAAAGGGTTGTTGGGCAAGAAATAGAAAAAGAAAATGAGGTATCGGGTTTGGACACCCATTTTTTTTTTTTGTTCAATAACATAATGAGGTTTTAAACTAGGTGCGTGCAAAGTTTGATAGATTAATTTTGAGTACGAGAGCATGTACAAATTTATTTTCAAAAGATTTAAAGAAAAAAAAAGTTGGAAATGGGTTGTTGGGCAAGAAAAAGAGAAAAAAATAAGGTATCAAGTTTGGACGTCAATTTTTTTTTTCCTCAATAACACAATGAGGTTTTAAACTAGGAGCGTACAAAGTTTGATGGACCAATAATCGCAGGACAATCGATTATCCTTGCTTTTATCATCCTGTTCTATATATATATATATATATATATACTAAGTGCTAAATCTTCTAGGGTGCTCAATTTAGTATTTATTTACATTATGGAACACGGATTGAAACAACTCATGTCATAAATAAAAACCAAAAATACCCTTCATAACCCAAGAACCCCTTAATGCCATGAACTCCTTGATGCATTGACCTAAAAGAGAAATTATTGCATGGTCTATAGACTATATAGACGAACATTACAAGATCAATTATCCCGATGAACTCGGTCTACATGATTTATATGTCATGCAATGTTTTTTCCTCAGATTTGAGAATGTGTTAATTTCCATTGCCATTACCAACCAGAACGACCATCTTGATATCCTTTGCTTTTCAGGTGAAAGTTACCAAGAAAACAACATAAGAAGAAAAATTGAAGCTCTATAAACATGCTGCAGTGATTCAGGACACGGACATATACATCAAATGAAGTTTTATTTGCCAAAAAAGGTACCTAGATCATATACCGGTGATCTCTACAGATATCAGAACCAGTAGCTACAAGCATTTAATTAAGAAATTCTACATACAGAGAAAAATTGAAGGAACCATTAGCCAAAAGGAACTCAAATGCTCAGAACTCAGTCCCTAGAGAAGGCCATTTACAGGTGACGTGCTAAAAATTGGCTTGTCTTTGCTAGCTTCATACATTGCGGCGCCATTGCTACTGCTCTTCCTCCGAGGCTTCACCTCTCCGAGCATGGTTATGACATCCCTCATGCAGGGCCTATCTCTCGGTAGCTTTGCAATACAGAGGAGCGCTATTCTAAGCACCAAAAGCATCTCTTCCTGCACATGCTTGCGGTTTCCTACATTGGGGTCTAGAGCTTCTCCCAGAGCTCTGTTGTCCCTGATTTTCCACCGTATCCACTCAACAATGTCGACGGATTCTCCGAACTCGAGATCTAGATGCCTTCTGCCTACGATGAGCTCCAACAGTATGACACAGAAGTTGTATATGTCTATCTTTTCATCAACCTTCATGGTGTATCCATACTTTGTTGGCAAACATCAAAAAATTGCAGCATTGTTAGCTAAGGAAAGGTGATAAGCATATGTGATACTTTCATCACTTTTTAGCATTGACCAGTAGCTATTTTGCAAGGGTAATACGGTTATTAACTGGGACACTGGAAGGATCTGATAGTTGATCAATTCGATGGAAGATTATGAGAGTAATAATCAACTTACCGAGCGCAATGTATCCATAGGACCCTGCCACTACCGATACCGTTTCATTCTTCCGGAGCATCATTGGTGGTCCTTCAAGCAGTCTTTGGCTTGGGCTTAATGCGCTTCACGCGTGAGTACAGAAAGACTCCAGAAAGGGCCACTCCCGTACCTAATAACATCACCGCAATGAGAAAGATAACAAAACCATAACCATGAGAGCAAAATAATCTAAATAGCAATGACAATAGTAGTACTATGGAACCAAGCTAAACCGGTTGATTAACCAATAAACAGATACCAGATCTCATTTTCCCCAGAAGCAAATGCCATTATATGCTTTCTCGCTAAGGTTTGGGGAGGGAAGGGGAAGAAACAAAAGCCAAGAAAATAATAAACTTGGAAAAAGGCTGTTCAGATGGTAGCATAAATCACCTAGGGAATTTATGGGTGAAACCGGAGTTCGGAAGAAGAGAACGAGCCGACAATGACCACAACACGCTTCACGCAGTTTCCTACGGAGTGGGTCACCGGCGATACCCTCTATAGTATCATGTAAGAGACCTACACAAATTCAACAATTAAGGTTGGTATTTCCCCATTAAAAAGTGCTATTGAAGACCTGCATGACTGAAAACAATCAATTCCTTCTCTTGCGTGTACTTCATTGTTCTTGCGGGCACGAACACTATGCACATTAGTGCAGATATTGTGGCATATCGTGATTAATCCGAAGCAGACAGTTATGCAATTCTATAGACATGTAAACAGACAACATTATAGAGTTTCCTGATCCAATAAGAAGATCAACAATATCATGGGATAATTGATCTGATGCGAGATGAGTTAAAAATCACTATTGCCCCACAGTGATTTTCAATTGATGTCATAATGATGGAGACATAGCTATTTCATTTCTCAAAAAGTTCCAAAATTTTTTGACTAGTGATGTCACAAATTGATCCTTTCGATTTTCTGCCATCCCGTAAAGTTTCTTATCTAAACTCGATGTCCTATAGAGAAGACTCAAGGGGTTCTGAGTGCTTAAAGTAATGGGTCACAGTTATAGATTTGACGATGAATGCCAAAAGCAATTATGAATGAGGCACACAACATAGCTAAAGATTTAGATCGTCAAACAAATGTGTGGCCCATGACCCAAAAATAATGAAAATATTGCATTGGGCAAAAAGCCTCACCTACTGGCATGCATGGAAGCACAACGCTGCAAGGAAGGACCTGGTTAATACCTGCTGGACATTAAATCCCTGTTGCGCCTGTTGTTAAGATGAGAAAAAAGGCATATCAGAAAAACTTCCATATACAGAACCCTTTTGAGCAATTATTAAAGTTTGAAAGAACACTCACTGCGGCTTGTAGGGATGCGGGAGTGAACTTGAGACCTTCCGTGAAAAAAGTCACAGGGTAATAATAAAACAAATGACATCATGGTTATAATCGAAAAGAGAGTTATATTGTCCAAGGATTCCTGTACATAAGCAAATTCAACTGCCAAAATAAGAGAACAATCGCATAATGTAACTTCAAATACTTAACAGTCTGAAGATGAAGACAAAACGATTCATGATACCTCCTTATTGACCATGACTTTCTTGCTGAGCGCATTACGAGATTGATTACTCAGATTCGAGGCCATTGCACTCCAAAACCCAGCCCTTAGAAACCATAAAAGCCAAAGTCATGCGCACCAAACAAAAATAAAATACCTAAACTATGACTCTTCGACCGATGAGCTAGCTAGAATACATATCTGAAATCAAACAAAGTTTAGGCTATATCCATTTTTCTACTCCTGTATCTTTAGCATTTTACTGAAGTTTCTCACCAATTAAAGGAAGCCTCTGTCATTGATGCAAGTGCAACTCCACCAACGATTGGTAACAACCCAGATGGTCGGAAAGTGTAGGGGCCAAAAATGACAAAAAAGTTAAAATGGGAGGCGGATATTAAATGCTACACCATGAAGATCATTAGTCTTTTGAGATCATCAGAAAATTAAGAAACATGAACATTACATGTTAAGTTCAACAGGTAACCATATTAACTCAGCAAACTAAATGGCTGCAAAAAATGACGAGCTTTACAACAACTCACAATAAAATGGTGCATCATTTAGTAACCGAAAAACTACATCAGAAGTGAAAGTTGGAAATAAAGGGCAAGATCTAAAAGTATTTGCACCTCCCCAAGAAACATAGCCGATAGATGGACAGAGAAAAATGGCTCCATGCCGACGGATTATCCAAACTTGGGGTCTAAAGGCCTTTTGCCTGTGATGAGCTCCAACAGTACGACACCGAGCGGACTAGAGGTCGCGAGAGGGAGGTGGAGGGGCGTCGGTGCGTCGCGTTTTGCTGGAAGAGAGGCACGACTTCACGGAGGGGGGAGAGAGAGAGCAGGAGCGGACATCACGAGAGGCAGGCGGAGGAGCGTCGGCGGCATCGAGAACATTGAAATGAGAAAAGGGTTCTTTGGAATCATTTTTTTTTTTTTGACGATTTCAGAATCAATTTACACGAGCATTTTTTCTTCCCCTTTCCTTTGGTAGGGCTTTTCTCTGTATGGTTGCAGACTTTCAGTTGGTGACCATGGATGGACGAAGCAAGAGATGTACTTTTTCGTTAATTTATTACTCCTTTTGGAGTTTCCAAGCAACTTCAATTAGTGGCTAGACTGGAATAAGTGTTTTAAATGTTTATTTTCTAGTTGCTTAGTATATATTTGTGGCAGTTGTTAATTAATGTATTTTAATTCCTAATTATCCGATGCAAAATTTGAGAAAAAAGGTCTGGGTCGCGTTCCTTTATTTTTAATTTTATTGAACATGGACTATAATGAACAGAATGCGTGCATGCGTGTATAATCGAGGAAAACATAAGGTGGAAGAAATGTTACTAGAAATGCATAGGTTCGTTCTATAAATCCATCCAATAATTTCGTTATCCAATAACGGGGACAAGATCATAATAAAAAAAATAAAAACCTTTACAATATGATTCTTTAGATATTGCGCCTTACCCCTCTTTGAAAGGAGAGCTCATAGAAGTCCTCTATAATGATTTGGGATTTTGGACCTTCAACTAATCACCCATTCAAGTCTATTCTTTGCCCCTACAAGTTATGAGTCGGTTTGCACAACAATGATATTTTTGAAGTGATGGGGAATCAACACTTGTAGGATTCGGGAAACTACGATCGTCCTTGCTAAGCATCTTGTCACCTACAAAGGAAAAGAGTGGTATTAATCAAGCTATGTTCAGGCATGAGATACACTATTTTCTTCAAAAGTCAGGTGATCCTTTTGTCTCAGTTCCTTTATATCTCCTCGTTTGCCGATGGCTTGCCCCACTTTGTTACTGGTCAATGGCGTGCATGAAGTTTTAAGGGCGAACGCTTCTTAAACACTCTTGGAGATGACATTGTGCCCGATTGATATAAGATTAGCCCCCACATTGACTCTGTCTATCTCTGTAAGTTTCTTTCTCAAGGGCACGTGTGGAGCTGATTGGTCTCTGCCATGCTATTGGGTTCATGTAATCTACATTAAGTACAACATCATACGTTAGCATATGAATGAATAGTGCGGAGTTAGAACAAATGGGACCTGATGGCACTCCTCCCTTATTAAATCATATCTCGAAGGCGTGAATATTTCAAGGCAGTCTTCCGACTCAGTTTGCACAGAAAATGGCTTCTCTGAGCATCTATAAAATTCAGGGCTTTATTCCTCCACTAGATCATCAGGATTTGTCTTGCCACCTCATGTGCATTATAAAGTCACAAGTTTTTATTTTTTATTTTTTTAGATGTATTGAAAATTTTGACTACGACAAATTTTGGAGGGATTGTGCAGAAGCCCAGCCTTCAAAGAGATTTGATCATAGGGCCAATTTAATGTGCTTTCACATGCCCTCAAAACATGAAAATTTCTCATGAACTTGCAATTTATTGAAAAAAAAAAAAAAAGTTACGTTATTGAAAACGGGAAACCGAAATCCGAGAAAGTAGGAAAGATTCATATGTAGAGGAATATGCAGATAATTAAACATGCCCCTACTCTGGGCAATTCGAACTCATTCTATCATCCAAATCCTCATCAATGACAATGGCAGTATCATTGGTTGCTTGGACATTTTTATCACCTTGAGCTTTGCCGGTCGACTTAACATTGGTGGGCTTTACCCGGTTCATTGGGTTTGACCTTGGAGGAGGACGTAGAGTCGCAAATACCTTCTCCAGCTTATCCACGCGATCTGACAAACGTTGCACTACATCGTTCATTCGACGTCCGAGGGGTGTCATCCCGTCGCTCTCTCCTCCGAGCGCCAACTTCTTGGTCATTTCTTCCACGCAATCTGACAAGTATTGCTTGATCATGATTGGGAGACGATGTAATATATAAGAACGACAAAGAAGATAGAACACTTACAGGGATAGCGAGGGTAGAAAGATACAAAAACATGCGCATGTACATGTAAGGTTTAACTCCTAAAAGTGGAAAATTCAATAATCAAAATAGTAACAAAATTACTTAGAAGATTAAAGAACCTGAAATGCATGAGCAAGCAGGAATGGATGTGTATTTGACACTCAACTGAGACAAGGATTCTGCAAATTTAGACTTAGAAAACAAACATGCGATGACAAATGCATTTATTAATGAAAATGTTGATGAATTTGACTAATGCATGACCTAAGCTATTTTGAGATAGCTAAGATGTAATGTTGATTCATTCTTTGTTGTGTTTTCTTTTTAATGAGATGAACTCCCTAAATGCAATATGGACACGACTCAGATAATGCTATGATTATATGCACTAATCTAACATGCATCGATGAAGTAACATAAAGTCCTAAATGTCATGCTTGCTATGCTATAATGAATTAACTATATGCAGTGATACGGGATCAATTCCTAAAGCTAGTGATATGATATGCGGAGAATGCAATGACATAAGATAGAATTAATCATGGACTAATCCTAGGATGCAAGTTAGATGAAATGCTTTTTCTTTGTATTATATTTATGTTAACGAAAACAGCAAATTATATCCTAGGACCCTACATGTGACATACTGACTTTTGCTCAACGAATATCAACTTAGTGATGCAATGCTGACTTTTTTCATATCTTTCTTTTTACGATGTGCAATATGAATAATGCATGAAATGCAATGACTAATTATTCCAATATTCAACACATAATTATCAAAAATGTGATTTTAATGTGATTTTCTAGATGACGTGAATTACGTGATATAAAACACAAGTAACATTCTTTTTTCTCTTTTGTTTTCAATTAGTAAAAACCATGAACCACCCTAAATCTACGGATACTCTTAAGACTAAAATGCATTGCCCTAGATAAGAAATTATGAACTTGCGCAAAACTCTAAATATGTACGAGACAATGACAACCAATGCCGATGTATTGAAATACACGTTATGGTTAGAATTAATCACATCATTGATTGGAGTTCAATCTTAGTGCCTAAAGGTCCAAAAGGAAAGGATCGGATCAAATCGTGATATCATAAGCTTCAATTAACTAATAACATGCATTTAAAAACCATATACTAAAATGAATTTAGACAGACCCAGCTTACCTTGAGCAAAGATTAACCTAAGACAATCGAAGCGAGGAAAGGTGCAACGCCTTCTGGTGGGTATTGGCAAGAGAGTGTAGCCGGTGAAGCTACGGCAGCGAGGATTGACGACCGTTGTTCAATGCCGGAGTTTGCAAAAGGGGCTTGCCGGGGGAACTAGCGACTCTTGAACGTAATGGCAAGGACGGGTGTTCGCTAGAAACGCCACAGACAATCACCAAGCTAAATGACCACCGGTGCCAAGCTGCTTTGCCAGGAAACCTGAAAACTTGCAAGGAGGTCTAGAAGACCTACTGGGATAACTGGCCGTGGCTGGATTCGCTTGACTTCTCGGCCTAGCTGCTGTGCGTGATAGTCAGGCTCGTCAGCGACCCGACATCGTGTCAGTCACTGCGCCTGGAACTCAGGGCTGAGCAAGGCGGAGGCACGGCGGAGCTGACGTCAGCGTTGATGAGATGAATGACCGCGTCGGGGCAACGTCGCGGATGGAGAGTAGGATATGGTGGCTTGGCTTACGGAGTGGTGGTGGGCGGCGGAGTGCGGAGGAGAGCAACGGCGGATGAAGATTTGCTCTCTATATGATGATACCCACGGACGTTAGATGCTGATCACAACTTTTTCATTCAAACCTCTTTAACAACCGGGAGATGATATCGCATTTCTATGGAAAAATCTCCCAACAGCCCGGACGTCAATTGTGGGAAAAGAGATCACATCCGCTGATTTTTATCATCTTCCTTAGGGAAAAATTCAATGGCTCAATCTCTAGTTGCCTTCTGACCAATGATCGATCACCGAAATCTGAGTCTTCATCCCATCTCAAAAATCTCTTCCGTTTTGCTAGCCCGTTATCAGATTGCCACCGAATTGATCTCTTTAGCGTTACCAAATTCCGCTGTTTTCTCTCTAACTGTTAAATTCTCGATTTGCCGATCGCAGTTGCCTTTCTCTCCTTTCGAATTATTGACCGAGGCAGAGCTCGTGACGGTCAGCTATTTATGGGAGATGATCCTACGTGCGCTTGTCCGTGCATCAGTCCATGGTAGCATCGAAGGGAAGTCACATGATGACTTAAGCTAAAAAATGCAAATGTGAATAATGCAAGTGATATTTTTATTATTTTTAGGAGTCGGGTTGACTCCCATTTTCTTTTGCAATCTAAATGGCTAAATATGTTTCCCATATTTAGATATCAACAATCTAACAATCTAATTGACACCTAAAAATAATTTCTTGGAGCTAGCCGAAAATAAAGTGATGCCTCGTAGATTTCATTTCATTGAAAGGCAATCGATGACACATGCCATTCGCAAACTACATTTTGTCATACACGTGTTTTTGTAATGCAAGCATGATTCTCAAATAATGTGGCAGGTTAGCCACACCTCACACACGAGGTTGATTGTGTACCTTTGAGACATATGTGAGACTTGAAATTAGATGAAGAGGACTGTTCATTTATTTTTTTAAATTACATAGAAAATTAGGGATTGATTTTAACCCCTAGAATAAATCATTTTCATTCAACTACAATGCATAACTATTATCAACTAAAACTTTAATATTTTTTTAAAAAAAAAAAAAAAGCGGAAGAGGGCCGGGCCTGGGCTGGCCCGGCCCCCTCTTCCTTTTTCATCTTTCCCTCCTTCTTCCCCCACGGGCCGGCCCACCTATTCCTTTTGCCAGCCCGGCCCCCTTCTCTTCTTCTCCTTCTCTCTTCCCTGCTCGGCTTGGACGGTAGCTCGGCGACAAGGGCAGAAGGACGACGCAACGAAGGACAGCGTACGTCAAAGGACAACGAGGAATGTCGCGCGCGACGCGGTCGGGACGAGCTGGCCAGCAACGGCTAGCGTCGGACAGAGAGCCGTGAGTGAAAGGGAGGGAGAACTAGAGTCCCGGCCAACTTCCGGTGGTGGCCGCACCGAGTCCTGGCAAACTTCTACCCCTCCTCCGCCTCGAAAAAGTGGTAAGACCCGGCTGCTCTTTTTTTCTTATTTTTCCGATTTGGGTCGATTCCTCGAGGATCCCGGCTCGGAGGCGCTCGAGGCGAACGGACGTGGCCCGATCTATGGATCTCGCGCACCATTCGCCGCCGCCGAGCCGGGTAGAGAGCACCACCAACAGCCCCCGTTTGCCCTACTTTGTGCCCCGTTTCGGCTCGTCAGACCGGGCTTCGTCGTGGTAGGATTCGTGCGAGTCCCAGCCCCCATCTATGTCGTGCTAAGCTTCATTTCGATCTCTGCTTATCGACTGCTAAGCGTCTCGGCGCGGTTTGACTCCCAGTTAATTCAATAGTCTCCCTTCACTCGACGCCCGTCATGTGTTTGTGAAAATGCCTGAACCGAGTTATGTAGAGTTTCCGGGATTTTGGTCTGGTTCTAAGCGTTTGTTGGTTATTTGACATGTTTGCGGACTTCCATTGTCATCTGTGGAGTCTTGCACTGTTTCTTTCGCGTGTCGTGTGTGCATCCCGACGGACGGCCCTTTGATTGAGCCAACTCCAAGGGTGGATACGAGCCGGCTCATGGCCGTTCGTCCCCTCTGTTCGGACGGAGGGAAAGCAAAAGAGGGGGTCAAGTTGGAGGCGTCGATTCCGTGAAGGATGAGTATTAGGTTGGGCTTAAGTTGGTTTAGTGGGTTTAGGTCCGTTTCTGTTTTCATGGGTTTTAAAATTGGTTTTGGGCTTATTTAGAATTTGTTAAGTTCGGGTCAATTTCGAGCTATATTTGGACTGTTGATCTTCGGGCCTGATTTGCTTTAGTCTGACTTCAGAAAACTTGGGCTTATATTGCTGTGCAATTAGAAGAGATGGCCGGGCCGGGTATATTTGGTCTGGCGAAATAGGTTTATTCGGGCCGAGCCTCAGGGCCGGTCCGATTTCTTGACCCAACACGGACCTAGAGGGTCCGGGTCGGACCCAAGAGACCTGGTCCGAATTCCTTTTTAACAATATTAAAACTCATAAAAAGAAAATCATGAAAATTCTTAAAACAATAATTAATTAATAAAAATCATTAAAAAAATTTAAAAAAAAAAAAAATTTATAAGATATTAAATATAATTCATAGAAATTTTAAAAATTCAATAACTGCATGAAAATACAAAAAAAAAAAAAAAAAATCCAAAAATTTTAAAATTTTGGAAATCTAAAAATTCATAAATTTTTCTGAAAGTCCCAAAAAATTCAAAAAAATTTAGAATTCCCCAAAAGCTTTAAAATGGTTTTTGTATGATCTTCTCTTAAAAGGGGATCCTTTTATATCTAAAATTGTGCCAAATTGTCCTTAGAGACGAATGCCCTTGATTACACACTTTTCTTATGTTAATTATGGTTTCCATTTAGCTTAGTTAGAGGCGGCATGCTCCTTATTTGACAATGCTAGATTCTTGCTCTCCTAAAGTAATTTTTTCGATGTCACTTTAGTTATTGATTATTATGTTAATAATTGCGCACTTACATAGTCACTTCACATACTAGTAGATAGGTACAAAATCAATCTAGACTACTTGACAAAAAATCTTTTTGAAAGAAATAAGATTAGGTACTCAACTGGTATCGATTATTTATTAGTGTAATCAAGTCCTTAATCTCAAACTCTCTGATTGTATAGAAAGTGAGGTACACTCACATGCTTCACTTAGTTTTTAAGCCTACCTCAATAGGTGAGTAGTGACTCATCATTGAAACATTTTTACGAACACATTAATATCGCACAAGATATGGATTTGGGAGAGCTCGCTCCTAATTATGGCCTTGGGCCCGTCTTTTAGATAATCTCACTAAACCTATTCTCTCTCCTGAGGGGTAGGTCACGACAAGAACCAAAGCCAAAGGAAGGTGTTTTTGGTTTGTCCTTGAATGAACCATCTAGAAACATGTACTATTGGATTTCAATTGTCTTGATGGAGTCAAATATGATCCATTGCATGCCATTAGTTTAAAGCTTTGTGGAAATAGATATGAGTGACTTTGGTTGGTATGTGGCTTTTGTTTTACCTAGCTATCCATATGGAAGCCGGACCTCCACATGAAGTTATCATTGCTCTAGCCAAACGACAAAAAAATGAACTTCCGTCAAGATTTCAAAAGAATGTGTTAGTTAATGAAAATGTGACTTCATGAGGTTCCTTGGTTGGAATGAAGATGGTCTATCTTTTACCACACCAGTGAGCTGCATTCAATGACCAATGATATCATCTATTTGTTATGTCCAAAAAGTAAAAAGGAAAATAATTAGATAGTGAGAAATCATCGAAGAATTTACACCATTGCTTATCCTGTCTCAATCGATACTTATATATTGAATGAGATTCTTATAACTTATTGAAGCATTAGCAAGATATATATTGGATGATCCGAGAAGATTTTTTCTCCAACATCAAAATTGGTGCAACCCAATTGAAAGAAATGAATCAAGTATTCAACACATAACTTTAACCATGCCCTGCATCTACGTTTCTGAGCATAAGCAGATATTCAGGACAAAAGATGCCCAATCATGAATCAAAATGCAAAATGTGATTTTTTAACTTTTTGGTGGCCGGAGTGCAAAATGCAATATTGTGATTGACGCACTACATAGAAAACTTAATTTCCTATGTCAAGTTAAATCGAATGGCATATGCTTTTATGGAAATTATAACTAATTTACCTTAAATTCATTTCTTCCCCAAAATTAATTACCTTAAACCCAAACAAATCTTGACGCCGATTATGTTATTTCCTCTAAAATTCGTATCCTAATTCCAACACTAAATTACCTAGTAATGGTTTATAACCTCATGCGGTCCTAGGAGTAGACAAGACTTGTGCGAGGTTTTTTTCAATCGCTAAAGAAAGCAAGACCAACCCTTTCATGCTGAGATGTAATGTGGTTTATAAGTTTGGGCAGGTTTTTATCTTTTAGGTCAAGATTCACTCTAGAAAGTCTGGCATCACTAGGTTGAGAACCATTCGGGAATCGATCACCCATAGCTCAAATTGAAACTTTGACCAAAAACAAACACGTTGATGATCTACACTCCAACAGGTGAGCTGCCTATAAAAGAACATGCAGTTAGTGTAACTTGGATGTATAGTCCCAGTTGGGGCTTCAAACACAAAAGATTTATAAATGAAATATTTCATTATGAAAATGCTGATCATTCACAAGTTTAATTGCTTTCTTCAGCAACTAATACGTACAATACGACTAATTTTCAACGATGTAAAACATAATCTCTACAGTTAATTTCCAATGACATAATTTTCCATACCGAAGATTGCAACAATTGTTGATGGGCAGCTCAAGAAAAGATACAAAGCTGAAACCAAAATAAGTTCGAACTCAATATAGCTCATCTATTTTATAGATAAAACAGAGATAATTGTCAACTGATCTAAAATTTGAACTATTGAATGTACAAGTGCTTTAATGGTAAGTATTCTGATAGATAACTACCGCCGACTTTATTGTTTAATAGGTTTATAGATCCAACCCATTTGGATTTTTGTACTTTTCATCTTGATGATGATCCCAAGAGTATTATGTACAATCTGACAACTGTACAGGTGAACCGTTTCTGGTGGCCCAAACAATCATAATATTAGGGATAATTAGGCATTATTTCACAATAGCTCCCGAAATTGAAAATGAATCGGAGCTCTGATACCGTTGCACAATAAATCCCGAGCTCTGAAAAATTACGGGTTAATTCTTGAATTTTGATTTTTTCTGCAATGGCTAATTTTTTTAATCTACATCTCCGTTAAGTTTGTTAATTGAGTATGGATTAAATTATTTTTCTTTACAAACTCAACCGTATCATTGTTAACTTCATTAGTCATACATCATTTCTATTTTCTTAACTTCATTCACCATGTAGTAGAGATTATTCTAGTCAAGAAAATGAGCAAGTCCCTATTCAAGGACGTTTAATTTGCGATGCAGAGGGAAAAAAATAGTGACAAAAACAAAAATCAAAGCCCAAGAGGATAATATGTAACTTCTAAAAATCAGTGCTATTGTGCAACGCAGTCATAGTTTGGGAAAGTAATTTACGCCTAATATATACAAATTACAATACAGCTAATTTCCAACGGCACAAAGCATTCTTCTATGGTTAATTTGCAATGACATGAGTGTTTTCTCTTATTCAATGCATATGTATTGTTAGATTATCGTAGTTGATATGAAAATATTACCGATAGTCATAAAAACTCATGACTATGTTAAATCAATGCATATACACCACATTGAAATGAATACTAGAAATTTAAGCAAGCGGGAACATATTCAATTGAGAAGAGTAGGTTGACACAATTCTATAATTGCCAGGAGCATAATGTAACCAACCCTACAAACCACATCAAATGACAACACTCAAATAATCTGATCCAAACTAACACTGTATTACTTATTGCAATAAATGCCACCAACGGCTGAAATTTGAAGATCCTAACATTTTTTGCTTCAAGTCGTGATCGACATCAAGGCTCGTTAGGTTACGGGAAGCGTAGGCAACTCTTTGAGAAAGTCGCAGTGTAGCAAATCCAGAGTCTGAAGTCTTGGCAAGAACTGTATTTCTGATGGAAGGCTCGATATACGAGTACCTCGAAGCCTCAATTCTCTGAGAGAATATAGGCACACAATATCACTTGAAAAGATTCCCTCCAAACTCCTGCACTAGGAGGCATGTACTTCTTCCAGGGAAATCAACTTTCCAATATAAAGAGGAAATTCTCTTATGAAACAAGAATCCATTTTCAGCACTTTCAATATCCGCAGGTTTTTAGTTGAATCGGGCAAACTCGAAACACCCGTACTTGAAATATCCAACTTTTCTAATGAGTGCCCCAATTTGCCAATGGATTTCGGAAGCTTTCCAAGCCCACGACAGTCCTTCAAAGACAAGCGTCTAAGATATCCCAAGTCTCCTATTGACTCGGGGAGTTCAAGAATTTTCGCGTTATCCAAGGCTAGCTCTGAAAGAGCTTTAAGTTCACAAAATGAACCAGGAAAACGAACCAATGACAAGCAATTAGTGGCACTAAGAATTTGCAGTCGAACCAATTTGCCTATCGATGTAGGAAGTTCTCGTACAGAAGTGCCATCAATCAGGAGCTCTTCCAAAGCATTCAGCCCATCCATTTTCACTGGCAACATGCTAAGTTCAGAGCAAAACTTCAAATTCAAGGTAACCAAGGACTTCAAATCATTAATTGAAGGATCTAAATGAACCAATCGAGAACATCGCTTAAGGATCAGTATCTCCAAATTTGGGCAACAAGAGAAGCTGGGGGTAACTAATAGGTCCGTACAACCTTTAAGATTCAAGACTTTCAAACACTCCATCTGCAAAACAGGGGAAAAAAGTTCATATGACGTAGAACTCTCAATGTACTTAAGAGCAAACACGAAGACAACAACAAATGAACTATAAACCCACCTTTATTCTATTCCAACCTCCCCAGGACTCTGTAACCTTACTCCAGGAAAGATCAAGAATGACTAGGTTCTCATTTTTCTCTAAATGCATGCTGATCGCATCTTGAGGGCACCCTTGCCACTGAAGCCACCAAACATTTAACAAGGCACCTGCAAATTGTCTACCAATATTGGCACGACCCAAGCTGAGAAAAGTCGTGCTGGGCAGGATCTCACAGCCTGCCTCTTTAGTTTCCAGGTGGTCTCTTTTCTGTATGAAGGACCAAAAAAGTCAACAAGAGAAACGTGAAAGTCATCAGACAATGAAATAGTTACTATGGATGCCTAAACTTCCATGAAGTAAAGAAAATCGAAGAACATATAGAAGCTCAAATGCTACTTTTTTTCCCCCAACGTACCCTTTTCCCCTTCTTCCTGTCCTGGGCTATGGCAGGACCGTACAATCCAGCGCCTGTTCCTGGATCGTGGAAACGTTCGTGGACAATCTCCCTGGCAAGGCACCTTAGCATGCTGTGCATGCCTAACTTATTCTCGTCCATTTCTATTAGGGACCTTTGACAAAGGATACTGACACAATGATTAAAATGATGAGGCCGAATGATCAGATGAGGAAGATTAGGAGGACGAGGAAGCTGACACCACATGAGTGAGGCAATCCGATAATCCACATCCGGGGGAAAACTTGCAAGATTAAGATACATCAGCTTTAGACCCTTACCTAAAGTATCATAAATTATACTCAGAATCTTCTGGTAATCTTCCTGAAATTGTTGCATGAGATCTTTGAATTTAATCCATTCTTCCAGTCCTTTATATTGCAAAAAAGAACCAAAAACTTTGACAAGTAGTGGAAGTCCCATCGCAGCCTTCACTATTTCAATTGCAATTTTAACATAAGATCGTAGTTCATCTCTTTTCCGGTTGCAGCATACTGCCAGAAAAAGTTGAAAGCTCGATTACCATCCATCGGATTAACATTGTAAGTATGAGCCAACCCTCGAGCAACAAACCCTTGAAGAACTCTGCTTTCTTTTGAGGTGACAATTACTCTACTTCCACAGCCAAACCAATCAAGCTCAGCTCCTACAAACTCCTTGAGGAGGGATGCCTTCTCCACATCATCAAGAACAATAAGAACTTTCATACTCCTAAATATCTCTTTCAAAAATCGTACTCCTTCAAAAGCAGAAGCAACCTCATGCTCTCTTTTTAAAATATTATAGATCAACTTGGTTTGAAGATAGTGAACACCTCCAGGTTGCCTCGTTGTTTCTTCAATCTCAGCAAGAAAACTGCAAGCGTCAAAGCGAAGGGATATTTTATCATATATGATCTTGGCAAGAGCAGTCTTTCCAATGCCATCTCTCCCATGGATTCCAACAATTCGTACATCACTTACTTCCAGTTCCAATAATTCCATTATTTTCGATTCTTCACTGTCTTCAAGCTCCTATAAAGGTACTTAAGTTTAGGAGAATGTTAGATAAGAGGAGAAATGAAGAAATATACAGATGTGGCACTGTAAGTTCCAGATGAAAATGCCATTCCCTGAGACATGTGCTTTGATTGTGCCTGCCAATCAATTATATGCCTTGCTAGTTGAGATGTTGTAACTAATATTTATCTGACACAGAAGACAGGTTGTTGAAGATAAACTCCTCTGAAGTTCCTCCACACAATCATTCACTACATGCATCTCATTTAAGCTAAAGTTATGTGCTGTCTCTATTATGGAAAAATCTAGTAAGCAAACTGGCTTACTAAACATAAAAAAGGCCTAATCTGGCTTAACACATTCCCGTTTCTTGTCCTTTGCAAAAGGAAGCACAGAAAGGTGATGACCAGCCTTATCAGAGAGCATCTCTGAGTTGCCACAGTGATAAATTAAGCAGGAGTTTACCATGAGATCTCATTTAGATGTTCAAGATCCATAATGGCTAAAATCAAGGGTAATTAGCTACTGAAAAAATTGAAGTATATGCAAGCTACTTCAGAGTTAAGACGATGACTTGCATTATCTTGGAGGTTCAGTTCATGCGTTTGCCTTCCTTTTTATATCATATTCTAACTTCACAACGACTGTAAAAATGACGTAAAAATATTTCGTGGTAATTAGACTTTTTATCTATTTGATGTAAAACACACTCAAGCTGAAACTAGCTTCATCAACAGTTACAGTCTTTAGGAGAGAGTACTCGAGACGAGAGGAGAATGTGAGCGAAGAAATATACCAAGGTCCTGTCAGATAACATGGGATTATCACCAGTGGATAGATCCTCAGACACATGATTGTGTGCTATCATCAACTTAAACAAAATTTCTCCAACAATGGCTGTGATAAGTTCCTTTTCACTGCCAAGGCAGAAAAAATCTCAATTCCAAACCATTAAAAGATCACTGAAACTTCAAATGGCTCATAAAAATGTTAACCCAACGCACTACATAATGAAATGGCAATCAATGAGCTAAAAGATCACTGAAACTTTATGCAGAACATAATTTACCTGATGTAAAGATATAAACATACACACTGATGTTTAGTAATTGTGTGAACGTTGCATAATGCTATTGCAGCAAGTATTTGGTCCAGACAATGGATTATATTCTCACAGTTTGCCATCGAGTGAAAATATCACTCAACCATGGGTTGAATTACAGAATTACACGATTATGTGGCTGAACAGAATGAAGTTTTAAAGATAGTTCACTGAGCCAAACTCAGATATGTAGTGTAAACAGGGTCAATTCGAGAGAAAGATTTGGCCTGAAAAAGGAAGAAGAGGGAATTGAAAATGTTAACCCAGTTAATTCCCATCAATAATTTCCTCTTTTTTTCTCTAGTTTAGTCCCCATAAAGCTTTGAAACAGGCTCGGTAACAATCATAAACCCAAGCAAGTGAGCAAAATAATTTAGAATACACCAGAGTCAACCAATATTTGTTTTTTTTTGCTGGGAAAATGTCGTTGGGCTTCCTTTCCTGACATTCTCGACATTACCTCCGTCGATTGAGCAAATAAATCAGAAGAAACCTACAAGAAAAGAAGACAGATTTAATGCAACATACATTTTATATGAGCTTCGTTCCCATCCCTTGATTTTACCAGCCCCCACAAGAGCCTTCTCCCACAGCTTGACTTTCTCTCCCCCAAATTCCTGCTTGTGCTCGTCCAGGACGTCTCTGTAGCGTGATTTTTGGTCCAGCTGCACATCAGACCGTTCCACATGGTAGAAAACGGGCAGGATCTCTTTCTTCCCTCCTGATCTAGACGAATGCTCTACCATGAGTGCGAGCGTCTCAAGGCACTGAGGGCTATTAGCATAGGCTGTTGAAAAGATAGGTATGTAGATGTTGGAGCTGGAGACCGATAGCCGAAGCTCTTCGGGTAGAATAGATGGGATGTCGCCAACTCTGAAAACGCGAATTCCGTCAGCTTCCAAGCAGCGACAGAGGGAACCAACGAATCCAATGGGACTATCCGATCCAATGTAACTCAGGATCACATCATCTTGATTCAGCCTCGCTGGTTTATCTTCGACGAGGTCAGATAATTCAGCAACACTCGATTCTGCCCCTGATTTTAGCTTCTCCTGTTTTCTTGACTCGCCTTCTCGGCCAAAACTGGGCGCGACTTCTCTCTGTTTTCTGCTTCGGGAATCAGCCATAGTAGTTTCCGACTTCAATTCAATCTTTCGTCGTCCAGTTTTCACTCTACCTGGGTTTTTCAGAGAATGGCCAAGTGAACCGTTCGGGTTTGCCTTAACGGTCGTTCCATCCCAGCTTAAGAAGACAAATTCCACCAAAAAAAAAAAAAAAAACAAGCAAACAAAAACAAAAAAACAAAATGTAATCATTTACGAAAATTCAAGAGAAATAACTCATTACCAGATTTTCAGTCTTGCTGTTGCTCGGGTAAAATTACTGTACACGATATATTTACGAACTACGGAGCAATGGTACGATGATGGACGTAAGTTACTAAGGATAAATAATTTATAATAAATTCAAGTTGTTGACGGTATTCCATAAAAATCACAAACGTTAGGAAATTCTAGCACACGAGACTTTGAGGTAAATCACTTGTTATATTTCGTTTGTTTCGCAAAAATAACTTCAAGAAAAATATTTTCTGAATTTTTCAAGATTCAGTTTATGGAAAATAAATTGATTAAGGAAATATTTTCCATTAATGAAAAAAATATTTTTCACTTTTCAAGTAGGGAAAATATTTTTCATATCTTCTTTCACCAAACAACTTTTTCTTTCATTTTTATATTTTCTTTTCTTATTTTCGTTTTTCTTTTTTAAATTGAGTTTTTAATTATTTTTCTTTTATTTCCTTTTCTTTATTTTTCTTTTTATTTTAATTATAATGGAACTTTTCCTTATTTTACAAGAAGATCGAGAAAATTAGTTAATTATCATGAATTGGACAATGAATACATATAGCTAGTTTTGTCTTTGAAAGATTCCATAGCTTTGGTACGTAAGCTTCTTAGACCGGAGCGGGTCTGTTAGCTTCTTCTCTTCCTCGAGCGATCTCCCAGTTGTCCCCCTGCCCGAGGAAATCACCTGGTCTTTACGCCTTTTCTTGAGCTTCTCACTCATGGATATCTGCAATAACCACTTGGGGCTTCCATCAACTAAATGGCCCGATGTTTGCCGTTACGAAGCCTTTCTCAGTTTCAGAGGAGGAGATATTCGGGGTGGCTTCGTTGAATTTCTCTACGAAGGCCTCGCTGATTCAGGGATCATTGCATTTATCGATCATCGTGGGATCGAGATCGGAGAACATATCATGCCTAAGATCTTACAAGTGATTGGGCACACGCAGATCTGCATTCCCATCTTCTCCAAGGATTTCGCTTCCAGTAGGAGTTGTCTGAAGGAGGTAGAGAAAATGGTGGAGTGTGACAGGACAATCATGCCCATTTTCTACGACGTCTCCCCTTCAGTGGTCGGTGAACAAAAGGAGAGTTATCAGCAGTCCTTCCGCGACCATGAGGCCGATGGAGTGACGTCAACGACTATAAACAACTGGAAGAAGGCTCTGCACAGTGTTTCAAGCAAACGAGGATGGGAATTGGAGAAATTCCAGCACGGGTAATACGAAATCAAGATTTCTATGCTTCTTTCGACTTTTACAACGGTGGTCATCGAGTATGAAATTAAGAAAAGAAAAAAGTCAATGCATCTGTTCTTCTGCTTGGTGTATTATCCGAGCTGTTGTTACTTTTCACATCTTACTCTTTCGTCTTTTCCCTTTGGCAGGCAGCGTGAACTTATAAATGAGGTTGTTTCCACGGTCCGCCGGTTGTTGAGGAAGGATGACTTATATGTGACGGCACATTTAGTGGGGATGGATCAACCTGTGCAAGAGGTGATGAGAAAACTTGGTGTTGGCTATGAAAATGGAGAAGTAATTAAAGGGCAAATGGTGACAGGAAAACGTGTGGTTGAGATATCGGGCCTTCCAGGAATTGGTAAGTCAACTCTTGCCGCGGTTGTCTACAACAAAATCCATCATCTCTTCGAAGGTAAGAGTTTCCTTAAAGAGGTTGAGCAAACGAGACTCCTGTCTCTCCAAGAAGATTTAGTTAGTGGCCTCCAAAAGAGAGCATACACGTTCAAATCTCCTGTTGAAGGTAACGAATTTATCAAGTACAAATTTGGAGATCTAAGAGTTCTCATTATTCTTGACGATGTTAGTGATTTTAAACAAATCAATTCACTAGTTGGAGATCTAAGTTGGTTTGGTCCAGGAAGCAGAATCATTGTGATATCTAAGAGAAGTAATCTTGTTGACAACCATAATCAGGTACATGTGACCTATGCGAGCGGCAGTACTGTTAATAGGTGTGATGACATCCTCGTTGAAAAGTACAAGCTAAAAGAAATGAGTAGTGACCATGCTTTTCAGCTATTTTGTAGTGTTCTTAGAGAAAAACCTCTTAAAAAGGAATTCTCCTCTTTGGTATGTGAAATTATATCGGCTGCTGGAGGAATTCCTCTGGTTATTGAGGTGGTTGGTTCATTTTTACGTGGAAAGCCCATAGAATTTTGGAAGGAGGCAATGGGTAGATTGAAACGAGAGCCTTACACTGCAGAAGTAAAACGAATTCTGAAGAGAAGATATGAAGATTTAGAAAAAAATGCCCAAGAGATATTTCTCGATGTAGCTTGTTTTTTTGTGGGAAAGGACAAAACAATACCCTCTTACATGTGGGAAGCTATTGAATATGATCCTTATAGTGGAATCAACGAGCTTCACGACTTGTCTTTGGTCAAAACCAGAGAAAACAATGAATTGTGGATGAATAATCAACTAAAAGTCCTTGGGAGGGATATTGTCAAGGAGGAAAATCCAAGTGAACCTTTCAAGCGGAGCAGGTTATGGAATCTGGAGGATATCGAACCAGTATTGAACGAAAGGAAGGTAAATTTTGAAGACAAGAAGGTCTCTTTTGTAGTCTGAATTAAAGTACTTCTTTTGAATACTTATTCTATTTTCAGGGATAATTGTCAATGCACTTCTATTTCACTTTCTCGTTTTGCCATTTTTCCAGGATTGGCAGGACGCTACAAGTGAAGCCCTTAGTGCCACATTCGACAAACCCCATTTATTTCCTGAACGTAGATTCTTTTGTGAGTTCTCGAAGCTTAGGTATCTTAAAATGAACCACGCTATTGTCAAAGCATATAAGCAGAGTGCAAAGAGCTCCAGAGAGGATTTTTACCTTCGAAGGTTAAAGTGGCTTGAATGGCAAGGGTGCAACGATATCTCCAGTCTACTTGCTTTAGATATGTCAAAATTGATCGTTCTTGATTTGTCTGGGAGTACCTCCAGCCATTGGCAGTGCTGGACACCAATTATGATGGTATGATGACATAACTGTGCATTTTCTTTTGCATCCAGTTTGACAATAGCTTATATTATTCTCTTCGTTTTGCAGAGGGCCAAGAACTTGAAAGTTTTGATCCTAAAAGATTGTCGTTTGCTAATGGAATCTCCATTTTCCCATGCTGCTGTGACCTTAGAGAGACTAAACCTGGAACGTTCAACATTACCTACGTGTGCTGTGAGGTCCATTAGCGAGCTAAGGAACTTAGTTTCTTTGAATATCAAGTTCTGCAGCTTCGTGCAAGAGCTGCCAAAAGATATAGGTTCCTTGGAAGCTTTGAAAGAGCTATACATTGATGGAACTCCCATTAAAGCCATTGATATCCCCGAGGGTTCCTATGGGAAGCTTAAAATTCTGAGTGCTTGCAACTGCGAATTCTTGTCTCTACCCAATTCAATTGGTAACTTGAAATCTCTTTCGTACCTGGCATTAAACGAGACTAAACTGAGTGAGCTCCCTTGTTCTATCGGATTGTTGGAGAATCTCCAGACGCTATCTCTGAGAAACTGTAGGAGCTTGTGGAAATTGCCGGATTCCATTGGAGACCTCAAAAGCTGCAAGTCATGGATCTTTCAAGCACAATAGTTGACGAAATACCATCCTCTGTCAAGGATTTACAAAACTTGAAAGAACTAAAGATGGCTGGCACTCACATAAGAAAATTTCCTGGAGGCATTAAGAATCTAGAGAGTTTAGAAGAGATAGATTTCTCGGGCTGCAGAAATTTGAGAGGGGAGTGCAACATTACGGGATTATCGTCTTTGCGGGTGTTACTTCTAGAACACACTGATATTTCTCGGCTGATTGTGACGGATCGCCAATCCTATAATCCCCAAAACCTCAAACTAGATGGCGATGTCCCCATCTCGATAATTGGAACTATCCAAGGGCATGGCATCGGTTCAACAGATGTGAGACTAGACCACCGTTCAAGGCTGACGGACATCATATCAGCATGCGATGATGATTCAGAGACCGTAGCAATGTGGCGGTCAGACAGAAGCAAGGAAGTCATCGGTGGATGAGGTTTGGCTACGGAGGAAGTTAGCGCTCCTATCCCATTAAATCAAATTTGTAAATCATCAAGCATGTCAACTGATCTTCCTGCAATAAGGGCTATTAGGGGCATAGCCAAATTCGAATTTTCGCTTCTATTCTGAATTTTCAATTTACATTCTTCTTCCATTTTCTTGACCTTTACACTCGCACACTTTTTATTGTCTTGCACGCATGTCAATTTCCTGCAATTTTGTGCGTACATGTTAGCTTTGGTTTTGACTCGGTGTAAGTATTACACAGTTTATTTGATTGATTTGCAAGATAACTGCAAGGTCGTCAAAGTATGAGTTTTAGTTCTTTTCTCGATCGTTCATCTCATTAGTAGTCTCCTTGATCAATAGTAGAGGATGAAATCTTGTTCTTCTTTCGTCAATTTTAAAACTAGAACAAAAAATTTGATGTTGCATCTGACCATCTAACAAAAATTCTTCAGAGGTACAATATGTTTGTGAATGTCGCACCTATATTACCCAAAATTGGCAGTGATTGCTTTTTCAAATAAACTTGAAAATGATTATTGCTCGGTTCTCTTAATCATTGATTTTATTTAACTAGTATGAAAACTATATATGCAATAATCTAAATATGGTTAACATAACATTCTGTCAATCAAAAGAATATCCACATGAAAATTGTGCTTACGTGCACAATAGAAAAGAGAAACTTTCTGATTCTAACAGAGTATTCTGATTAATCTAACTAACAAAAAATTAGTGTATTTTATTTCCAAGACTTATAACGGAATGTATTTAATGACACTTATAATCAATGAAAATATCTACTATATGATTAATAGGCCGGTTTTCTAAGACATTGTTTATCTTTCTTAATGAGAATTTTTAGGACTATATCTTGTGATATTATGATTCACATATGTATGATATATTATCGTTATCTATTAAATCATGTTTCGAGTTTGTGTTATTTACGACATCCATATATGTTGGAAAATTTTAATTTGTTCAAAATCTGATGTTGCTTTTTAGGAATAATAATCTTGGATTATAGTGGATATATATAAATCCAAGGTTCAGCACGAGATATTCGTTGGTTACTTCTTTTATCCTAGTTTGAGTAATTGACGAAGAAGTGAACGTCTCTACCTTGTTCAATGTAAAAGTCCCGCAAGAAAGACACAGAAAAGGGCAGCTCTTTTTAAATCCGTGCAGCGGACTCCAAAAAGGATTAACAACGATCTGAACAGACGACTCTTTCTTGGACGCGCGAAAGAGTCTGTTCTTCGGCCAGGTATAGGAGCAAGACACATGGAATTTAATTTATTGTGAATTTTACATCCAAGTGAGTTATTTATTTATAAAAATTGTGGGTTTGGACTTAATCTAACTAAAGGAAACACTCGTGTGTATGAGCAATTGCAGCTCTAACTCTTCTATTATTGGTGAATTATTTGCTACTGGCTCTCTTTGTAGAATATGTACCAACTCTCGGACAAAACCATAATGTCCGATATCATTTATTTTTCTTAGTTTATATCTCTAGTAATTTTGTATTAACTTAGGTCGCAAGTGATAACCATTATTTTTTTCTGTTTTTCAATTTTTTTGTTCCTAAGAATAAGTTTGGAACAAAAATCTATTTGATAACGTAATTTTTTTTTCTTTAATTTTAGGGACAAATTTTTAGCTTAGAAATAGGTTTGAAATGAAAATAAGAAGTAGAAATTTTCTATTTTTCTATTTTTGAAAAAAAATAAGAAATAAAAATTTTACTCATTGCTTACTCTTGACACCAATCGCCTATTGGTCCCTACCGACCGTCTGGGAGGGAGATATTTAAGAAGGTCTATAAATGAATTTATGTTCCGAGAATAAAAGCTGTGTCGTAATCAAACATTAATTTTATTCAGAAACTCATCCAAAGAATAAAAATAGAAAAATCTATTAATTGTCGAAAATAAGACTTCGAGATAGAATGGCGTTCGCATTCTTTATTGCAAGATCCTGTCAATTTTCACATTAATTTTACAACATTGAAGAAAAAGAAATATATTTTAAAAAAAAAAAATTTGAACAACTAAGTACATCCAGTTCTTTCATAGTGTGTAATGGTATAAGTTACCCGGATTCATGTGACCTAAGCAATTCCACTTTCAACTCGGGAGAAAAGGCAAAAAAAGATTGGCCCCGGCTGTGTCCGTTCATCGTCATACGGTGCTTGAAAGCATCGCTGCCGTTTTTCTCTTTATCCCTCCACCTTGCGATGCAGACGAAAGAGAAGACTCTGCATTTACTAATCTTTAGATGCTCAATAGACATTAGTTTGTCTACATCTCTTGGACCACGAGTTAAAATTGCGATAATAATGCAAACTTTTTGAATTCTGGCGGGTTTGGAAGTAAAACGATGTATACGAGCTCACCACAGGCAACGTAACAACTGCAAGTCAAGATGGTGTCGTCTTATTTGGGGGCCGAGTTCGTGTAAGATTTTCAGAGCAGCCGCTAGTTTATCACAGAGAAAACAAGATATATGTTGTGGTAATCCTTCCATGACCCATGTGCATTGACCATCAACATCAAATGTCAAGGGTATGTACTAAAATGTGTATGTTTTTCTCTCTTTGTAAAATGGTCAAACTTTGATAATTTTTTGCGATAATAATGCAAACTTTTTTTACTATTTCATGGAGAACATGACCACAGTGCTCACCAGCTCAATCGAGTCAATGTCTTGACTTTCGTTGCAACAAAGTTTTCTTTATCCATCTTCACTTTATTCTTTAGCAGATGTAAATTAGTATTGTCCAAGTGGGCAAGAGTTTAGCTCTCGACAAAGAGAAAAGCATGTACCTTTTAGTACATACCCTTGACATTTAGTGTTGATGCTTAGACTTTGATCCTTTTTTGTGATAATAATTCAAATATTTTTCTATTGTTTCTTGGAGAACACAACCACGGTGCTCACCAACTTAATCAAGTCAATGTCGTGTCTCTCGGTTCCAACAAAGCTTTCTTTATTCATCTTCACTTTATTCGTTGATTGATGGAAATTAGTGCTGTCCAAGCTAGACAAGAGCTTAACTGGGCCGACAAAGAGAACAAAGCATACACATTTTAGTACATACCCTTGACATTTAATGTTGATGGTCAAACTTTGATCCTTTTTTGCGATAATAATGCAAACTTTTTTTACTATTTCTTGGAGAACATGACCACAGTGCTCACCAGCTCAATCGAGTCAATGTTGTGACTTTCAGTTGCCACAAATTTTTCTTTATCCATCTTCACTTTATTCTTCGGCAGATGTAAATTAGTATTGTCCAAGCTGGGCAAGAGTTTAGCTCTACTAACAAAGAGAAAAGCATGCACCTTTTAGTACATACCCTTGACATTTGGTGTTGATGCTTAGACTTTGATCCTTTTTTGCGATAATAATTCAAATATTTTTCTATTGTTTCTTGGAGAACACAACCACGGTGCTCACCAGCTTAATCAAGTCAATGTCGTGTCTTTCGGTTCCAACAAAGCTTTCTTTGTCCATCTTTACTTTATTCCTTAATTGATAGAAATTAGTGCTGTCCAAGCTGGACAAGAGCTTAACTGGGCCGACAAAGAGAGAAAAGCATACACATTTTAGTACATACCCTTGACATTTGATGTTGATGGTCAAACTGTGATCCTTTTTTGCGATAATAATGCAAATTTTTTTTACTATTTCTTGCAGAACATGACCACAGTGCTCACAAGCTCAATCGAGTCAATGTTGTGACTTTTCAGTTGCAACAAAGTTTTCTTTATCCATCTTCACTTTATTCTTTGGCATATGTAAATTAGTACTGTCCAAGCTGGGCAAGAGTTTAGCTCTACTGACAAAGAGAAAAGCATGCACCTTTTAGTACATACCCTTGACATTTGGTGTTGATGCTTAGATTTTGATCCTTTTCTGTGATAATAATTCAAATATTTTTCTATTGTTTCTTGGAGAACACAACCACGGTGCTCACCGGCTTCATCAAGTCAATGTCGTGTCTCTCGGTTCCAACAAAGCTTTCTTTATCCATCTTCACTTTATTCCTTGATTGATGGAAATTAATGCTGTCCAAACTGGACAAGAGCTTAACTGGGCCAACACAGAGAACAAAGTATACACATTTAGTACATACCCTTGAGATTTGATGTTGATGGTCAAACTTTGATCCTTTTTTGCGATAATAATGCAAACTTTTTTTACTATTTCTTGGAGAACATGACCACAGTGCTCACCAGTTCAATCGAGTCAATATCGTCACTTTTCAGTTGCAACAAAGTTTTCTTTATCCATCTTCACTTTATTCTTTGGCATATGTAAATTAGTACTGTCCAAGCTGGGCAAGAGTTTAGCTCTACTGACAAAGAGAAAAGCATGCACCTTTTAGTACATACCCTTGACATTTGGTGTTGATGCTCAGACTTTGATCCTTTTTTGTGATATAATTCAAATATTTTTCTAATGTTTCTTGGAGAACACAACCACGGTGCTCACCAAGACTTAATCAAGTCAATGGCGTGTCTCTCGGTTCCAACAAAGCTTTCTTTATCCATCTTCACTTTATTCCTTGATTGATGGAAATTAATGCTACAAGAGCTTAACTGGGCCGACAAAGAGAGAAAAGCATACACATTTTAGTATATACCCTTGACATTTGATGTTGATGGTCAAACTTTGATCCTTTTTTGCGATAATAATGCAAACTTTTTTTACTAGACCACAGTGCTCACTAGCTCAATCGAGTCAATTTCGTGACTTTTCAGTTGCAACAAAGTTTTCTTTATCCATCTTCACTTTATTCTTTGGCATATGTAAATTAGTACTGTCCAAGCTGGGCAAGAGTTTAGCTCTACTGACAAAGAGAAAAGCATGAACCTTTTAGTACATACCTTTGACATTTGGTGTTGATGCTTAGACTTTGATCCTTTTTTCTGATAATAATTCATATATTTTTCTATTGTTTCTTGGAGAACACAACCACGGTGCTCACCAACTTAATCAAGTCACTGTCGTGTCTCTCGGTTCCAACAAAGCTTTCTTTATCCATCTTCACTTTATTCCTTGATTGATGGAAATTAGTGCTGTCCAACCTGGACAAGAGCTTAACTGGGCCCACAAAGATAGAAAAGCATACACATTTTAGTACATACCCTTGACATTTGATGTTGATGGTCAAACTTTGATCCTTTTTTGCGATAATAATGCAAACTTTTTTAACTATTTCTTGGAGAACATGACCACAATGCTCACCAGCTCAATCGAGTCAATGTCGTGACTTTTCAGTTGCAACAGAGTTTTCTTTATCCATCTTCACTTTATTCTTTGGCATATGTAAATTAATACTATCCAAGCTGGGCAAGAGTTTAGCTCTACTGACAAAGAGAAAAGCATGCACCTTTTAGTACATACCCTTGACATTTGGTGTTGATGCTTAGACTTTGATCCTTTTTTGTGATAATAATTCAAATATTTTTCTATTGCTTCTTGGAGAACACAACCACGGTGCTCACCAGCTTAATGAAGTCAATGTCGTGTCTCTCGGTTCTAACAAAGCTTTCTTTATCCATCTTCACTTTATTCCTTAATTGATGGAAATTAGTGCTGTCCAAGCTGAGCAAGGGCTTAACTGGGCCAACAAAGAGAGAAAAGCATACACATTTTAGTATATACCCTTGACATTTGATGTTAATGGTCAAACTTTGATCCTTTTTTGCGATAATAACACAAACTTTTTTAACTATTTCTTGGAGAACATGACCACAATGCTCACCAACTCAATCGAGTCAATGTCGTGACTTTTCGGTTCCAACAGAGTTTTCTTTATCCATCTTCACTGTATTCTTTGGCATATGTAAATTAGTACTGTCCAAGCTGGGCAAGAGTTTAGCTCTATTGACAAAGAGAAAAGCATGCACCTTTTAGTACATACCCTTGACATTTGGTGTTGATGCTTAGACTTTGATCCTTTTTTGTGATAATAATTCAAATATTTTTCTATTGTTTCTTGGAGAACACAACCACGGTGCTCACCAGCTTAATCAAGTAAATGCCGTGTCTCTCGGTTCCAACAAAGCTTTCTTTATCCATCTTCACTTTATTCCTTGATTGATGGAAATTAATGCTGTCCAAGCTGGACAAGAGCTTAACTGGGCCGACAAAGAGAGAAAAGCATACACATTTTAGTACATACCCTTGACATTTGATGTTGATGGTCACACTTTGATCCTTTTTTGCGATAATAATGCAAACATTTTTAACTATTTCTTGGAGAACATGACCACAATGCTCACCAGCTCAATCGAGTCAATGTCGTGACTTTTCAGTTGCAACAGTTTTCTTTATCCATCTTCACTTTATTCTTTGGCATATGTAAATTAGTACTGTCAAGCTGGGCAAGAGTTTAGCTCTACTAACAAAGAGAAAAGCATGCACCTTTTAGTACATACCCTTGGCATTTGGTGTCGATGCTTAGACTTTCATCCTTTTTTCTGATAATAATTCATATATTTTTCTATTGTTTCTTGGAGAACACAACCATGGTGCTCACCAGCTTAATCAAGTCAATGTCGTGTCTCTCGGTTCCAACAAAACTTTCTTTATCCATCTTCACTTTATTCCTTGATTGATGGAAATTAGTGCTGTCCAAGTTGGACAAGAGCTTAACTGGGCCGACAAAGAGAGAAAAGCATACACATTTTAGTACATACCCTTGACATTTGATGTTGATGGTCAAACTTTGATCCTTTTTTGCGATTATAATTGAAATCTTTTTGTACTGTTTCTTAGAGAACACAACCATGGTGCTCGCCAGCTCAATCAAGTCAATATCGTGACTCTTGGTTGCAACCGAGCTTTCTTTATCCATCTTCACTTTATTCCTTAGCAGATGGAAATTAGTACCGTCCAAGCTGAACAAAAGCTTAGCTCAGCCAACAAAAAGAGAAAAGCATACACATTTTAGTACATACCCTTGACATTTGATGTTGATGCTCAAACTTTGATCCTTTTTTGCGTTAATATTTCAAATCTTTTTCTACAATTTCTTGGAGAACACGACCACGGTGCTCACCAGCTCAATCAAGTCAATGTCGTGACTCTCAGTTGCATCAAAACTTTCTTTATCCATCTTCACTTTATTCCTTGGCAGATGGAAATTAATATTGTCAAAGCTGGGCAAGAGTTTAGCTTTGCCGACAAAGAGAAAAGCATACACATTTTAATACATATCCTTGACATTTGATATTGATGCTCAAACTTTGATCCTTTTTTGCGATAATAATTCAAATATTTTTCTACTGTTTCTTGGAGAACACGACCACGGTGCTCACCAGCTCAATCGAGTCAACGTCGTGACTCTTGGTTGCAACAAAACTTTCCTTATCCATCTTCACTTTATTCCTTGACAGATGGAAATTATTGTTGTCCAAGCTGGGCAAAAGCTTAGCTCAACCAACATAGAGAGAAAAACATACACTTTTTAGTACATACCCTTGACATTTGATGTTCAAATCTTTTTCTACTATTTCTTGAAGAACACGACCACGGTGCTCACCAGCTTAATCAAGTCAATATTGTGTCTCTCAGTTCCAACAAAGCTTTATTTATCAATCTTCACTTTATTTCTTGGTAGATGGAAATCAGTGCTGTCCAAGCTGGGCAAGAGCTTAGCTCAGCCGACAAAGAGAGAAAAACATACACCTTTTAATACATACCATTGGCATTTGATGTTGATGCTCAAACTTTGATTCTTTTTTGTAGTAATAATTCAAGTATTTTTCTACTATTTCTTAGAGAACACGACCACGTGCTCACCAGCTCAATCGAGTCAATGCCGTGGCTCTCGGTTGCAACAAAGCTTTCTTCATCCATCTTCACTTTATTCCGTGATAGATGGAAATTAGTGTTGTCCAAACTGGACAAGAGCTTAGCTTGGCCGACAAAGAGAGAAAAGCATATACCTTTTAGTACGTACCATTGATGTTTGATGTTGATGCTCAAACTTTTATCCTTTTTTAGATAATAATTCAAATCTTTTTCTACTGTTTCTTGGAGAACACAACCACGGTGCTCACCAGCTCAATTGAGTCAATGTCATGACTCTTGGTTGCAACAAAGTTTTCTTTATCCATCTTCACTTTATTCCATGGCAGATGGAAATTAGTGTTGTCCTAGCTAGGCGAGAGCTTAGCTTGGCTGAGAGAGAGAGAGAAGCATATAGCTTTTAGTACATTCCCTCAATGTTTGATGTTGATGTTCAAACTTTAATCCTTTTTCCAATAATAATTCAAACTCTTTTCTTACTGTTTCTTGAAGAACACAACCAATTTCATTATTGTAAGTGAGGTTAATGTTTCTTAAGGTTTCCCAAATTTGCTCAATTTATGTTTCTCATTTGTAATTTTATGTTTAAGACTACTTAATTCACAAGTTAATGCATTGTTTGTCAAAAAGGTGAAGTTGGCATGATTGGACCTAAATGACATCGTCTAACATATTTCTTGCCCCGAAACTAACAAATTGGTGCAAAATTATTTAGGAATTTTTTTTCAAACTCTAAACCTAACCTCTAAATTGAGGAATTGGGGCTAAATGCAATTTGACTAGATTCAGCTTGGCTAGAAATCGTGATATATTTTTCATGATCTTACTACTTAAATGATATTGTGTGACATGAGAATTAATTAAAAAAAAAACATTTACCATTACCAAAGAAAAACACTTATGAACTAATGAAATATTGGTAATCAAGAAAGAAAAATATTTTAAAAAATTGACTATCACCGAAGAAAAATGTTTTGAAATGAACAAACAAAATATACGTCATAAATTAGATAAATTATTTTTTTTTAATAATTGTGCTTTTGAAAGCCACCAATTTGTGGCATTATTTTAGGCAAGACGGCTTACAATATCGCCCGATATCTGAAGACTAATCGAAGCCCAGAACATGTGGGTCTAGTGGTATCTTCTCGGTTCAAGAGATTTTAAATCATCTTACTTAGGTTGGGTTGGGCTGGGCTAGGAACTCATCTTATCAAACAAATCGAAAACGATGATTCAAGTGAGAAGCCCTAAAACACATTCCTATTATTTATTTGCCGCGTGCTTCGCGCGAAGCTCTTAAGAAGATTATATTTAAAAGCAATAAATCACAATAAATTCTATTTTGTTTCAAATGTTGTCCTTAAAAGACAATTCAATGTTCAGATATTCTCAGTTAACCAAATTTTGGGGGAAAAAAAGATATGAATTGCATGGACATGGAGATCTTGATTCTAAGTCCATACTTCCTCTTATTTCACCAGAAAATTAAGGATACTATTCATTAGCATGAATTTGGCAATGAACTACATATAGCTAATTTGGAGTACTTGAAATGCCTTGTTTTCTCAAATAAGAGCAAAATAAACTTTATTTCAAATAAGGATATGAAGTGACCATATTGTCTCAAATAAAAGTTTGGAGTACCATATCAGTTTTAAAAAATGACATAATATCTCAAACCAAAGGGCATTTTTGTCTTTTACTTTAAATTTTTTTCTATTAATTTTTTTTTCTTTTTTTCTTTTTCCTCTTGCCTATCTCGACCGTGGCAAAGGTCGTTGGACTTAGGCAAGGGCGACCCTTGGCCGACGCCAGTGCAAGTGACCCTCGCCAGATCTGATGAGGGTGGCCCTTACTTGAGGAAGGTAACCTCCACTAGCCATTGATGGCAATGGTTGGGGAGGGAAGAGGAAAAAAGAAAAAAAGGAAAAGAAAAGGAAAAAAAATTTTAAAAATATATAGTTACAACTTTTTGACCAAAATACCCCTTCTCTGATGGCTTGAATAGTCACTAGCCAACCAAATGCCCTTATTTGAGATAATTTGACCATTTCAAGCCCTTATTTAATATAATGTTTTTCAAACCCTTATTTAAGAAGACGATAGCATTTTAAGCCCTTATTTGGAATTTTTCCTATAAATAATAGTATGTGCTTTTTTGAAATTTTTTTCATCTTGTAGTTCTTGAACGTTAGCTCTCATTTGATTCAGATTTTAGAGGGTAGTATCTAGGCTCAAAGTTTTGAACCAGTGTCAAACAAATTTCAGAGCAAAGGCAATTGTCATTTTTTGAAATGGCAGCATAAGTAATCTTTATACTCTCAATGCGAATCCATCCCTTGCTTTCATATTTTATTCAGAACAATCCTTTGGACCACCTACATAAATGAATTTTGCTGATGGACACAATCTCAGTTTGGCCTATAGATAGGTTTCGTGGTTGGGAATCTCTGCACTATCCCTCGGCTTTATAGGAAAATTCCCAGGACAATGCTGCTGCAGATTTGTTTTGACACAAATGAATGCGGCTCATTGAGGAGCTGCAAGTAATGGAGAGAAAGAGCAATCAAGTTTCACGATGGAGCTAATGGCAGCATCCTCTAGATTTAATCTTGATATCCTTGGCTCCTCATCAATGATCAACCCAATCCTTCCTCTTAAATCCATATGTTGCTGCAGATAGCTCGCTAGTCTTCATACTCATTCTCTTCATCATCATCCTCGTTGTTTTCTGCATATCTCCATCCCTCATCATCATTCTCTTGGTCATCTTCCATCTCTTCCCTATCTTCTTCCTCGTATATCTCTTCTTTAACTGGCCACGGTTTCTTCACCACATTCAAAGTGACAGGAGTACGGCTGCTGTCACCTTTCCTCTTAGCGGACTTTGCTGGAGACGTCTTCAAGTTCGGTTTCTGCCTGCTTTGTTTCTGGCTTACCCTGTTGGCGCACTTTCTGCTGTAATTATCTTGATAACTAGCTTCATCCAATTCATGATCCGCGTTGCACATGCCATCCTCAGCATTCGCATCAGCCATGTACTCGCGATGCTCTCTTCTCAAGTGAAGTTTGAGCTTGTACTCAAGAATATAAGCCTTGCCAAACGTCTCATACAGACAAGCATAAGGGCGGTCAGGCAGAAAAGCTTTTGTAGTGATCTTCTCCGGAGGTGGTGTTGTACTTCGTCACCTCAACTGCTGCACACTGTGTAATTATGTAGAAAGTCCAAGACACAGATTCACTATCCATGCCGATTCATGGCTAGCTAATTTCAGCAGCTTTACCTTCTACAAATGTTTTGATTTTTTTTATTTCTTTTCTCTTCCAGCTTCACTCAGTGTTTAGTATCTTGCTCATCTTGCCTCTCATTAGGGATCGAAGCCAATGCTTAAATTTCTGTGCAATGAATGGGTTGCTAAGGCTCCATTTTTTTTTTTTCGCGAAAAATGAATGATTTAAAAAATATTTTTTGAAAAATGATCATTTATATCTCTTAAAATAATGAATTAATATCCTGAAAACCCAAAACCGGTACACCTATGACAAATTTACTCTAAACTAATTTTTTGACCATAAAAACTAAAAACCGTACACTTTTGACAAATTTACTCTAAATTTGTATACTTGTGATAAATTTACACTTTATTAGTTTTCGTTAAATTTTATTATCAAATTACTAAATTAAATGACACGTAACATTAGATTAATGTACTAATTTATAATTTTACTATAGGTTTGTCATAGTTATACCATTTGTGTGGTTTTTTGTGTTATAAATCTAATTTAACGAATGATATATTTGTCATAAATATACCAGGTTTATGGTTTGTGGAGGTTGAACGGAGTAAATTTGTTATAGGAATACTAATATAGGGTTTTTTGTGGCCACTTGAGATAACTTTATCATATGTGTACTAGTTTAGGGTTTTTCGTGATAAAAAAATTAGTTTATGGTAAATTTATCACAAATGTACCAATTTAGCGTTTTTTCAGGGTATTAACTCAATAATAATTAACTAATGAAAAATGTTTTCATCATCGACAACAATTTTTGTCTAAATATTTTTGTGGATGATGAAAATATTTTTTGTTCATTAATTTTTGTAAGCTATGCAAGTGATTCTTTTAGAAAAAATATTTTTCAAAATCACTCATTTTCTACAAAATAAATAGAACATTATCCTTTCATTGCTTGATTTGCATCTACATATCTTTGCGTGTAGTATACTATGAAAAGAGGAAGCAAGAGCAACTCTTTCGCGCTAGGATGCCATGTAGGTTTAAGCTTGTAAGTTTCTATATTTTAGGCCAATTTCACTCTAGTATATCACTAGGCCGAGAATTGACCCATCCGGAATCGAACACCTCTAGTTCAAATTGAAAAATTGACCACAAAAAAAATCACGCTGATGATCTACAATCCAACAAGTAACCTGCAGATTAAAAGAACGCAGCTAGTGTAACTTGGATCTGTAGTCCCAGTTCCGGTTTCTAATAAACAAAACATTTATAAATGAAACGTTTCATGAAGAAAATGACGGCCATTCATGAGGTTAATTGCTTTTCTTCAGCAACTAATGTGGACAATACTGTAAATTTTCATCTACATGAAGCATAATCTCTACGGTTAATTTTTGACGACATGCGCATTTTCGATACTGATGATTGCAACAATTGTTGATGAGAAGCTCAAGAAAAGATACGAAGCTGAAATTGAAATATTTTCAAACTCAATATAGTCTACATAACCGTTAAGTGTCATTTGAGAACGGATTAAATTATTTTTCTTGAGAATCTTAGCTAAATTAATGTTAACTTCATTAATCATACATCCTTTCAATTTTCTTAACTTCATTCACCATGGAGTAGAGATTATTCTAGAAAAGAAAAATGAGCTAGTTCCTTTCGAGGGAACATCTAATTTGCTATGCACAGGGAAAAAAATAGTGACAAGAAAAAGAGCTCGAGAGGACAATAAGTAACTTCGCAAAATTTGGTGCTATTGTGCAACGTGGTCAAAGTTCGGGAAAGTAATTTACGACTAATGTGTACAATACGGCTAATTTCCAATGACACGAAGCATTCCTCAACAGTTAATTTTCAATTATATTAGCGTTCTCTCTTACTCAGTGCATGTGTTGTTATATTATCATAATTGCTATGAATATATTACCGACAGTCATTGAAATTCGTGACTATGCTACAACGATACATATAAACCACGTTGAGAAGAAAGATAGAAATATAAGAAAGAGGGAACATATTCAATTGAGAAGATAGGCCAACACATCTAAATTGCCATGGGCGTAATGTAATCAACCCAACTAATTACAACAAATGACAACACTCAATCATATGATCCAAACTAATGTTGAATTATTTATTGCAACAAATGCCACCAACGGCGGAATTTTGAAGCTTCTAACAGTTTTTGCTTCAAGTCGGGATTGAGATAGAGGTTACTTAGGTAAGGTGGAAGGGTAGGCAACTCTTTAAGAAAATCACAACGTAGCAAATCCAGAGTCTGAAAACTTGACATGAAATGGATTTCTGATGGAAGGCTGTATATACGTGTACCTGAAAGCCTCAGTTCTCTAAGCCGATGTAGATTCGAAATGGCCCTCGGAATGACTCCCTCCAAACTCCTACACCAGGAGGCATGTACTTCTTCAAGACTTACCAACTCTCCAATTTCACGAGGAAATTTTCTTAAGAAACAAGAATCCACCTTCAGCACTTTCAAAATCCGCAAGTTTTTAATCGAATCGGGCAATTTTGAAATACCCGTACCTGAAATATCCAACTCTTCTAATGAGTATCCCTTTATACCAATGAATTCTGGAAGCTTTCTTAGCCCACGACAATCCCTCAAAGACAAGCGTCTAAGGGCCTGCATGGAAACATTCTTTGTTTCTGTTTCTGAACAATTTTTTTTGTTTTTTTGTTCCCGGAACAAAATTGGAGCAAAAAAAAGAAACACAAAAAGTTACTTCCGGAATCCAAAACACTTCTTCAAAGCCAAAAATGAAGGGCCCGTGCATGGAAACATTCTTTTTTTCTGTTTCTCGAACAATTTTTTTTTTTTTGTTCCCCTTAACAAAAAGAACGAAACGCGTTTGGTTGTATTTCTGTTCTTTTTTTGTTTTTTTGTTCTCGGAACAAAATTGGAGCAAAAAAAAAAGAAACACAAAAAAGTTAATTCTGGAATCCGGAAACACTTCTTCAAAGCCAAAAAAGAACAAAAATGAAAAGAACAAAAAACAAAACCGGAACACACCGGCTGAAGCTTCGTTCGTGCGTGCTCTCCCTTCTCCTTCGTTCGTTCGTGCTCTCCCTTCTCTCCGGCGCCTCCCACTCGGCTGACTCTCCGGCGACTCCTCACTCCGCCGACTCACCGGCTGAAGCTTCCGAATCCAGGTACGTTTCCGGTGCTCCTCCTTCTCCAGTCGACAAGGGCTTCGGCGAGAGCCACCCCTCCCAAATCTGACCCACCTTCGCCGACGGCAGATCTGGGACACTCGCTTGAGGCTGCCAACAGCAGATCTGGGATGGCTCGCTCGAGCCTCAAGCGAGCGTTGCTCGCCCAGATCTATGGCAGATCTGGGACGGCTGCTCGCTCGAGCCTCAAGCGAGCGTTGCTCGCCCAGATCTGCGGCAGATCTGGGACGGCTGCTCGCTCGAGCTGCTCGAGCGGCAAAGCAGAGCGAGCTACTCGAGCTGGCAAAGCTATGAGCTACTCGATCGGCAGAGCAGCTCTGCCAGCTTGCTCGAGGAGCACGGACCGACGCTCGATCGATCCATTCAACAGGTGGATCCTTCGATTCCACAGGGGCTTCGAGTGATGTTGTGTTGTTGCTTGATTCAGTTTTGGAAGGGGGGGAATTTCAGTTCATCGATTGGATTGGGGTTTCCTTCGATTGTTGTTTTGTTGCTCATGATGATGTGGAATGGACAGGCTGGTGAAGCACGTGGCGAGGGCGTTCAACGACGATTTCACCACCAAGGGGGAGAACCAGCCGAAGTCGGGGCACAGCGTGGTTGTGCGGCATCGTAAGAAGGTAATAACCAAGGGTATTGCTGCCTTGTGTTGGCTGAATTTCATGGTTGCATTCTATATGTAGCATTACTATGTACTTCTTGTAGCTCAAAATGCAACTTATGATCTGTTTTACACAAGTTAGTTCAACAATTTTCATTTTTGTCATTATATAGTCTTCTTGGCTTGCATCTCTTGAGAATGATTTTGTGTTTGGCATATATAGTATTATGTTATTGATTTAACTCATAACTCATATGTTGCTCAACCGATCAAAGATTAAATGGCATCTGAGAGACAGACATTCAATGCAAAGTGGACCGAGTCTATAACCAACATATTTATTGGTTTGTTGGTGGATGAGGTCAAAAAGGGAGATCGGACCTCTTCTACTTTCAACAAAGCGGGGTGGAAGAATATACAGACTGAATTCGTTAGACAAACAGGATGCCAATATAGTATGGTCCAGTTGAGGAACAAGGTAAACAAACTGAGAAAACAATATAGCAGTTTTCAAAAACTTATGTCTCAGTCTAGATTCGATTGGGATAATGTCAATAAAAGAGTTGCTGTCAACGATCCAAGCATATGGGAATCTCACATCAAGGTATATATATATTTTTTAACTTTTTGGTCATTTTGATGTCATTATGTATATAAATTTTAAAATGTATAATTATATACCTCAAATGTCATTATTGTCAAAATTGTAGGAGAATGTAGAGTGGGCAAAATTCAGGAAGGATAGATTTCTCTAATATCCTGAGCTATGTATTGTATTTGGTGGACATATGCTACTGGGGAATACGGCATTTGAAATGCTCAAGATGTGACGGTGTCGGAGGAAGATGACAATGGTGATGGCAATGTAGGTGGTGACAACAGTGGTTACAATGCATATGGCGACAATAGTGGTGGCAATGCCTATGGTGATGTTGGTGGTGGCCATACAGATGACTTCGGTAATCACCACACTGATGAGAGAGTCTTTACACCAGAAGATGCTACAACTTCAACTTGTGGAAAGTACAAATTGGATAGGACTCCAAATACTAAGAGGAGAAGGAGGACTACCCAAAACAGTATTGATGACACTTGCAAAACTATACAAGACTTTTTGAAAGTTAAGTCCAGTCAATCTGGTAGTGGCTCTGCGACCTCTGGGGTTATGCCATCACCTGTGGATCCTTTCTCCGTAGTTGCTGTGATGGATATTCTGCTTACTATGCCTGAGATAGACCAAGATCTTTACAATAAAGCAGTGGATCGAGCATGCGATAGTGCCTCATGGAGGGTGGCTTTCATTAAATCCACACCTGAAAGGAGAAATGGACTTTTTTTATCATCTTTAGTAGATTTATGAATTGAGTGGGGTAACGTAGAGATTGTATAACTTATGTTATCTATTAATATGTCGTTTTAAGTGTTGAGACTCTTCGTACTTATATGTAATGGCATTTTCTATTGAGACTATGACTTATGTTATTGATTGTTATTGGATATATTTTCAAAATCTATATTGATGTTTTTATATTTTTGTGATGGTATAGGTACTATGGAAGAGGGATCAGATAGTATATCTAGTGAAGAGGTAGAACAAGTTCAACAATTCTTGGATGAGGATGATCTTAGCATATTGCTAGCGTGGTTGTGCATGGTTGCGATTGACGCGTCCATGCATACAATAAAACCTATTAGGGACAGCAAATTATTAGGATCCGAATGGATAAGGGAGATTCTTACTAGACATTCAGATAGGATATATGAAGCCTTCATGATGGAGAGACAAGTTTTTCTGAATTTATGTGATTTGATGAGAGTAAGAAGTTGGTTAAAGATAGTCGATATATTAGAATAGACGAACAAATTGGGATATTATTATCTTTGGTTTGTCATGGTAGCTCAAATAGAAATTTATGTGAGAGATTTCAACATTTTGGAGAAATGATCAGCAAGTATTTCAGCAAAGTGTTGAAAGCAATTATCAAACTTTCAAAAGAGATAATCAAACCACCGTCAATTCTTGGATGAGGATGATCTTAGCATATTGCTAGCGTGGTTGTGCACGGTTGCGATTGACGAGTCCGTGCATACAATAGAACCTATTAAGGACAGCAAGTTATTAGGATCGGAATGGATAAGGGAGATTCTTACTGGACATTCAGATAGGATATATGAAGCCTTCAGGATGGAGAGGCATGTTTTTCTGAATTTATGTGATTTGATGAGAGTAAGAGGTTGGTTAAAAGATAGTCGATATATTAGAATAGACGAACAAATTGGGATATTCTTATCTTTGGTTTGTCATGGTAGCTCAAATAGAAATTTATGTGAGAGATTTCAACATTCTGGAAAAATGATCAGCAAGTATTTCAGCAAAGTGTTGAAAGCAATTATCAAACTTTCAAAAGAGATAATCAAACCACCGTCAATTCTTGGATGAGGATGATCTTAGCATATTGCTAGCGTGGTTGTGCACGGTTGCGATTGACACGTCCGTGCATACAATAGAACCTATTAGGGACAGCAAATTATTACGATCCGAATGGATAAAGGAGATTCTTACTGGACATTCAGATAAGATATATGAAGCCTTCAGGATGGAGATGCATGTTTTTCTGAATTTATGTGATTTGATGAGAGTAAGAGGTTGGTTAAAAGATAGTCGATATATTAGAATAGACGAACAAATTAGGATATTCTTATCTTTGGTTTGTCATGGTAACTCAAATAGAAATTTATGTGAGAGATTTCAACATTCTGGAGAAACGATCAGCAAGTATTTCAGCAAAGTGTTGAAAGCAATTATCAAACTTTCAAAAGAGATAATCAAACCACCGTCCTTTGATGTCATCCCTCAAGAAATTCTTATGGATCCTAGTCATAAGCGCTACTTCAAGGTATGATTTCTATATCAACTTTATACCATCAAATACATGTAGTTCATAATCTTTTATAATCTTAGATTGGTAATAAATTGACAGGACTGCATAGGTGCTCTGGATGGCACCCATATAAATGCTATTATCCTGGTGTCTCAGTAGGTTCGATTTAGAGGTAGGAGAGGGACTACCACACAGAACGTGTTATATGTTTGTTCATTTGATATGAAATTTACTTTCGTATATGCTGGATAGGAAGGATCTGCCAATGATTGTCGAGTGCTTTCGGCAGCACTCGAAACTCCTTAATTGCAATTTCCCCGACCACCACTCGGTATTTACTTTGTTTATATTGACATTTGTGATTATATTATGGTTTAATATCATAACAAATATATATATATATATATATATATATATATATATATATATATATCATGTTGTAGGGAAATACTACGTGGCAGATTCCGGTTATGCAATACTTCCGGGATTTTTAACTCCTTTTAGAAGGGAACGGTATCATTTCAGCGAATATAGAGGGAGTGAGAGACGGCCAAGAACAGCAAAAGAGTTATTCAACTATAAGCACTCTTCACTAAGAAATGTAATTGAGAGGTCATTTGGGGTATTAAAGAATCGCTTCATCATTTTGAGACATATGCCTCCATTTACAATTCGGAAGCAAACACTTGTTATAATTGCATGTTGTGCTCTTCATAATTACATTCGTGATCAAAATAGGATGGACAGAAATTTTTCCATATATGGAGATCCAGAGTATCCATTTGGACCTACAGGAGGGGAAGTTGTAGATGATACATCGGATGAGCAGTCATCTGGGATAAACATGCTTAGGATAAGTATTGCAAATAAAATGGCAAGGGATCACAATATGCATGAGATTTGTTGACTTTTGTAATATTGTTTTGAATACTTAAGTTGAACAATGAACTATATTACTTCATTATTGTGATGTCATGTATGGAAGAGTTCATGTTGAGATGTATAAAATTTTCGTTGAAGTATGCACATATGACCCTGTTGAAAATATTTTTCTTCACTTACCATTTTCAAAATTAAATTGATAAACATTTAATGAGAATGAGAAATCAATATCAAGTTTATATGTTATAAAAATAAAAAATAAAAAAGTACTTGAAAAAAAATTGATACAAACTTTACTTACAAAATTTTCTACGAAATATGCCATATGATCATGTTCAAAATGTTTTTCTTCACTAACCATGAACAAAATAAAATTAATGAGCATTTCATAAGAATGAGAATTCAATATCAAGTTTAAACTTTATTAAAGAAAAGCTTTTTTTTTTTTTTTAAAACAGAAATTTTTTGTCGTTTATCAAACGTGTTTCTTTCTTTTTCTATTCTAGGAATAGAAATTGACTGCAGATTACCAAACGTGTTTCTGTTCTTTTTTATTCCAATAATAGTTTTTTTTACACTTACCAAACGCGTTCTTTTGTTCAAAAACTATTCCCCAGAACAGAAATACTTTTTTTTATTTTTGTTCCCTCGAACAAAAAAATAACATAAGTGTTTCCATGCGCGCCCTAAGTCGCCACAAGTCTCCAATTGACTCGGTAGTTCAAGAATTTTCGCATCATCCAAGGCTAGCACTGAAAGAGATATCCTGAAGTCACAAACGAAACCTGGAACACGAACCAATGAGAAGCAATTAGTGGCACTAAGAATTTGCAGTTGAAATAATTTGCCTATCGATGCAGGAAGTTCTCATACGGAAGTGCCATCAATCGAGATCTTTCAAAGCTTTCATCCCATCCATTTCTGCCGGCAACACGCTAAGTTCGGAGCATAACTTCAAATTTAGGGTAACCAAGAGCTTTAGATCATTAACTGAAGGATCTAAATGAACCGATGGAGAACATCGCTCAAGATCAGTATCTCCAAATTTGGGCAACAAGAGAAGCTGGGGATAACTAATAAGTCCGCACTCCCTATAAGGTTCAAGACTTTGAGACGCTCCATCTCGCAAAACAAGGGAAACAGTTCGGATGGCGTAGAACTCTCATTTTTCTTGAGGGCCAAGACAAACGCAACAGCAAATCAGCTATAAACCACCTTAATTCCTTTGCAACCTCCCATGGATTCTCAGAACCTTACTCCACGAAAGATCGAGAATAACTAGGGTCTCATTTTTCTCTAAATGAATGCTCACTGCATCTCGAGGGCACCCTTGCCAGTGAAGCCACCGAACATTCAATAAGGCAATCTGCAAATTTTCTACCAATATTGGTGCGTCCCAAGCTGAGAAATGCCCTGTTCGGCGGATCTCATAGCCTCGCCACTTCGTGTTAAGGTAGTCTGTTTTCGTATGATGGACCACAAAAGTCAACAAAAGAAACGTGAAAGTCTTCACACAGAAATAATTACTATGGATGCCTAAACTACCATGAGGTAAAGAAAATGCTTCATCCATGAACCTTTTGAAGAAAATCGGAAAACAAATTAAGGCTCGAATGCTTCATATTCCCCCCCCAAAAAAAAAAAAAAAAAAAAAAAATCCAACCCCAAAAACCCCCACCGACACCTTTTTCCCCTTGTTCGTGTCCCGAGCTATGGCAGGAATCAATCCAACACCTGCTCCTGGATCATGGAAACCTTCGCGTATAATCTCCACGGGAAAATTGGCAAAAAGTAATTATAAGCTGAAACCGGATGAATTTCTGGATATTTACATATACGGATCGTCCCCACCTGACAACCTGCATGCATTTTGTTCCCTCCTTCCACCCTATAAATTGCTATATGCAATCTCATGCTGCATTTTGCATCCGCGTATTTAAATGCATACTACCAAAGAAAAAAAAGGACTGAAACAAAAAAGAAAGAAACACATAATATAAAGACCAAAAAGAGCAATCTTACATCTCACTCATGCAGATCAGCACATATCTACGTCTCATAGGTCATAAATTTATTCAATTATAAGAGATTAAGGAATCTCCAAAAGATTAGTATATGGTAGAATGTTAGTTGGTAGAATAAGGATAACGTCATTTCCGTAATGACCTTTGTAGACTAGCACGGTCGAACAGTCGATTTTTAGTCGAATTCTCAAATTTATTGCGTTTAAAATCCCTGAATGGCTTCACCGAATAGGCCAGTTATATCGTGAGTGGCTAACTCAGAGAAAAACACTATAGTCACGTTGACGAAAGGCCCATCTTATCCAATCGAAATCAGAACCTGAAATTCAGGATGTCACAAAGAATAGCTTAATTCGACCGACGAAGAGAAAAGTATGCACCTTTTAGTACATACTCTCGACACTCAATGTTGATTTTCAAACTTTAATCATTTTTTCAATAATAATTCGAAATTTTCCTACTGTTTCTTGGAAAATAGAACCATGATTACTCACCAACTCAATCAAGTCAATGGCGTGACTCTTGATTTTGATAGAGCTTTCTTTATTTATCTTCACTTTATTCCTTATCAAATGGAAATTAGTGCGGTCTAGGCTAGGCAAGAGCTTAATTTAGCCAACGAAGAGAGAAAAACATACATCTTTTAGTACATACTATCGACATTTGATGTTGATGTTCAAACTTTAATCTTTTATTTTTATGATAATTCAAATCTTTTCCGATTATTTAGTCGAAAACGAGACCATGATCACTCAATAGCTCAATTGAGTCAATGTCATGACTCTTGGTTTCCATCTTCACTTTATTCCTTAACAAATGGAAATTAGTACTGTTCAAGTTGGGCAAGAGCTTAGCCAGCCAACGAAAGAGAAAAGTATACACCTCTTAGCAAATTCTCTCTATGTTTAATGTTGATATTCAAACTTTAATATGTTTATCCATAATAATTCAAATCTTATCGTTCCTTGGAGAGCATGACCACAATGGCTCACCAACTCAATTGAGCCAATGTCATGACTCTCGCTTTCGACAAAACTTTCTTTATCCATCTTCACTTTGTTTCTTGGCGAAGGAAATTAGTGCTATCCAAGCTAGGCAAAAGCTTAGCTTGGCCGAGACACGAAAGAGGGGGTTGGGGGGGAGGTATACAACTTTTAGTACATTCTCTCAATATTTGGTGTTGATGTTCAAAGTCTTATCTCTTTTTTTTTTCATTTTTTTTTTTTTCAGATAGGAATTCAGATCTTTTCCTATTGTTTCTTGGAGAACACAACTAACTCCGCATGACGATGATCCGACTAGCAGTCGCTCACCAACTTAATCAAGCTCACCAACTTAATCAAGTCATTGTCGTTATTCTTGAATTCAACAAAACTTTCCTTATTCCTCGGTAAATGGAAATTAGTGCTCTCCAAGCGAGGAGGAGCTTAGCTCGGCACATAGAAAGAGAGAGAAAGAGAGAGAAAAACATATAACATTTAGTATGTTCTCTTAATGTTTGGTGTTGATGTTAAAAATTTAATCTTTTTTTATTTTTATTTTTATTAATGATTGAAATCTTTGCCTACTACTTCTTGGAGAACACAACCAATTCCACATGACAAGTAGTTCAGTCTAGTTAAAGTCGTGACTCTCGGATTCGAAAAAAATTTTCTTTATCCATATTCACTTTATTCCTTAACAAATGGAAATTAGTGTTCTTCAAATTGGGAAGGGCTTAGCTTGGCCCAAGGAGAGAAGCATATAGCTTCCAGTGCATTCTCTCAATGTTTGGTACTGATGTTCAAACTTTAATCTCTTTTTTGGATAATAATTCAACTCTTTTCCTACTGTTTCTTGGAGATCATGATCAATTCCATTATTGTAAACGAGGTTAATGTTTCTTAAGGTTTCCCAAATCTGCTCGATTTATGTTTCTCATTTGTAATTTTATTTTTAAGACCATTTAATTTAGAAGCACACATTGCTTGTCCGAAAGGTGAAGTTGGCATGATTGGACCTAAACTACATCGTCTAACATATTGCTTGCCCCAAAACTAACAAATTGGTGCAAAATTAATTATGTTTTTCACCTCTAAATTAAGGAATTGGGGGTAATTCAGTTTGACTAGATTCAGCTTGGGCAGAAATCTTGATACAGTTTTCACACTCTAACTATTTAAACGATGTTGTGCAACATGGGAATTAAATAAAAATTATTATTTTTAAATTATTGTGCTTTGAAAACCACCAATTCGCAGCATTATTTTGGGCAACATATCTTACTAGATTGCCCGTGTATTAAAGACTAATCAAAACCCAGAACATGTTGGTCTAGTGGTATCTTTCTGGTTCAAGAGGTTTCAAATCAATTTACTTGGGCTGGACTAGGCTATACTGGGCTGGATTGGGCTGGGGACTCATCTCATTAAACAAATCGAAAAAATATAATTTAAGTGAGAAGCCGTAAAACATATTCCTCCTATTTATTGGCCGCACCCCTCAAGTGAGGCTCTCGAGTAGATTATTTTTAAGAGTGATAAATCACGCTAAATTCTTCTAATTGAAGTAGATTCATTTTGTTTCGTATGTTGTGCTTAAGTGACAATTCAATACTCACATGTTGCTAGTTAACTGGATTTTGGGGCAAAAAAAATATGAATTGCATTGATATGGTTGATTCTAAGTCCATTATAGTGAGACTTTTCCATATTTTACAATAAAATTAATGAAAAATTCATTAGCATGAATTTGGCAATGTCATATAACTAATTTTGTTTATGAATATGCTTTCTATAAATAATAGTGTCCTTGTATTGTTTATCATCCTGTAGTTCTTGAGCACTAGCTTTCATTTGATTCAGAACTTAGAGGGTAGTATCCAGGCTCAAAGTTTTAGAACTGGCGTCAAACCTGGTTCATAGCAGAGCCAATAGTCATTCTTTTAAACTGATCGCACAAGTAATCTACATTCTCCCAATATGAGTCCCTCCATTGCTTTCATTTTTTATTCAGAATAATCACTTGGACCGTTTACAAAAATGAATTTTGCTGATGGACGTAATCTCAATTTGGCCCTTGGACAGGTTTAATAACTAGGGAAGATCTCTGCATATACTCATTTAAGTCGAAAATTTCCAGGACAATGCTGCTGCAGATTTGTTTCGACACATAATGAATGCGGTTCATTGAGGAACCGCGGGTAATGGAGAGAGAGGGCAATCAAGCTTCACAGTGGAGCTAATGGCAGCATCCTCCAGCTGTAATCTTGACATCCTTGGCTCCTTATCAACCCATCCCCTCCTCCAAATACATATGTTGCTGCAGAAAGCTCGCTAGTCTTCATACTCGGTCTCTTCATCGTCATCTTCGTTGTTTTCTGCACGGGTCTATCCCTCCACGTTCTCTTAGTCCTCTTCCGTTTCTTCTCTATCTTCTTCCTCGTGTATGTCTTTTTTAACTGGCCACGGTTCCTTCGTCACATCAAAGTGACGGGAGTAGAGGGGTGGCGGCGCCTTTCCTCCTAGCGGACTTTGCCACGGTTTCTTCACCACATTAACAATACATATCGTACTTTCATGCTTTTCATGATTAAATCCTTGTATTTTTAATTTATCTAATCGAGTCTTTCTAGTTTCACAAATTTTGTAATCAAGCTTTTTAGATAGCAAATCCTGTCAAATCTAGCTGACTCGTAGGATTCGGGAAACTGCGATCGTCCTTGCTAAGCATCTTGTCACCTACAGAGGAAAAGAGTGGTATTAATCAAGCTATGTTCAGGCATGAGATACACCATTTTCTTCAAATGTCAGGTGATCCTTTTGTCTCGGTTCGTTTATATCTCCTCGTTTGCCGATGGCTTGCCCCACTTTGTTACCTGTCGGTGGCGTGCATGAAGTTTTAAGAGCGAACACTTCTTAACACTCTTGGAGATGACATCGTGCCCGATCGATATAAGATTAGCCCCCACATTGACTCGGTCTACCTCTGTAATTTTCTTTCTCAAGGGCACATGTGGAGCTGATTGGTCTCTGCCATGCTATTGGGTTTATGTAATCTACATTAAGTACAACATCATACGTTAGCATCTGAATGAATAGTGCGGAGTTAGAACAAATGGAAGCTAATGGCAATCCTCCCTTATTAAATCGTATCTCCAAGGTGTGAATATTTTGAGGCAGTCTTCTGACTCGATTTGCACAAAAAATGGCTTCTCTAAGCATCTATAAAATTCAGGGCTTTATTCCTCCACTAGATCATCGGAATTTGTCTTGCCACCTGATGTGCATTTTGAAGTCACGAGTTTTTATATTTTATTTTTTGAGATGTATTGAAATTTTTGACTTGGATAAATTTTGGAGGGATTGTGCAAAAGCCCAGCCTTCAAAGAGATTTGATCATAGGGCAAATTTGATGTGCTTTTACATGCTCTCAAAACATGAAAATTTCTCATGAACTTCCAATTTATTGAAAGGAACGAGTTATATTATTGAGAACGAGAAATCGAAATCTAAGAAAGTAGGAAAGACTCCTATGCAGAGGAATATGCAGATAATTAAACATGCCCCTACTCTGGGCAATTCGAACTCATTCTATCATCCAAATCCTCATCAATGACAATGGCAGTATCATTGGTTGCTTGGACATTTTTATCACCTTGAGCTTTGCCGGTCGAATTAACATTGGTGGGCTTTACCCGGTTCATTGGGTTTGACCTTGGAGGAGGACGTAGAGTCGCAAATACCTTCTCCAGCTTATCCACGCGATCTGACAAACGTTGCACTAAATTGTTCAACTCGTTCATTCGACGTCCGAGGGGTGTCATCCCGTCGCTCTCTCCTTCGAGCGCCAACTTCTTGGTCATTTCTTCCACGCAATCTGACAAGTATTGCCTTGATCATGATTGGGAGACGATGTATTATATGAGAATGACAAAGAAGATAGAACACTTACAGGGATAGCGAGGGTAGAAAGATACAAAAACATGCACATGTACATGTGAGGTTTAACCCCTAAAAGTGGAAAATTCAATAATCAAAATAGTAAATAAATTACTCAGAAGATTGAAGAACCTGAAATGCATGAGCAAGCAGGAATGGATGTGTATTTTACGCTCAACTGAGACGAGGATTCTGCAAATTTAGACTTAGAAAACAAACATGCGATGGCAAATGCATTTATTAATGAAAATGTTGATGAATTTGACTAATGCATGACCTAAGCTATTTTGAGATAACTAAGATGTAATGTTGATTCATTCTTTGTTGTGTTTTCTTTTTAATGAGATGAACTCCCTAAATGCAATATGGACACGACTCAGATAATGCTATGATTATATGCACTAATGTAACATGCATTGATGAAGTAACATAAAGTCCTAAATGTCATGCTTGCTATGCTATAATGAATTGACTATATGCAGTGATACGGGATCAATTCCTAAAGCTAGCGATATGATATGCCGAGAATGCTATGACATAAGATAGAATTAATCACGGACTAATCCTAGGATACAAGTTATATGAAATGCGTTTTCTTTGTATTATATTTATGTTAACGAAAACAGCAAATTATATCCTAGGACCCTACATGTGACATACTGACTTTTGCTCCACGAATATCAACTTAGTGATGCAATGCTGACTTTTTTCATATTTCTCTTTTTACGATGTGCAATATGAATAATGCATGAAATGCAATGACTAATTATTCCAATATTCAACACATAATTATCAATGTGATTTTAATGTGATTTTCTAGATGACGTGAATTACGTGATATAAAACACAAGTAACATTCTTTTTTCTCTTTTGTTTTCGATTAGTAAAAACCATGAACTACCCTAAATCTACGGATACTCTTAACACTAAAATGCATTGCCCTAGATAAGAAATTATGAACTTGCGCAAAACTCTAAATATGTACGAGACAATGACAAGCAAAGTCGAAATACACGTTATGGTTAGAATTAATCACATCATTGATTGGAGTTCGAACTTAATGCCTAAAGGTCCAAAAGGAAAGGATCAGATCAAATTGTGATAGCATAAGCTTCTATCAACTAATAACATGCATTTAAAAACCATATATTAAAATGAATTTAGACAGACCCAGCTTACCTTGAGCAAAGATTGACCTAAGACAATCGAGGCGAGGAAAGGTGCCTTCTGGTGGGTGTTGGCAAGATAGTGTAGCCGGTGAAGCTACGGCAGCGAGGATTGACGACCGTTGTTCAATGCCGGAGTTTGCAAAAGGGGCTTGCCGAGGGAACTAGCGACTCTTGAACGTAATGGCAAGGACGTATGTTAGCTAGAAACGCCACAGACAATCACCAATGTCGCTAAATGACCACCGGTGCCAAGCTGCATTGCCAGGAAACCTGAAAGCTTGCAAGGAGGTCTAGAAGACCTACTGGGATAACTGGCCGTGGCTGGATTCGCTGGACTTCTCGGCCTAGATGCTGTGCGTGATAGTGAGGCTCGTCAGCGACTCGACATCACGTCAGTCACTGCGCCTGGAAGTCGCGGCTGAGCAAGGCGGAGGCGCGGCGGAGCTGACGTCAGCATTGATAAGATGAATGACCACGTCAGGGCAACGTCGCGGATGGATAGTAGGATATGGTGGCTTGGCTTACGGAGTGGTGGTGGGCGGCGGAGTGCGGAGGAGAGCAACCGCGGATGAAGATTTGCTCTTTATATGATGATACCCACGGACGTTAGATGCTGATCACAACTTTTCCAAATTAACCCCTTTAACAACCGGGAGATGATATCGCATTTCTATGGAAAAATTTCCCAACAGCCCGGACGTCAATTGTGGGAAAAGAGATCACATCCGCTGATTTTTATCATCTTCCTTAGGGAAAAATTCAATGGCTCAATCTCTAGTTGCCTTCTGACCAATGATCGATCACCGAAATCTGAGTCTTCATCCCATCTCAAAAATCTCTTCCGTTTTGCCAGCCCATTATCAGATTCCCACCGAATTGATCTCTTTAGCGTTACCAAATTCCGCTGTTTCCTCTCTAGCTATAAATATTCTCGCTTTGCCGATCGCGATTGCCTCTCTCTCCTTTTGAATTCTTGACCGAGATAAAGAGGTCGTGACGGCCAGCTATTTATGGGAGATGATCCTTCGTGCGCTTGTCCGCGCATCAGTCCATGGTAGCATCGAAGAGAAGTCACACGATGACTTAAGCAAAAAGAATACAAATGTGAATGATGCAAGTGATATTTTTATTATTTTTAGGAGTCGGGTCGACTCTCAATTTTTTTATGCAACCTAAATAACTAAATAGGTTACCAAAATTTAGATTTCAATAGTCTAACTACCTAATTGACACCTAAATTTCCCTTTTACTCAATCTTCTGAAGAGATAAATATGATTTCTTGGAGCTAGTCGAAAATAAAGTGATGCCTTGTAGATTTCATTTCATTGAAAGGCAATCAATGACACATGCCATTCGCAAACTACATTTTGTCAGACACATGTTTTTGTAATGCAAGCATGATTCTCAAATAATGTGGCAGGTTAGCCACGTCTCACACACGAGATTGATTGTACTTTCAAGACATACGTGAGACTTATAATTAGATGAAGATGATTATTGATACTATTCATTTATGTTTTAAATTACATAGAAAATTAGGGATTGATTTTAACCCCTGGCAAAAATAACTTTCATTCAACTACAATGCATAAATAGTATCAATTAAAACTTCAATTTTTAAAAAATTATTTAAAAAAGAAAAAAAGCGGAAGAGGACCGGGCCTGAGCTGGCCCGCGCCCCTCTTCCTTTTTTCATCCTTCCCTCCTTCTTCTCCCCGCAGGCCGGCCCACCTATCCCTTTTGCCAGCCCGGCCCCCTTCTCTCTTCCCTGCTCGGCTTGGACGGTAGCTCGGCGACAAGGGCAGAAGGACGACGCAACGAAGGACAGCGTACGACAATGGACAACGACGAATGTCGCGCGCGACACGGTCAGGACGGGCTGGCCAGCAACAGCTGGCGTCGGTCACGGGGCTTGGAAGAGAGAGAGAGAGAGAGCGCCGTGAGTGAAAGGGAGGGGAACTAGAGAGCAGAGAGCGAGGCCACACGGGTGTTTTCCGGTGGTGGCCGCGCCGAGTCCCGGCCAACTTCTACCCCTCCTCCGCCTCGAAAAAGTGGTAAGACCCGGCTGCTCTTTTTTTCTTATTTTTCCGATTTGGGTCGATTCCTCGAGGATCCCGGCTCGGAGGCGCGCGAGGCGAACGGACGTGGCCCGATCTATGGATCTCGCCCACCATTCGCCGCCGCCGAGCCGGGTAGAGAGCACCACCAACGGCCCCGTTTGCCCTGCTTTGTGCCCTGTTTCAGCTCGTCAGACCGGGCTTCGTCGTGGTACGATTCGTGCGAGTCCCAGCCCCCATCTATGTCGTACTAAGCTTCATTTCGATCTCTGCTTATCGATTTCTAAGCGTCTCGGCGCGGTTTGACTCCCAATCAATTCAATAGTCTCCCTTCACTCGACGCCCGTCATGTGTTTGTGAAAATGCCTGAACCGAGTTATGTAGAGTTTCCGGGATTTTGGTCTGATTCTAAGCGTTTGTTGGTTATTTGACATGTTTATGGACTTTCATTGTCATCTGTGGAGTCTTGCGCTGTTTCTTTTGCGTGTGGTGTGTGCATCCCGACGGACGGTCCTTTGATTGAGCCAACTCCAAGGGCGGATACGAGGCGGCTCATGGCCGTTCGTCCCTTCTGTTCGGACGGAGAGAAAGCAAAAGAGGGGGTCAACTTGGAGGCGTCGATTCCGTGAAGGATGAGTATTAGGTTGGGCTTAAGTTGGTTTAGTGGGTTTAGGTCCGTTTCTGTTTTCATGGGTTTTAAAATTGGTTTTGGGCTTATTTAGAATTTGTTAAGTTCGGGTCGATTTCGAGCTATATTTGGACCGTTGATCTTCGGGCCTGATTTGCTTTAGTCTGGCTTCAGAAAACTTGGGCTTAAATTGCTGTGCAATTAGAAGAGGTGGCCGGGCCGGGTATATTTGGTCTGGCGAAATAGGTTTATTCGGGCCGAGCCTCAGGGCCGGTCCGATTTCTTGACCCAACACGGACCTAGAGGGTCCGGGTCAGAAAGAGACCTGGTCCGAATTCCTTTTTAACAATATTAAAACTCATAAAAAGAAAATCATGAAAATTCTTAAAACATTAATTAATTAATAAAAATCATTAAAAAAATTTTATAAGATATTAAGTATAATTCATAGAAATTTTAAAAATTCAATAACTGCATAAAAATACACAAAAAAAAAAATCAAAAAATTTTAAAATTTTGGAAAACTAAAGAATTCATAAATTTTTTTGAAAGTCCCAAAAAAATTCCAAAAAATTTAGAATTCCCCAAAAAGCTTTAAAATGGTTTTTGGATGATCTTCTCTTAAAAAGGGGATCCTTTTGTATCTAAAATTGTGCCAAATTGTCCTTAGAGTCGAATGCCCTTGATTACACACTTTTCTTATGTTAATTATGGTTTCCATTTAGCTTAGTTAGAGGCGGCATGCTCCTTATTTGACAATGCTAGATTCTTGCTCTCCTAAAGTAATTTTTTCGATGTCACTTTAGTTATTGATTATTATGTTAATAATTGCGCACTCACATGGTCACTTCACATACTAGTAGATAGGTACAAAATCAATCTAGACTACTTGACAGAAAATCTTTTTGAAAGAAATAAGATTAGGTACCCAAATGGTACCGATTGTTTATTAGTGTAATCAAGTCCTTAATCTCAAACTCTCTGATTGTATAGAAAGTGAGGTACACTCACATGCTTCACTTAGTTTTTAAGCTTACCTCAATAGGTGAGTAGTGACTCATCATTGAAACATTTTTACGAACACATTAATATCGCACAATATATGGATTTGGGAGAGCTCGCTCCTAATTATCGCCTTGGGCCCGTCTTTTAGATAATCTCACTAAACCTATTCTCTCTCCTGAGTGGTAGGTCACGACAAGAACCAAAGCCAAAGGAAGGTGTTTTTGGTGTGTCCTTAAATGAACCGTCTAGAAACATGTACTATTGGATTTCAATTGTCTTGATGGAGTCAAATATGATCCATTACATGCCATTAGTTTAAAGCTTTGTGGAAATAGATATGAATGACTTTGGTTGGTATGTGGCTTTTGTTTTACCTAGCTATCCATATGGAAGCCAGACCTCCACATGAAGTTATCGTTGCTCTAGCCAAACGACAAAAAAATGAACTTCCGTCAAGATTTCAAAAGAATGTGTTAGTTAATGAAAATGTGACTTCATGAGGTTCCTTGGTTGGAATGAAGATGGTCTATCTCTAACCACACCAGTGAGCTGCATTCAATGACCAATGATATCATCTATTTGTTACGTCCAAAAAGTAAAAAGGAAAATAATTAGATAGTGAGAAATCATCGAAGAATTTACACCATTACTTATCCTCTCTCGATCGATACTTATATATTGAATGAGATTCTTATAACTTATTGAAGCATTAGCAAGATATATATTGGATGATCCGAGAAGATGTTTTCTCCAACATCAAAATTGGTGCAACCCAATTGAAGGAAATGAATCAAGTATTCAATACATAACTTTAACCATGCCTTGCATGTACGTTTGAGCATAGCGAGATATTCGGGACAAAAGACGCCCAATCATGAATCAAAATGCAAAATGTGATTTTTAACTTTTTGGTGGCCGGAGTGCAAAATGCAATATTGTGATTGACGTACTACATAGAAAACTTCATATCCTATGTCAAGTTAAATCGAACGGCATATGCTTTTATGGAAATTATAACTAATTTACCTTAAATTCATTTCTTCCCCAAAATTAATTACCTTAAACCCAAACAAATCTTGACGCCGATTATGTTATTTCCTCTAAAATTCGTACCCTAATTCCAACACTAAACTACCTAGTAATGGTTTATAACCTCATGCGGTCCTAGGAGTAGACAAGACTTGTGCGAGGCTTTTTTCAACCGCTAAAGGAAGCAAGACCAACCTTTTCATGCTGAGATGTAATGTGGTTTATAAGTTTGGGCAGGTTTTTATCTTTTAGGTCAAGATTCACTCTAGAAAGTCTGGCATCACTAGGTTGAGAACCATCCGAGAATCAATCACCCATAGCTCAAATTGAAACTTTGACAAAAAACAAACACGTTGATGATCTACACTCCAACAGGTGAGCTGCCTATAAAAGAACATGCAGTTAGTGTAACTTGGATGTATAGTCCCAGTTGGGGCTTCAAACCCAAAAGATTTATAAATGAAATATTTCATTATGAAAATGCTGATCATTCACAAGTTTAATTGCTTTCTTCAGCAACTAATACGTACAATATGACTAATTTTCAACGATGTAAAACATAATCTCTACAATTAATTTCCAACGACATAATTTTTCCATACTGAAGATTGCAACAATTGTTGATGGGCAGCTCAAGAAAAGATACAAAGCTGAAACCAAAATAAGTTCGAACTCAATATAGCTCATCTATTTTATAGATAAAACAGAGATAATTGTCAACTGATCTAAAATTTGAACTGTTGAATGTACAAGTGCTTTAATGGTAAGTATTCTGATAGATAACTACCGCTGACTTTATTGTTTAATAGGTTTATAGATCCAACCCATTTGGATTTTTGTACTTTTCATCTTGATGATGATCCCAAGAGTATTATGTACAATCTGACAACTGTACAGGTGAACCGTTTCTGGTGGCCCAAACAATCATAATATTAGGGATAATTAGGCATTATTTCACAATAGCTCCCGAATTTGAAAATGAATCGGAGCTCTGATACTGTTGCACAATAAATCCCGAGCTCTGAAAAATTACGGGTTAATTCTTGAATTTTGATTTTTTCTGCAATGGCTAATTTTTTTAATCTACATCTCCGTTAAGTTTGTTAATTGAGTATGGATTAAATTATTTTTCTTTACAAACTCAACCGTATCATTGTTAACTTCATTAGTCATACATCATTTCTATTTTCTTAACTTCATTCACCATGTAGTAGAGATTATTCTAGTCAAGAAAAATGAGCAAGTCCCTATTCAGGGACGTTTAATTTGCGATGCAGAGGGAAAAAAATAGTGACAAAAACAAAAATCAAAGCCCAAGAGGATAATATGTAACTTCTAAAAATCAGTGCTATTGTGCAACGCAGTCATAGTTTGGGAAAGTAATTTACGCCTAATATATACAAATTACAATACAGCTAATTTCCAACGGCACAAAGCATTCCTCTATGGTTAATTTGCAATGACATGAGCGTTTTCTCTTATTCAATGCATGTGTATCGTTAGATTATCGTAGTTGCTATGAAAATATTACCGATAGTCATAAAAACTCATGACTATGTTAAATCAATGCATATACACCACATTGAAATGAATACTAGAAATATAAGCAAGCGGGAAACATATTCAATTGAGAAGAGTAGGTTGACACAACTCTATAATTGTCAAGAACATAATGTAATCAACCCTATGAACCACATCAAATAACAACACTTAAACAATCTACGAACCACATCAAATGACAACACTCAAACAATCTGATCCAAACTAACACTATTATTTATTGCAATAAATGCCACCAACAGCTGAAATTTGAAGATTCTAACATTTTTTGCTTCAAGTCGTGATCGACATCAAGGCTACTTAGGTTAGGGGGAAGCGTAGGCAACTCTTTGAGATAGTCACAATTTAGCAAATCCAGAGTCTGAAGCCTTGACAAGCGACCAATTCCTAACGGAAGGCGAGAAATATGAGTACCTCGAAGCCTCAGTTCTCTGAGAGAATATAGTCTCACGGTACTTAAAAGTCTCCCTCCAAACTCCTGCACCCGGAGGCATGTAATTCTTCCAGGGAATTTCCAATATAACAAGGAAATTCTCTTACGAAACAAGAATCCATTTTCAGCACTTTCAATTTCCAAAGGTTTATAGTTGAATTGGGCAAATTCGAAATACCCGTATATGAAATATCCAACTCTTCTAATGAGCGCCCCAATTTGCCAATGGATTCCGGAAGCTTTCCAAGCCCACGACAGTCCTTCAAAGACAAGCGTCTAAGATGTCCCAAGTCTCCTATTGACTCAGGGAGTTCAAGAATTTTCGCGTTATCCAAAGCTAGCTCTGAAAGAGCTTTAAGTTCACAAACTGAACCAGGAAAACCAACCAATGACAAGCAATTAGTGGCACTAAGAATTCGTAGTTTAACCAGTTTGCCTATCGACACAGGAAGTTCTCGTATGGAAGTGCCATCAATCAAGAGCTCTTCCAAAGCATTCATCCCACCCATTTCCGCTGGCAACATGCTAAGTTCAGAGCAGAACTTCAAATTCAGGGTAACCAAACACTTCAGATCATTAATTGAAGGATCTAAATGAACCAATTGAGAACACCGCTCAAGGATCAGTATCTCCAAATTTGGGCAAGAAGAGAAGCTGGGGGTAACTAATAAGTCCGCACAACCTGTAAGATTCAAGACTTTCAAATGCTCCATCTGCAGAACAAGGGAAAAAGTTCAGATGGCGTAGAACTCACGGTTTACTTAATGGCCAACACAAACACAACAGCAAATGAGCTATAAACCCACCTTAATTCCTTTCCAACCTCCCCAGGATTCTGTAACCTTACTCCATGAGAGATCGAGAATAACTAAGTTCTCGTTTTTCTCTAAATGAATGCTGATCGCGTCTTGAGGGCACCCTTGCCAATGAAGCCACCGAACGTTCAATAAGGCACCTGCAAATTGTCCACCAACATTGGCGCGACCCAAGCAGAGAATCGTCGTGTTTGGCAAGAACTCAAAGCCTGCCTCTTCAGTGTTAAGGTGGTCTGTTCCCTGTATGAAGGACCATAAAAGTCAAGTATAGAAACATGTGGAAGTATTCAGACTATAAAATAATTACTATAAATGACTAAAAGTCCCATGCTTCACCCATGAAAGAAAATCAAAAAATAAATTAAGGCCTAAATGCTACTTTTTTCCTCCGACATACCTTTTTCCCCTTGTCCGTGCCCTGGGCTAAGGCAGGACCGTACAATCCAACACCTGTTCCTGGATTATGGAAACCTTCGCGAATAATCTCCCTGGCAAGGCACCTCAGCATGCTATGCATGCCCATTTTATTTTCTTCCGTTTTTATTAGGAACATACGACGAAGAACCTTGATTTCATCACTAGGACGATCATAATGATGCCACATATGTGAGGCAATCCTACAATCCACATCTGGAGGGAAACATGCAATATCAAGATACATCTGCTTTTGCTTTTGATCTAATGCTTCATATATTACGCTCAGAATCTTCTGGTAATCTTCTTGAAAGTGTTGTATGAGATCTTTGAATTTAATCCATTCTTCCAGTCCTTTATATTGCAAAAAAGAACCAAAAACTTCGACAAGTAGTGGAAGTCCCTTCGCAGCCTTCACTATATCGATTGCACTTTTAACATAAGGACGTAGTGTATAACTCTTTCCGGTTGCTGCACACTGCCAGAAAAAGTCGAATGCTAGATTGTCATCCATCGGACTAACATCGTAAGTACAAGCTAACCCTTGAGCAACAAACCCTTGAAGAACTCTGCTTTCTTTTGAGGTGACAATTATTCTACTTCCAGAACCAAACCAATCAAGCTTAGCTCCTACAAACTTCTTGAGGAGGGTCCCTGTTTCTACATCATCAAAAACAATGAGAACTTTCATACTCCTAAATATTCCTTTCAAAAATCGTACTCCTTTGAAAGCAGAAGCAACCTCATACTCTCTTTTCCAAATATCAAAGATCAACTTGGTTTGAAGATACTGAACACCACCAGGTTGCTGCATTGTTTCTTTAATCTCCATAAGAAAACTGCAAGCGTCAAAGAGATGGGATATTTTGTCATAGATGATCTTGGCAAGAGTGGTCTTTCCAATACCATCTTTCCCATGGATTCCAACAATTTGTACATCGTTTGCTTCCAGTTCCAATAATTCCATTATTTTTGATTCTTGACTGTCTTCAGGCTCCTATAAAGGTACTCAAGGAGAATGTCAGTTAGTAGAGAGGGGAAGAGAAGTTAAGAAATACAAAGAGGTACTGTAAGTTCCAGATGATAAGGCCATTCTCTGAAACATGTATTTTGAATGTGCCTGCCAATCAATCATATGTCTTGCTAGTTGAGATGTTATAACTAATGTTTAGCCGATAGAGTAGATAGGCTGTGGAAGATAATCTCCACTGAAGTTCCTCCAACACAATCATTCACCCCATACATCTCATTTAAGCTAAAGATCCCATAGTAAACCTCCTGTCTATGAAAAAATCTATTAAGTAATTCTGGCTTACTAATCATCAAAAAGCCTTATCTGACTAGCATACCTCGTTTCTTGCCCTTTGTAGTCTGAAAAGGAAGCCAGAAAGTTAACTACCAGGCCTTATCAGGGACCATCTCCGAGTCGCCGCGGGGATAAATCTAGTAGGAGTCTACCTTTGAGATCTCATTTAGATGTTCAAGATCTATAATGACTAAGATTCAATGCCACAGAAGGTGGAAGAAAACACAAATATAATTTGAACGATCCCATCACACACTGCTTCCACTGTTAAAAATTCTGATCCAAGATTTTTCTAGAATAGCAATATGCTTCAAAAGTCTAGAAAAATCCTTCGAAAATTCTAATCCTTGGGCGGCAGTGGAAGTGTCTGGAATCCACTAAAGCGTGTGTAGAAGGATCCATAAAGAATCTCTCTACAACAAGGATTACAAAGCTCTGGAGGTGGAAATCCGCGAAGGAAAAAAAAAACCGAAAAATCTATGACTTGAGTAGAGATTTTCTAATGTTTAAGTCGGTTGTAAGCCTATAAAAAGGCTTGGGTCGTGTAAAACTATTCTTAGAAGTCGGTTGTAAGCTCTTCTCCTTCCTTGTGCAACAACAATTAAATAATTAAAGCTTCTTTTTTCCCCTTGTTTCATTGTGCTCCTTTGACTGTAAAGTCCACTCCCATACACACATCTCTTGTCGTTTTTCTGCCAAGTACAACACGCACCCATGCACACATGTACATCAACACCAAAAACTAAAACCAGCATAGAAAATTGTCAGCCATCAAGAAAGTTAACAATTTGACACATCAATGACAGGCCTATGGTAAAAGCAATAAAATGCAAAAACCACTTGAATATAGTGTCTAGAAGTAAAGATTGCCTTAATTTTTCTGTGAAAATAGAAGTAAATACGTCAGACTTCCTTCTCAAAGTGCAAACTATCATCACGGCAGTTGATCTGAAGTTTTCACTTTGCAGGAAACGCGAAAGCTATGATATTATTTATAACTTAAAAATGCTCTTTTGCTAGTTTCCTGTCAAACAGAGAGAGTTTCTAATCTGGCATGTCATCTATTTGTGGTTTTATTTCTTAAACAACATTTTTCTATTGATCCTCCAGTCCCACTATTTCTATCTTCATTTATTGTAATTGCTTGGACATTTTTACTCTGTTTAGTTTTTCCCGTAATACTAACAATCCTTCCTCAAACAAAGTGCACAGCATTAAGAGCTAGATCATCTTACCCATTGTATTGTATACTAGATAATATGATTATGGCACCCCAACTAGTAAGTGTCTTGAAAGCAATGAATTGACACTACTATAAGAATTCACCACTTAATTGACAATTGTGTATAATCAGCTCATATCAGAGTCCACCAAACAAAGAAAAAAAAAAGAAAAAGAACCATGAGAACTTTCTCAATCCTCTAATATACTGAACTATCAGAAGTGGCAAAGAAGCTAATAGGATATGCGCTGAAGGTGGCAGCTGCATAAGGCTGTGGTGATGGGAGATGCAAAAAGTTGACTGAGTTGTTTTAGAATAAAATAGTGGTAGGCTATATAAGTATAGTTGCATTTCAGAGATGCTTCTGCGAGGGACCAAGATGGTCATTTGGCAGGTAAATACTGAAGAGTTAATGGTACTAATATATATATCTAGAGGTATTGCTGTATCAAAAAGTCAAGTTTGATGCATTGCTGATCCACCTAACATAAGGCTGCAATCTCTAAGTTCTTTTACTTTCAGCATTTAAAATTTGATTTTTCTTTGGTAGCTAAGTTTGATTCTTATTTAGTATTGAAGACTTCTTATCGTAAGAACCATGTCGATGTCAACATTCAAAGTAGCGCGAATTATTTCGCAATCTCTAAATTCTATTTCAACGAGTATATTCAAGAGCACCAGGTGGGCCTCCCATTTGCACTCTAGGAGTTAGGAAATATCTAAGAAATTCAAAATAGACTCGGCATCTTAAGAGCTGCACCTCTATGCTAAAAAAGTAAAGGGGGAAAGCCAAATATTCTTTTCAGCGCCTACACAACTTCCCTCATTCTTAAAAATTGAAGTATATGCAAGCTACTTCAACGTTCGGCCGATGACTTGCATTCTCTTCTAGTTTCAGTTCATGCTTTGCCTTCTTTTTTCTATTATATTCCAACTTTACGACGACTGCATAATCATGTAAAAATATTTCACGATGATTAGACCTTTTGTCATTTGGATGTAAAACACACTTCAGCTGAAACAAACTTCATCAACAGTAACAACCTTTAGGAGAGTACTGGAAAAGAGAGGAGAATAGGAGCAAAGAAATATACCGAGGTCCTGTAAGATAACTTGGGATTATGACCAATGCGTTGACCTTCAAAAACACAATTCAGCTCTATCATCTGCTTATACAAAATATTTGCAACGATGGATGTGATAAGTTCATTTTCACTGCCAAGATAGAAAAAATCTCAGTTCCAAACCATTGGCAGGTGCACTCTAAAAATCTACCACCCAACGCCCTACATAATAAAACGACGACTTGGATGTGCTAAAAGATCACTGATCCTTAACTGCAGAATAAGATTTAGCTGATGCAGAAATATATTAAACATACTATACTGATGTTTAGTAATTAAACCAATGGATTATATTCACAGTTTGCCATTGGGGTAAAAATATCACTCAATCATGGATTGAACTCCAGAATGACGCGATTGTGCGGATGAAATAGAACGAACTTTTAAAGAGAGTTCACTGAGCCAAGCTGAGATATGTTGTGGAAACGGGGTTAATTAAGAGTACAGCGGAGTCAACCAACGTTTGCATTTTCTGCAGGAAAAAGGTTGTCGAGTTTCCTTTTTCTGACATTCTCGACTGTATTGTGGTCAATTGAGCAAACAAATCAGAAGAAACCGACAAGAAAAGAAGAAGACAGATGTAATATACCTTTCATATGAGCTTCGTTCCCATCCCTTGACATTACCAGCCACCACAAGAGCCTTCTTGCACCGCTCGACTTTCTCATTGCCAAAGCTCTGCTCGTGAGTGTCCAGAGCGCATCTGTAGAGTGATGTTTCCAGCTTCACATCAGGCCGTTCCACATAGTAGAAAACGGGCAGGATCTCTTCCTTCCCACCAGATCTAGACGTGTGTTCTACCATGAATGCGAGCGAGTCAAGGCACCGCCGGCTACAAGCGTATTTTTCGGAAAAGATAGGTATGTAGATCTTGGAGCTGTAGATCATTAGCGGAAGCTCTTCGGGAGTAAATTTGATTCCATTATCTCTGAAAACACGAATTCCCTCACCTGTCAAGCGGTCATAGAGGCTAGTGGCGAATCTATGATCTTCAACTGCTGAACTCAGGAACACATCATACGTTGGTTCAGCATCTAATTTTGTCATATCTGGCTTCCGCCTTGCTTGTTCAACTTCGACTCTTCTTTGTTTTGTGCCAGCGTATTCAGCCGTACTTAATCCTGCCTCTAACTCCATCAATCTTGATTCAGCCTCGCTGGTTTATCTTTCCTACTACTTTTCCCTTTACTTTGATCCAGCCTCGCTGGTTCATCGTCGCTTATTTTCCGATTATCACCAGCGTATTCAGCCATACTTATTCAACCTCTTAACTTTATCATATCTTGATTCAGCCTTGCTGGTCCATCTTCCGCCTCTTCTCAGTTTTCTGCCTGCGGATTCAGCCACACTTGATTCCGCCTTCACCTCAATCTCTCGTCCTCCAAATCATACTCTATCTGGGTTTTTAAACGATAGTCATGTCAAACGGTCCGAGTTTGCCTTACCAGTCGTTCAATGTGAGATGTTAATTTAAGAGAAAATAAGTTTCCAAAAAAAAAAAAAAATTACATACGAACATTCAAGAAAAACTACTTGTCCCCAAATTACTGTTGTTCGAGGAAATTAAAATATACGATGATTATTAACCATTTTACAAATCGTGGAGTGATGTAAGAATTATTGATGTAAGTAACTAAGAGTATTGAAGAAGTAATCTACAATAATTTCAAGTTGTTCACAATATTCGATGAAATGTTACAAACATTGAGAAATTCAACTTTACAAGACCAGGGGCTAAATCACTATATTTAAAAGATGATAACTTGTCATGTACAAGGACTCATAGAAAGATTATAAACATTGTAGAAAATTATCAAGGAAAGTAGCCATCGCTTACCACATTTGCGTATTTTAGGGCGCGCATGCCATTCTGTTAAAATAGTTTCTGGAATGTAAAATAGATTTTTCTATTTTTATTTCTAAAAAGAGTTTCTAAGCAAAATAACCATTTGATAACGACACAAAATTTCTACTCTAAAAATAGAAATTTATTTAATAACGACACAAAATTTCTTCATTTCGGACGGTGGTGGTGGCGGCCGACGACCTTTAATATAAAAAATAAAAATAAAAATGATTTAGTAACAAAAAAATAATGAATAAAATAAATCATAAAAAAATAAAATAAAAAATAAAAATAAATTTATTTTGTTTATTCTATTTTATTTTATTTTACGAATAAATTTATTTTAAAATGAATAAAAATAAAAAAATAAAAAATAATTTATCTGGCAAAACACTCAAGGCAAATAAAAGTAAATTTATTAAATTTATTTTTTATTTATCATAAATAATTTATTTTTAATAAATTTATTTTTAATAAATTTATTTTTAATAAACTAAAAATAAAATGATAAATAAAAATAATTTATTTATTTTAATAATTTATTTATTTTTAAATGAATAAAATGAATATATTTATATTTATTTATATTTATTTTTAATAAAATAAGGAGAGGCGAAGGAGGAGGAGGAGGCAGAGACGTAGAGGAGATGAGGGAGGACTCACCGAAATTAGGGCTTTTTAGTAAGAGAAATTATTTTTGATTTTCTTCCAAACCTATTTCGAAATAAAATCTATTCCTAAAAAAAAAAAAGCGAATAGGTTTATCAAACTGTTTCTTCAAATAGGTGCAAACAAAAAACTATTTCTGGAACAGAAATTTTGGGTTAATAAATCACCCCCCTACTCTCTATTGGTCGATTACTAAGTGCTACAACATTCTAGTCATGAACTGTATGGTTAAGTTATAGATCAAAAAGGTAAACTACTAATTGTAGGTAAAGATGAGTTACAACAAGGGGTGTCAATAACCGAAATGAAACCGAAATCAAACCGAAATTTTGTACATTTTTGATTTGTTTTTTTCTGTTCAGTTCGGTTAATTATTAAAAAAAAACTATTTTTATTTTCAGTTTGGGTTATTTCAGTTCGGTTTAATTAATTGAACAAAACTGAAATTTTCAACAAAAACTGCTCCTCTCTTCTTTCAAAATCGCTCTGAGAAATTTTTGTCTCTTCTTCGGTTCAAATATCCAAAAGGAAAACAGAAAGCCGCTTCCTCTCTTCTCAGAAAGCCATTGCTGTTGCTTGCTCTTGCTCGTTGGTCCATTCTCTCTCTCTCTCTCTCTCTCTCTCCCCCAGAAAAACCAGCAGAGAGCAGCATTTAACAAAAATAAATGGGGATGAACATGATGCCGGAATTTCCGCAGAGGAGGTCATTGATGGGGCGTTGAGGATGATGATGGAGGAGACAACAGCGGTGAGGACGATCATGCATCTTGAGAAAAGGGTGAAAAGGGTACAACGACTCCCCGTTTCTGAGCTTTAGATCCTTATTTAATCTGCCCACTCTCTCTCTCTCTCTCTCTCTCTCTCTCTCTCTCGTGTTGAGGCGTTTCTCTCTCTTTGATTTTCTCGGGAAAATCTGATGAGGAAGAATTGGTGATGGATTTAGTCAAGCTGTGAGAAAATCGGGGAAAGAAATTGGGTTGATTTGGATGTTTTTGTTTTGTCAGAGGATTTGGATGTTGACTCGAAGCTGATTTGCACTGTCTTGAGTGGACGTCTCAAGATTGAATCAGACACTGGAATGTTGTTCAAAATTTGTGGAGGATAAAAGCCCAATAAATAAATAAATAAATCAAAAACCGATCAAAGCCAAACCGAACAGAATTAGTTTTTTAGTTCGGGTCATATTCAGTTTGAATCAAAAATTTTGATTCAAAGGTGCACCTTTTTAATTCGGTTCAGTTTAGATTTATAAGAAAACGAATTGAATTGAATCGTTACACCCCTAACAATAACTATTATTAAATCACAAGTGATGAAGTTAAATTACTATATAAAGGCGTGATAAACATTACAATGATTTCAAGTACATTATCACTATTTCAAGTATATTATGACAAATTTTTAGACATGAGTATGTCGGCTCCAACCACATCCCACAACTTCTTGTGGAACATTGCTTGAAAACCATCCAGCCTTATAAAAGCAAATTACCAAAGATTGAAAATTTCATGGTATTTATGAGTTGGACGACATGAGAATTAATAAAAAAAAAAAAAAAGACCATTACCGAACATAATATATTTTAAAAGATCAAAAGAAGTCTCTGTTAGAGAAAACTTACGATCCTGGTAAAGGAAACTTTCAAAGGAAATTAAAACCCAGTCGATGGGTGCATGAGATGCCAATGTCATCATTCGCTCACTTGCTCCGGAGCGCACAAAAGGAAGAAAGACGAAGTGACAGCTACCAGCCCTCTTTCCCCAAGACGCTCTTGATTTGTCCACTCACCATGCAACACGTGACAATATGGCCCACCTATTTTTCAAGTCCCTCTCCCCTCCCCCTCGCCCCCCTTCTCTCTCTCTCTCTCTCTCTCTCTCTCTCTCTCTCTCCACTCTTCATGCTCCGCTCTCTCCCTCCCGACCGACTCACGATTTTGCTCTCTCTCTCTCTCTCCCTCCTGACTCAAAAACGAGAAGCCCTAACTCTGCTCTCTCTCGTCTTACGAACCACGTCGGAGCCTCGGCCCTGCACTACTACGTTCCGCTCTCTCCAGTATTTTCTCTTAAAATTTCCCAAAGAACCCAATAAATCTATGCAGGAACTCCAATATCGGACACCGACGAATAACAATCATCAAAGAGAAAGCTTGAGAAATACCCATCAACTGGCAGGAGGAAAACCCTAGCGAAGGCGTCAAAGATACGATATTGTGCCAACAAACGAAGGGAAGAGGAGAGATTGAGGGCGAGGAGAAGGACGAGGAGAATGGAACTTGAACAAGAAAAGGGCAACTTTGATGTGGGAAAACAATAATCTGGCAGGTGGGTCTCAGAGATTGACGGTAAAGGAGGGAAATTTCTGGGGAAATCAATCGAGGGGTAGAGAAGCTTCGGATCTGAGTAAAAGGGCAGAGAAGGATTTAAAGTTTCTTGGGCAAAGAATTGGAGACCGTGCAGAATAGAATATCAACCGGCAGCGGAGACAGAGAAAAGGGTTGGGGAAGGGGGATATTGATACGTGTCGCACGATAAATGGATTGTTGAATAAGTGACGCGGTACGATAAATGTATGTAATATTTTATCGCGAATTTTGAAAAAAAAAAAAAAAAAGATAACATATTTCAATGAGGCATGCTACATACAAATTAATAAAAATATGACCATAAAGATAAATTATTAAAATGACCAAAAGAAGTATATGTCGGAAATTGGATGAATTGTTTATGAATTAATAAGATATTGGCCATCAAAAAAGAAAAATAATTGAAAAAAAAAAAATCACCACTACTTGACAAAAAAAAAAAGGTTTTAAAAAGACCAAATGAAGTCTGCCTCAGATGTTGAGTAAATTATTCTCTTCATTATTGCACTTTTGAAAATGAATATTTTGCAGCTTGATTTTTGGCAAGACAACTTATAAGATTGATTTACGGCACTTGAACACTAAGCAGGCGAAGAATATGTTGATCTAGTGGTATCTTCCCGGTTCAAGTCCTATCTGACTTATTGAATATTTTTACTTAAGTTGGGTTGGGTTGAATTAGCTATGGAACTCATCTCACTGAGTTAGAAGTCCTAATAACTTATTGAAACTACTTACATGCATCTTAAGCGGGGCTCAAGTTCCCTGCCGGAGATGACGGTGATTGCCACCGCCTAGCCACCTCCTTTTTGTTTTTTCCCCCCTCTAATTTTCAATTTTAAAAGCTACTTCTTCTGATTTCTTTTTTAAACTTCCCTTCTTTTCAGAAAAAATTTATTTCCTCTTGTTTTCTTCTTTTTCTTTGGGTGCTAATTAACCCTTATTTAGTTTGGTCGATTAATTTTGGCCAATATTACACTCGTGAAAAGGAGATATTACTAGAAATGACATGTTTAAATACCAATGATTGTTTTTATTACACATAAAGTTGTCTACTACAAATGAGAAATTACTTATGTTTAGTAGGAATCAACAGTTTAAAAAATGGACGGATTGTAATATATTTACCGAGAGATGTCACTTCGGGATGCTCATTGGAATACCCTTACTCGAAGTCAAGATTCCATAGCTTTGGTCTGTAATAAGCTTCTTAGACCGGATTAGGTCTGTTAGCTTATTCTCTTCCTCGAGCGATCTCCCAGTTGGCCCCCATCCGACGAAAGATCTGGTCTTTACGCCTACTCTCGAGCTTCTCACTCATGGATGTCTACAATAACCACTCGGGGCCCCCATCTACTGGATGGCCCGATCTTTGCCGCTACGAAGTCTTTCTCAGTTTCAGAGGAGGAGATGTTCGGGGGGGCTTCGTTGAATTTCTCTACGAAGGCCTCGCTGATGCAGGGATCATTGCATTTATCGATTATCATGGGATCGGGATTGGAGAAGAGATCATGCCTAAGATCTTGAAAGTGATCGGGCACACGAAGATATGCATTCCCATCTTCTCCAAAGATTTCGCTTCCAGTAAGAGTTGTCTGCAGGAGGTGGAGAAAATGGTGGAGTGTAACGGGACAATCATGCCCATTTTCTACGACGTCACCCCTTCAGTCGTCCGCGAACAAAAGGAGAGTTATCAGAAGTCCTTCTGCAACCATGCGACCGAGGGGGTGCAGTCAGCGACTATAGACAACTGGAGGGAGGCTCTGCATAAAGCTTCAAGAAAACTTGGATGGGAGAAATCTAAATACAGGTAAATCGAAATCAAGATTCGATGCTTCTTTTGACTTCTCCAACACTAGTGATCGAGGACGAGACTAAAGCAAGAAAAAAGTGAATGCATCTTTTCTTTTGCCTGGTGTATTATCTGACCAGTTGTTCCATTTCACATCTTACTCTTTCTTTTCCTGTTTGGCAGCGAGTGCGAACTTATAGACCTGGTCGTTTCCACGGTCCGCCGATTCCTGGGCAAGGCTGACTTAGCTGTGACACCATATTTTGTGGGGATGGATCGCCCTGTGCAAGAGGTGATGAAAAAACTGGATGTTCGCTATGAAAAAGGAGAAGTAATTGAAGGACAACTGCTGACCGGGAAATGTGTGGTTGAGATATCGGGCCTTCCAGGAATTGGTAAGTCTACTCTTGCCACGGTTGTCTACAACAAAATCCATCATCTCTTTGAATGTAAGAGCTTCCTTAAAGATATCCATGGAGAGTTTGAGCTGGGGAGACTCCTGTCTCTCCAAGAAGATTTAATTAGTGACCTCCAAAAGAGAAGATGTACACTCAGATCTCCTGCTCAAGGTACCGAATCTATCAAGTACAAATTTAGGGACCTGAGAGTTCTCATTATTCTTGACGATGTTAGTGATTTTAAACAAATCAATTCAATAGCCGGAGATCCAAGTTGTTTCGGTCAAGGAAGCAGGATCATCGTGATCTCTAGGACTCGTGATCTTGTTGACAAATATAGTCAGGCACTCGGCATTGTTAACTGTTGTGATGACATCCTCATTGAAAAATACAAGCTCGAGAAAATGAATGATGACGATTCTTTTCAACTGTTCTGTAAACATGCTCTTAGAGGAAAACCTCCACAGGAATTATCCTCTTTGGCATGGAAGATTAGTTTGGCTGCCGAAGGGAATCCTTTTGTTATTCAAGTTATTGGTTCATCTTTATGCCAACAACCCAGAGAGCAATGGAAGGAGGCAATCGATATATTGAGCCACGGGCCATTAATTAAGAAAATCAAACTGGCTCTAATGAAAAGATACAAAGATTTAGAGGAAAATGCTCAAGAGATATTTCTCGACATAGCCTGTTTTTTTATGGGAAGGGACAAGACAATATCCTCTTACCTGTGGAAAGCTTGTAATTACCACCCTTCTACACATATTGCCGAGCTTGAACGCAAGTCTTTGGTAACAATCAGAGAAAATAGTGAATTCTGGATGCATAACCAAGTAAAATTACTCGGGAGGGAAATTGTCGAGGAGAAAAGTCCAGGAAGACCTTCCCAGCGTAGCAGGCTCTGGAATCAGCTGGACATTCAACGAGTACTGAATGGAGATGCGGTAAATTTTGAAGACAAGAAAGTCTTTCTTTTAATTTGAATTAGAGTACTTCTTTTGAATGCTTAATTCCGTTTTCAGAAATAATTGTTAATGAACTTCTATTTCACTTTCTCCTTTTTCCATTTTTCCACGATTGGCAGGTCGCTGACGTTGCAGCCCTCAGTGCCACTTTGGACAACCCCGACTTATTTGCTAAACATAAATTTTTCCGTAATTTCTCGAATCTTATTTATCTTGAAATGCACTGCCCTCGTCGTGAGGAACTTGGGCAGACTGCAAGGAACTCCAGAGAGGATCTTTTCCTTCCATTATTAAAGTGGCTTGAATGGCAAATGTGCCCCGATATCTCCATTCTACTTGCTTTAAATCTATCCAACTTGGTCCACCTTAATCTGTCTGGGAGTACCTCCAAAGATTGGGGGCGCTGGAAGCAAATTATAAAGGTATGATGACATAACTGTACATTTGTTTTTCATCCTGTTTAACAATAGCTTGAAGTAAACAAGGCGTTTACATTTGCTTGTTTTGCAGAAGGCCAAAAACTTGAAAGTTTTGATCCTAAAAGGTTGTCGTTGGCAAGCTAGGTCTCCAGTTTCCCATGCTCCTGTAAAGTTAGAGAGACTTGACCTGGAAAGTTGTTCTGTATTACCTCCGCACGCTACAAGGTCCATTAGCAAGCTAAGGAACTTAGTTTCTTTGAATATCAAGTTCTGCACCTTTGTGCAAGAGTTGCCAAAAGATATAGGTCGCTGGGAAACTCTGAAAGAGCTTTATATCGATGGAACGGGCATTAGAGCCATTGATATCCCGGAGGGTTCGTATGGGAATCTTGAAATTCTGAGTGCTTGCAAATGTGAATCTTTGTCTCTGAACGATTCAATTGGTAACTTGAAATCTCTTAAGTACCTAGCATTGGAGAAGACTAGACTCAGTGACCTCCCTTTTTCTGTTGGAATGCTGGAGCAACTCCAGACGCTATCTTTGAGAAACTGCAAAGAGTTGTGGAAACTGCCAGATTCCATCGGAAACCTCAAGGACCTGCAACTCATGGATCTTTCATACACGAGAGTCGATGAACTACCTTCATTTGTCAAGGATTTGAGAAACTTGAAAGTACTAAAGATGTCTGGCACTCATATAAGAGAATTTCCTGGAGTCATTGAGAATCTGGAGAGGATAGAAGAGATAGATTTCTCGGGCTGTAGAAATCTGAGGGGGGAATGTAACATTACGGGATTATCGTCTTTGCGGGTCTTACTTCTAGAAAATACTGGTTATTCTCGGGTGATTGGGACGGATGGTCAATGCTCTGATTTCTCAAACCTTGGACTTCGCATCTCGAAAGATGGAACTACAAAAGGAGCACAGCATCGGTTCCATGGATGTGAGGCTACGACGCAGTTCCAGGCTGACGGACGCATGCAGATGATGAGTTAGTGACTGAAGCGAGGTGGCGGTCAGACAGAAGCAAGAAAGTTCCCGGGGGACGAGGTTTGGCTAGAGAGGAAGAGTTCACGCCCGTGTGTCTTCAAATCTAATTTTGTAACTGATCGAGCATGTCAACTGATCTTCCTGCAATAAAGGCCATTAGAGGCATAACCGAATTCCAATTTTCGCTTCTATTCTAAATTTCCAATCTCCATTCTTCTTTCGTTTTCTTCGCGATCACACTCACTCACTTTTTATTGGCTTGTATGCGTGTCAATTTCCTGCAATTTTGTGCTTACGTGTTAATGATTATTCATCGCATAAGCATTGCCACTGGATTTTGTTCTCCAGTATGCCGAAGTCAACTACTATCGAGTTGACGCTTGTTTATGAGTTTCGACTATCGGTAATTTGACCGAGAAAAGTTTGCTTGCCGAGAAAGAATTGTCCAGGTTAAGAATATGGTCAATAGTAGAGAATGAAATCTTGCTATTGTTCCTTTTTTGGCAACTTTAAAACTAAAGCGAAAAATTCAATTCTGCATTCGTTCATCTAACAAGATTCTTCAAAGGTACAATATGTTTGTGAATGTTGTCGCACCTATTACCCAAAATTGGAAGTGATTGCTTTATCAAATAAAATTGAAAATGATTATTGCTTGGTTCTCTTAGTCATTGATTTCATTTAACTAGTATGAAAAATATATATGTATTAATCTAACTATAGTCAACATACATTGTGTCATTCAAAAGAATATCTCGCGTGAAAAATTGCTTACATGCACAATAGATAAGAGAAAACTTTCTAGTATTGTGATCAATCTAACTAACAAAAAAATAGTGTATTTTATTTCCAAGATTTACAACGCAATGTCCTTAATGACCCTTATAATCAATGAAAATATCTACTGTATGATTGATATGCTGACTTTTTTTAGACATTTTTAATCTTTCTTAACGAGATTTTTAGGACTATATCTTGTGATATTATTACTCACATATACACGTATGATATATTATCATTATCTAACTATAGGATCCTCAAGCACTAGCTATTAAATCATGTCTCAAGTTTATGTCTTGTACGAAACCACATTTATTGGAATATTTTGATTTGTTCAAAATCTGATGTTGCCTTTTATGAATAATAATCTTGGATTATAGTGGATATATATAAATCCAAGGTTCAGCACAAGATATTCCTTCATTACTTCTTTTATCCAAGTTTTGAGTATTTGACCAAGAAGTGGACATCTCTTCCTAGTTCGATACAAAAGTCGCACAAGAAAGATTAACAACGAGCCGAACAGACGACTCTTTCTTGGACGCACGAAAGAGTTTGTTCTTCGGCCAGGCATTGGAGCAAGACACATGTAAATTAATTTATATTGTGAGTTTTACATTCAATTGAGTCATTTATTTATAAAAATTATGGGTTTGGACTTAATCTGAGTATAAAAAACACTTTCGAGTGTATGAAAGAATTTAACTCTGACTCTTTGATTATTAGTAGATTATTTGTTGTTGGCTCTTTTCATGGAGTATGTATCAACTCTCGATCCAAATCATGATATCTGGTGTCATTTATTGTTCCTAGTTTATATCACTAGTAATTATGCATTGACTTAATTGTAAGATCCTATCAATTTGCGCATTAATTTTACAACTCTACAATAAAAGAAATGTATTTTAAAGAAATTTTTTGATCAACTAAGTACATGCAATTCTTTCAAAGTGTAAAATGGCATAAGTTACTTAGATTCATGTGACCTAAGCAATTCCACTTTCATCTCTGGAGAAAAGGCCGAAAAAGGTTGGCCCCAGCTGTGTGCGTTCATCATCATACGGTGCTTGAACGCATCGCTGCCAGCTTTTCCCTTTATCCCTCCACCTTGCGTTGCAGGCAGGGGAGAAGACTCTGCATTTCCTAATCTTTAGATGTTCAATAGACATTAGTTTGTCTACATCTTTTGGACCACGAGTTAAGGTTTTGCTCAATGCACATGGGCCATGGAAGGATTACCACGACGTATATCTTGTTTTCTCTGCGATAGATTAGCGGCTGCTCTGAAAATCTTACACGAATACGGCCCCCAAATAAGACGACACCATCTCGACTTGCAGTTGTTACGTTGCCTGCGGTGAGCTCGTATACATCGTTTTACTTCCAAACCCGTCAGAATTCAAAATAGGGCGTGTGCACGAGAAATCAAATCATACATCGTAATGGAATACTCGAGTTAATAATAATTGCGTGCAACTGGGGTAAGATCACAGAGAGTGAATGAAAAGGTTAGTGGCATTGTTGGCCTTTGGGTCTGCACAATGTGACGGGCGTGTTAGCGCCGTGCTTTTGCGTACAGCGTAAACGTCACGGGAATTACCATGGGACGCGTGGAAGATCGACGAGGAGTGATGGAAGTGCCTCAGCAACCAACGGCTACGATCCAACTCCTGCACACTCAGCAGCTCGAACGAGTCAATGTCGTGATTCTCGAAATCAACAAAGCTTTCATTGTCCATCTTCATTTTCTGGCAGACGAAATTAGTACTCTGCAAGCTGAACAAAAGCTTAGCTCGGCCAATAAAGAGAGAAAAAAGCATACTTCTTTTAGTACGTACAATATTTGATCTTGACGTTCCAACTTTATTTTTTTTCTTCTTCCTTCTTCCGGTAGTAATTTATATTTCTTCCTACTATTTATTGGAGAACATTACCACGATCACTCAACAACTCAATCGAGTCGATGTCGTGACTCTCAGTTCACTTTATTCCTTTGTAGACAGAAATTAGTGCTGTCCAAGCTAGGCAAGAGCTTAACTCGGCTGACAAAGAGAGAAGAGTGTACACATTTTAGTACATACCCTTGACATTTGATGTTGATGCTCAAACTTTGATCCTTTTTTGCAATAATAATTCAAATCATTTTCTATAGCTTCTTGGAGAACACAACCATGGTGCTCACCAGCTCAATCGTGATTCTCGATTGCAATAAAGGTTTCTTCATCCATCTTCACTTTATTCCTTGACAAATGGAAATTAGTGCTGTCCAAGCTGGGTAAGAGCTTAGCTCAGCCAACAAAGAGAGAAAAGCATATACCTTTTAGTACATACCCTTGACGTTTGATGTTGATGCTCAAGCTTTTATCCTTTTTTTTAGATAATAATTCAAATCTTTTTTTACTGTTACTTGGAGAACACGACCACGGTGCTCACTAGCTCAATCGAGTCAATGTCATATCTCTTGGTTGCAACAAAGCTTCCTTTATCCATCTTCACTTTATTCCTTGGCAGATGAAAATTAGTGCTATCCAAGTTAGCCAAGAGCTTAGCTTGGCCGACGAAAAGAGAAAAGCATACACCTTTTAGTACATAACTTTGATGTTTGATGTTGATGCTCAAACTTTTTTTTTTTTTTTTTTTTGGTGACCCGGGAACCCCGTACAGCCGGCGGCCAATCGGCGGGCAAACCCGGGGTGACGCTAGCGGAGGACCCACCACCCCGACGTCACGCTTAAGATCCCGTGCGGCCAGCGGGATTCGAACTCCTCCCCTCTACGCAAAGGGTCATGGGAGCCTTATCCAACTGGGCCACCGCAGGCGGTGGTTGATGCTCAAACTTTTATCCTTCTTTTTGATAATAATTCAAATTTTTTCTACTATTTCTTGGAGAACACGACCATGGTGCTCATCAGCTCAATTGGATCAATGTCGTGTCCCTCAGTTGCGATAAAGCTTTCTTTATCCATCTTCACTTTATTCCTTGGCAAATGAAAATTAGTGTTGTCCAAGCTGGGCAAGAGCTTAGCTCAGTCGATAAAGAGAGAAAAGCATACAACTTTTAATACATACCATTGACATTTGATGTTGTTGCTAAAACTTTGGTCCTTTTTTGTGATAATAATTCAATTTCTATTGTTTCTTGGAGAACACGACCATGGTGCTCACTAGTTCAATCGAGTTAATGTCGTGACTCTCGATTGCAACAAAGCTTTCTTTATCCATTTTCACTTTATTCCTTGGCAGATGGAAATTAGTGTTATCCAAGCTAGGCAAGAGCTTAGCTTGGCCAACAAAAGATAAAAGCATGCACCTTTCAGTACATATCCTTGATGTTTGATGTTGATGCTCAAACTTTGATCCTTTAGTTCAAATCTTTCTCTACCGTTTCTTGGAGAACATGACCATAGTGCTCACCAGCTCAATCGAGTCAATGTCATGACTCTTGGTTGCAACAAAACTTTCTTTATGCATCTTCACTTTATTCCATGGTAGATGAAAATTAGTGCTATCCAAGCTGGGCAAGAGCTTAGCTTGGCTGACAAAGAGAGAAAAGCATACACCTTTTAGTACATACCCTTGACGTTTGATGTTGATGCTCAAACTTTGATCCTTCTTTTCGATAATAATTCAAATCTTTTTCTATTATTTCTTGGAGAACACGACCACGATGCTCACCAACTCAATCAAGTCAATGTTGTGTCTCTCAGTTGCAATAAAGCTTTCTTTATCCATCTTTACTTTATTTCTTGGCAAATGGAAATTAGTGCTGTCCAAGCTAGGCAAGATCTTAGCTCAACTGAAAAAGAGAGAAAAGCATACACCTTTTAGTACATACCACTGACATTTGATATTGATGCTCAAACTTTGATCCTTTTTTGCGATTCAAATCTTTTTCTACTGTTTCTTGGAGAACACAACCATGATGCTCACCAACCGCATCAAGTCAATGTCATGACTCTCAGTTGCAACAAAACTTTCTTTATCCATCTTCACTTTATTCCTTGGTAGATGGAAATTAGTGCTGTCCAAGCTAGGCGAGAGCTTAGCTCGGCCAACAGAGAGAGAGAGAGAGAGAGAGAGAGAGAGAGAGAGAGAGAGAGAGCATACAACTTTTGGTACATTCTCTTAATGTTTGGTGTTGATGTTCAAACTTTAATTCTTTTTCCAATAATAATTCAAATTATTTACCTATTGTTTCTTGGAGAACACGACCAGTTTCATCATTATAAGTGAGACTAATGTTTCGTAAGGTTTCCCAAATTTGCTTGATCTATGTTTCTCATTTGTAATTTTATGTTTAAGACTATTTAATTTGCAAACTAAAGCATTGTTTATTAAAAAAGGTGAAGTTGGCATGATTCGACCTAAACGACATCGTCTAACATGTTGCTTGCCCCAAAACTAACAAATTGATGCAAAATTATTTATGTTTTTCAAACCCTAAACCTGACCTCTAAATTGAGGAACTGGGGCAAAATGCAATTTGACTAGATTTAGCTTGGCTAGAAAGCGTAATATGTTTTTCATGTTCTTACTATTTAAACGATATTGTGCAACATGAGAATTAATAAAAAAATCATTTACCATCACCAAAGGAAAAACATTTAGAATGGCCAAAAGTATTCAGTTAGAGAATGGGTGAATTGTTTATGAACTAATAAAATATTGGTAATCAAGAAAGAAAAACATTTTAAAAAATGACTTTCACCGAAGAAAAATGTTTTAGAATGACCAAACGAAATATGCGTCAGAGATTAGATAAATTATTATTTTTAAATCATTGTGCTTTTGAAAGCCACCAATTTGCAGCATTATTTTGGGCAAGACGGCTTACAATATCGCCCAGAGTATGTTGTTCTAGTGGTATCTTCCCGGTTCAAGAGATTTTAAATCATCTTACTTGGGTTGGGCTCGGCTGGGCTGAAGACCCATCTCATCAAACAAATCGAAAACGATAATTTAAGTGAGAGGCCCTAAAACACATTCCTATTACTTATTTGCCGCTTACTTCGTGTGAGGCTCCCAAGTAGAAAATATTTAAAAGTGATAAATCACGCTAAATTCTTCCAATTAGAAGTAGATTTATGTTGTTTCGAATGTCGTGCTTAAAAGACAATTCAATGTTCAGATATTCTTAGTTAACTAAAATTTGGGGAAAAAAATGCATTGCATTTATGTGGAGATCATAATTCTCAGTCCATAATAATGCGACTTTTCCTTATTTTACAAAAAAATTGAGGAAATTAATTCATTAGCATGAATGTGGCAATGAATATATATATAGCTAATTTCTTTATGAAAATGCTTCCTATAAATAAAAGGAAAATTCCAAATAAAGGCTTAAAGTGCCTCAATTTTCTCAAATAAGGACCTAAAGTGGATTTGGTTTCAAATAAAAGCATGAAGTGGCCAAATCATCTCAAATAAGGGCCTGAAGTAACCATTCTATTTTATTTTTATTTTCTTTTTCCTCTTCCCTCTGCCAGCCATGGCAAAGGTTGCGAGGGCAACCCTTGCCAACACTGACCAATCGCTCTCACCCGCCTAGTCTAGGCGAGGCAACGCCTAACACCAACGAGGACGACTCTCGCCAAATTCAATGAGGGTAGCCCTCGTCTAAGGTGGGCGACCTCTGCTGGCCATCGACGCCGATGATTGGGGGAGGGAAGAGGGAAGAGGAAAAAAAGAAAATAAAGAAAATCAAAAAATTTAAAATATATAGTAACAATTTTTTGACCAAAATACCCCTTCTTTGACCAATCGAAGAGTCACCAACCAGCTAACGGCCCTTATTTGAGACAATTTGGCGGCCCTTATTTAAAATAATGTTTACTTAAAATTCTTATTTGATAAAACGATAGTACTTGAGACCTTTATTTGGAATTTTTCTTATTAATAATAGTATGTCCTCTCTTGAATTTTTTTCATGTCGTAGTTCTTGAACCTTAGCTCTCATTTGATTCAGAACTTAGAGGGCAGTATCTAGGCTCAAAGTTTTCAACCGGTGTCAAACAAATTTCGGGGCAGAGCCAATTGTCATTCTTTTGAAATGACGGGACAAGTAATCTTTATACTCTCAATTCGAATCCCTCCCTTGCTTTCATTTTTTATTCAGAACAATCCCTTGGACCGCCTATGAAAACGAATTTTGCTGATGGACACAATCTCAGTTTGGCCGTTAGATAGGTTTCGTGGTTGAGGATCTCTGCAATATCCATTTAAGTAGAAAAATTCCCGGGACAATGCTGCTGCAGATTTGTTTTGACACAAATAAATGCAGCTCATTGAGGAACCGCGAGTAATGGAGAGAGAGCAATCAAGCTTCACAGTGGAGCTAATGGCAGCATCCTCCAAATTTAATCTTGATATCCTTGGCTCCTCATCAACCCAATCCTTCCTCTTAAATCCATATGTTGCTGCAGATAACTCGCCAGTCTTCATACTCAGTCTCTTCACCATCATCCACGTTGTTTTCTGCATATCTCCATCCCTCCACATTGTATTGGTCCTCTTCCGTCTCTTCACTATCTTCTTCCTCGTGTATGTCTTCTTTAACTGCCCACGGTTTCTTCACCACATTCAAAGTGACGAAGTAGCATTGGCGGCACCTTTCCTCTTAGCGGACTTTGTTGGAGGCGTCTTCAAGTTCGGTTTCTGCCTGCTTTGTTTCTGGCTTTTCCCATTGGCGCGCTTTCTGCTGTAATTATCTTGATCGCTAGCTTCATCCAATTCATGATCCGCATTGCGTGTGGCATTCTCAGCATTCGCATCAGCCATGTACTCGGGATGCTCTCTTCTCAAGTGAAGTTTGAGCTTGTACTCATGAATATAAGCCATGCCAAACGTCTCATGCAGACAAGCATAAGGGACGCCAACCCATCAGAAGGCCCACTGGAAGGCGGAGAAGCTTTTGCAGTGATCTTCTCCAGAGTTGGTGTTGTACTTCGTCGCCTCAACTGCTGCATTCTGTGTAATTAGGTAGAAAACCCAAGTCACATAGTCACTATCCATGCGGATTCATGGCCAGCTAATTTCAGCTGCTTTACCTTCCACAAATGTTTTATTTTTTTTCTATTTCTTTTCTTTCCCAGCTTCACTCAGTGTTTGGTATCTTGCCCGTCTTGCCTCTCACTCGCCTTTTTTCTCCCAAAATAATGACCCATTAACTTCCATAAAACATAAAGAGTATCTTTCAATCTCCTTGAGAGTTGCTAGCTCATATTGGTAGTGAATACGCCTTTTCGCTTTCCAAGTTAAATTAAAGGAGCCAATTTTTTTAATTCAGATCACCCCCGGTGCAATACACATGCAATTATTGGCTATGGCGAGTTTTCAACGGGCTTGGCCGAAATTCATACTCCCATGGGCTTAGTCCAATTAATTCTAAAAAGTTCATACCTCCCCGCTTAGGCCAGTCCAATTACAATGCAGTTTGTATGGGCTTAATCTACTAAATGATAATGCCTAACCTGTGAACTAATGCTATTTTTTTTTTTTATAGGGATCGGGCCAATGCTTAACTTTCTATGCAATGAATGGGTTGTTCAGGTTCAGTTTGTTTCATAAAAAATAAATAATTTAAAAAGTATTTTTCGAAAAATGATCGTTTGTATCTCTTAAAATAATTAGCCAATAAAAAAAAATATTTTCATCATCAACAACAATTTTTATCTAAATATTTTTGTAGACAATGAAAATATTTTGTATTCATCAATTTTTGTAAGCAATGCAAGTGATCCTTTTCAAAAAATATTTCTCAAAATCATTCATTTTCTACAAAATAAACGGAACATTATATTTTCATTGGTTGATTTGCATCTACATATCTTTGCGTGTAGTAAATTATGAAAAAGAGAAGCAAGACCAACTCTTTCACGCTGAGATGCAATGTAGGTTTAAGCTTGGCCAAGTTTCTATCTTTTAGGCCAATTTAACTCTAGTAAGTCCCATCTGGAACCAAACACCTCTATTTCAAATTGAAAAATTGACCAAAAACAAACATGCTAATGATCTACACTCCAACACGAGATCTGCATATTAAAAGAACGCGACTAGTGTAACTTGGATCTGTAGTCCCAGTTCCGGTTTCTAATAAACAGAAATTTATAAATGAAATGTTTCATTAAGAAAATGATGGCCATTCATGAGGTTAATTGCTTTTCTTCGGCAACTAATATGGACAATACGGTAAATTTTCATCTACATGAAGCATAATCTCTAGAGTTAATTTCGTCAAAAATTAAAAGATATGAAGCTGAAATTGAAATATGTTCGACAGTCTACGTAAGTGTTATTTGAGAATGGATTAAATTATTTTTCTTGAGAATCTTGGCTGAATTAATGTTAACTATATTAGTCATACATCCTTTCTATTTTCTTAACTTCATTCACCATGGAGTAGAGATTATTCTAGCAAAGAAAAATAAGCAAATTCCTTTTGAGGGAACATTTAATTTGCTATGCACAGGAAAAAAAATAGTGAGAAAAAAAAAAAAAAAAAGAGCTCAAGAGGACAGTAAGTAACTTCGCAAAATTTGGTGCTATTGGGCAACATGGTCAAAGTTTGGGAAAGTAATTTAAAACTAATGTGTATGATACGGCTAATTTCCAATGACACAGAGCATTCTTCAATGGTTAATTTTCGATGACATGAGCGTTCTCTCTTATTCAATGCACGTGTGTTGCTATGAAAATATTACCTACTGTCGTTGAAATTCGTGACTGTGCTAAACTGATAGATATACATCACATCAAGATGAAAAATAGAATTATAAGAAAGAGAGAAACATATTCAATTGAGAAGATAGGCCAACACATCTAAATTGCCATGGGCATAATGTAATCAACCCAACTAATTACAACAAATGACAACACTCAATCATATGATCCAAACTAATTTTGTATTATTTATTGCAACAAATGCCACCAACGGCGGAATTTTGAAGCTTCTACCAGTTTTTGCTTCAAGTCGGGATTGACATAGAGGTTACTTAGGTTAGGGGGGAGGGTAGGCAACTCTTTAAGAAAGTCAAAGTGTAACAAATCCAGAGTCTGAAGACTTGACATGAAATGGATTTCTGATTGAAGGCTGGATATAAGTGTACCCGAAAGCCTCAGTTCTCTAAGCCGATGTAGATTCGAAATGGCCCTCGGAATGACTCCCTCCAAACTCCTACATCAGGAAGCATGTACTTCTTCAAGACTTATCAACTCTCCAATTTCAAGAGGAAATTTTCTTAAGAAACAAGAATCCATCTTCAGCACTCTCAAAATCCGCAGGTTTTTAATCGACTCGGGTAATTTTGAAATACCCGTACCTGAAATATCCAACTCTTCTAATGAGTATCCCTTTATACCAATGAATTCTGGAAGCTTTCTTCGCCCATGACAATCCCTCAAAGACAAGCGTCTAAGTCGCCACAAGTCTCCAATTAACTCAGGTAGTTCAAGAATTTTCGCATCATCCACGGCTAGCACTAAAAGAGACATTCTGAAGTCACAAACGAAACCAGGAACACGAACCAATGAGAAGCAATTAGTGGCACTAAGAATTTGCAGTTGAAATAATTTGCCTATCGATGCGGGAAGTTCTCGTAGGGAAGTGCCATCAATCAGGAGCTCTTTCAAAGCTTTCAATGTTGCCAAGTTCAGAGCATAACTTCAAATTCAGGGTAACCAAGAGCTTTAGATCATTAATCGAAGGATCTAAATGAACCAATAGAGAACATCGCTCAAGGATCAATATCTCCAAATTTGGGAAACAAGAGAAGCTGGGGGTAACTAATAAGTCCGCACAACCTGTAAGGTTCAAGACTTTCAGACGCTCCATCTGCAAAACAAGGGAAACAGTTCAGATGGCATAGAACTCTCAATTTACTTGAGGGCCAGTACAAACGCAACAACAAATCAGCTATAAATCACCTTAATTCCTTTGCAACCTCCCAAGGATTCTGTAACCTTACTCCACGAAAGACGAGAATAACTAGGGTCTCATTTTTCTCTAAATGAATGTTCACTGCATCTCGAGGGCACCCTTGCCAATGAAGCCACCGAACGTTCAATAAGGCATCTGCAAATTTTCTACCAATATTGGCGCGACCCAAGCTGAGAAATGCCGTGTTCAGCAGGATCTCATAGCCTGCCACTTCAGTGTTAAGGCAGTCCGTTTTCTGTATGATGGACCACAAAAGTCAACAAAAGAAACGTGAAGGTCTTCACACAGAATTAATTACTATGGATGGCTAAACTACCATGAGGTAAAGAAAATGCTTCATCCATGAACCTTTTCGAAGAAAATCGGAAAACAAATTAAGGCTCACCGACATACCTTGTTCCCCTTGTTCGTGTCCGGGGCTATGGCAGGAATCAATCGAACACCTGTTCCTGGATCATGGAAACCTTCGCGTATAATCTCCCTGGCAAGGCACCTTAGCATGCTGTGCATGCCTATTTTATTTTCTTCCATTTTTAGTAGGGACATACGACGAAGGATCCTCAATTTCATCATGAGGATGATAATAATGATGCCACATATATGATGCAATCCGACAATCCACATCCGGGACAAAACATGCAATATCAAGATACATCTACTTTTGGTTATAATCTAACGCTTCATAAACTATTTTCAGAATCTTCTGATGATCTTCCTGAAATTGTTGTACGACATATTTGAATTCAATCCATTCTTCCTGTCCTTTACCCTGCAAAAAAAGAACCGAAAACCTTGACCAGTAATGGAAGTCCCTTGGCAGCCTTGACTCATTCCCATTGCATACTGACCGAACTCTAGTGAAGATGATGAGCGAGGGAACAGATCAAGTGAGTTGGGAAGCCTATACACTTATCAATGAAACCCAGGCCCATGCAAAGTCATTCAGCAATTTGAATTGGCCCATTGTCGAGGAGAGAGTAATTGTATTACAGATTGGGTTGTCAAAGCCCACCGCAAATAGACGTTTATTGGTTAGCTTGTCTTTTAGAAATGCTTTGTTCTGAAGCCCGTATTTTGTCGTCTCAAACTTTCGTATGACAAGTGCTTTCCCACCCAAAAAAAAAAAAGAAAACTACACTTCCTTCTGTCTCCCACACACTTTCGGCACCCATCAACACCCTCCACCACAAGGAGCCCCTCTCCACAAAGACCCGCACCACCATCACATGCAACCACTGCCATCGTCTCAGCTTGATTTCACGCCCATCTCTCTCTCTCTCTCTCTCTCTCTCTCTCTCTCTCTCTCTCTCTCTCTCTCATCTCTTCATCCTTGTCATTCTATACAACAAGAGCTTAACAATGGTGTCGCATCTCGCCATTGAAGATGTTGTCGAGTGCGCGGAATATAGAGACGGACCAAGCGAATCGGATAAAATAGTCGGAATGAAGGAAAGGAAATCAGACACCGGATTTACGTGGTTCGGCCCAAATATCGGAACCTACGTCCACAGGGAGAGTAGCACGGAATTCCATTATAGAAACAAGCGATACACCGGAGATTACAATCACTCGAGTACTCAAACACACTCTCAGTGTTTTCCAGCCCCAAATTACACCCAGATAACTCACACAGTGTTTAGCCCCTCACAATTCCTAGTGAAACCTCACTCAAGGAATTATACAAATTCTACTCACAAGAATTTAACTCGACTAAAACACTCGGGTATAATTTCAACGAAAAAACTCTCTCTGCCGAGAGCTCCTGAAGCCTCACGACTTCTCTCTTCAGCTCTCTCTCGGCCACCGAAATTACTCAGCTCGGCGCCACTCTTCTCCTTCGCTCCTCTGCCTTTTTAAGGGCGAAACAAGACAGAAAATGTGAAGCCATTCAGGCGCTCGCAATCAGCACTGACGCCCACCAAAATTCACGGGCACGCATGCATGCATGGGACGCATTTAATAAGGCAGAAAACATGTGCCCATAATTCAAGCGCGAAAGAAGGATGGCCGCCGTCTTCCAAGACCATCTCCACGACGTTGAACTCCTTCAAGTAATATTTTATCCTTTCTTTCCTTTGGTTGTCTGCAGCTGAATAAACAAATGGCAAAGGAAAGAAACAAGGAGAAAGAAGACAAAACAAGCCTACAAACTTTTACTTTTGTCTTGGTCTTCAACGTCCACTTCTTGCCATGCATGCACGTCCATGTGCTTGCAATTAAAGAGGTTGAATATAATAATGGTCTTCCCCTCTCTCGCGGCTGCATGCTCCTTCAATTCTCACGCTTGCGGCTCATAGATCCGCATGCGATCTTCTGACAATTCCGGCCAATCCACATTTTCTGCTGACTTGCACGTGATCGAGTTCACGTATTCTCGTTCAACGGGCTCAAATTGAGACATATTTTCAACAATCTCCACCTTGGCTCGACGTTTGAGCCAAATCATAATCGCTTCAGTGGACACCTCGCTACTACTCTCCCACAGCCCTAACGGGCTCAACCGCCATAGAGTGCTTCCAAGTTCAAGCCGCGCTTGAACTTTCCCATAATCGTGGACCTCATCAAGACACCAACTCCACCTGCATAATTAGCTACTCCACAAGGATTTTCCGACATAACCTCTCCTATCACGAGATAAAGCAAAACCATCATTGCTTCCATATCTGACAGAAGGTCGAACACGCACCTTGTCAAATTCAGCAGCTACAGCAACCGTTGGCTCTATCGGCTCCACCTCGCTACAAGCATCATCTGTGTCGATTATTCTGCTAGTACCTGCTACCTCAGGAGTTTCTGGTTGCAACTCCACCTTGAGCTGAACACCGTCCAGATCCGTATTAACACTGCCAAAAACACTCCTATCCAGAAGTATTGGAGACTTGTCAAAGGTAACTTCTCTACTGTCAACAGGTGAATTTATATCCGGGCACCACAACTGATCGCCCCACTCACCTTGTGCATAGCCATGGAATATGCACTTTGCCCTCCCATCGAGCTTACCATCACTCACTCGAAAATAACACGGGCAACCAAACATTCTAAAAATAGAATAACCAGCAACGTTACCTAACCACACTTCTTCAGGAGTCCGCCATTCAATAGCAGTTGATGGGGATCTATTCACCAGGTAGCTTACCGTACTAAGCACATCAGCTAGGATTCTCCTAGCAACACCAGCACTAGAGATCATTTTACGGGCCGTCTCTAGTAATGTTCTGCTCATCAATTCTGCAAATTGTTGTGATTTACTGGCATTAGTGCGGTGTTTCACTATGCCCTCTTTCATGCAGAATTTGTTTGACAGCTCCAAGCAGAACTCCATGCTATTGTCAGTCCGCACATGCTTGATCGACTTACCAGTCTCCGTCTCGATCAAAGCTCTCGACTGCGTGATCCTAACACCAGCATCAAACTTGTGCATCGGCACAAACACCCAGGTCTTCCTCGAGCGGTCAAAAGACTCTCGAACGAGATGCATCCAACGTCTCGGGGCAAAACCATCCTTTGTCTCACCTTGAAGTTTATACGAGGCCTCGTGCTTGATTCCTTTCATTATCACCGGGGCACCTCGAACAACCTTTAGAACTCCACCTTCTGAAGAATACCTGCAACCAGTGAATCTAGGGCACCCAAGGAAATTAAGTTCTTTTCAGTTACGGAACATGTCTTACTCCGGTCAAAGTCCTCACAATACCATCATGCATTCGATTTTAATATCACCAACACCCACAACATCGCACTCGGCGTTGTTCCCTAAGCTGGACTTTACCACTACCCGTGCACTTTGATAAGTGATAAACCAGTTCCTATTTGGTGTAACGTGAAATGAACAACCGAGAATCCATTATCCATCCGTCAAATGACGAATCCTCGATGTGACGGACAAGACACAATCGACACCATCGAATCATTCTCGGCTACTGACAGCATTTTCTGTAGACTCAACTCTAATTCCCTTACCCTTTTCATTTTTCAGCTTAAAAACAGTCTCTTCTACGATGCCCACTATTGCCACAATTCCAACGGACAATCCTACCGAGTCCTAGGGCGACTTCGTCTTCATGTTCCTACTAACACGTGTGCTAGTTCTTCCTCTACCTTCACCTACTAAAGCGTAGACACGGGTTCACCAGATTCTTTCCTACGAATGTCTTCACTCGGAATCAAATCACGAACCTCATCAAACGTCAAACTTCTTGACCCGGAGGAATTACTAACAGCGATGCGGTAGTATTCCAACTATCGGGCAATGAGGATAATAAAATCAACGCACGTACCTCATCTTCAAAGTTAATCTCAACCGAACTCAATAGGTTAACGACCTCATTGAATTCGTTGATATGTTCAGCTACTGACGTACCTTCGCCCATCTTTAAGTGAAACAGACGTCGCATCAAATAGACCTTATTGATCGCAAGAGGGTTTCTCGTACATATTTGACAGGGCTTTCATCAGTCCCGCAGTGGTTTTCTCCTTCACGATGTTAAATGCGACGTTACGAGCCAACGTCGGCCCGAATAACACCCATCGCTTGTCTATCCAGCAATTCCCACTCGGCATCCTTCATCGAGTCCTGGTTTCTCCCCATATAAGGGTAAGTGCAAATTTTTCTGCAGTACGGACAATCTTCAATCTGCATCTTCCAGAAAGCAAAATCTTTCCCATCAAATCGGTCGATTCTCACCTTTCCATCTTCCATAGTCACCGATTCGCTTCACGTCAGCCAAACCAGGCTCTGATACCACTTGTTGTCGCGCGCGCGGAATATAGACGGACCAAGCGAATCGGATAAAATAGTCGGAATGAAGGAAAGGAAATCAGACACCGGATTTACGTGGTTCGGCCCAAATATCGGAACCTACGTCCACAGGGAGAGTAGCACGGAATTCCATTATAGAAACAAGCGATACAGGAGATTACAATCACTCGAGTACTCAAACACACTCTCGGTGTTTTCCGGCCCCAAATTACACCCCGAGATAACTCACACGGTGTTTAGCCCCTCACAATTCCTAGTGAAACCTCACTCAAGGAATTATACAAATTCTACTCACAAGAATTTAACCCCGGCTAAAACACTCGGGTATAATTTCAACGAGAAAAACTCTCTCTGCCGAGAGCTCCTGAAGCCTCACGACTTCTCTCTTCAGCTCTCTCTCGGCCACCGAAATTACTCAGCTCGGCGCCACTCTTCTCCTTCGCTCCTCTGCCTTTTTAAGGGCGAAACAAGACAGAAAATGTGAAGCCATTCAGGCGCCCGCAATCAGCACTGACGCCCACCAAAATTCACGGGCACGCATGCATGCATGGGACGCATTTAATAAGGCAGAAAACATGCGCCCATAATTCAAGCGCGAAAGAAGGATGGCCGCCGTCTTCCAAGACCATCTCCACGACGTTGAACTCCTTCAAGTAATATTTTATCCTTTCTTTCCTTTGGTTGTCTGCAGCTGAATAAACAAATGGCAAAGGAAAGAAACAAGGAGAAAGAAGACAAAACAAGCCTACAAACTTTTACTTTTGTCTTGGTCTTCAACGTCCACTTCTTGCCATGCATGCACGTCCATGTGCTTGCAATTAAAGAGGTTGAATATAATAATGGTCTTCCCCTCTCTCGCGGCTGCATGCTCCTTCGATTCTCCACGCTTGCGGCTCATAGATCCGCATGCGATCTTCTGACAATTCCGGCCAATCCACATTTTCTGCTGACTTGCACGTGATCGAGTTCACGTATTCTCGTTCAACGGGCTCAAATCGAGACATATTTTCAACAGAAGAGTTTGATGCCGCCTTGAGCTGTGAACCACGCGAACAACGGCATCCCTCTGCTTATCTGATTCTGCACCGTCGACAAAATCCATCGAGGGCACACAACACTAGGACTTTTGCAAGGAGAGAAAGCCAGAGAGAAAGAGGGGCTCCGTTTGTCTTAGGGACTGAGATGTACGAATTTTAGTCTTGGGGTTTTCCTTCTTGAGCTACAGTTTCATGTGGATTATGCGAAACATCAGGAATGATTGCGATGTTATTTATTTTGTGATCCCACATTTAGACCCACATTTTTCTCCTAAAAGTTACGACTATTCGACATGGAGTTTTCCACGCTTCGTACCCTTTCGTGACAACCGCTCGTCTTGATGGAAGACATATATAAAAGGAACGTACGTTCATTTCTGACGGGTGATGACAAGGTCTAACTCAAACTCTCTCATTCAGAATACACCATCAGTACGCGAGTGAATTGAGGTAGTAGAGTGTCCCCAATTTCTTTGATTTCAGGTTTTGTCTGACGAACGCGAACAAGAACAATGGCTGGAGGTTTGTCTTTTATCGATCCTGGCTTTCGCATATGAATTATATTGTCTTACATTTGGTATCAGAGCAAGTTAAAAGCCTCTGCCTTGTTTTGTTGTATTTTTGTGTGCTTTTTGTGTATTTTCGGCCATTTTTGAGGATGAACAGTAACTCGGATTTTGAGGCCGAGAAAGAAACTCCCAAATTCCGGGCAAATTCCGGCGATCCACCCCTCGAATTCGGACCCGTACGGTCGCACCGCCATGAGGAATATTAGCCATGAGTTATTTCGGCATATCGGTGTTCGCCGGAGGTTAATCGGGCGGCGGAAGTCGTGGTGGTTGAGGATTTGCGTTTGTGGAGTTTTTCGTCTGATTTTGGGGCCAATTTTTATTCATTTTCGCCGAGACTTGGACCCATGTGGTCGTGCCGACATGCTTTTCAAAACCCACTATTAATTTCTGTGCAGGATGGGCTGCCGGAGAAGAAACGGCGGCCAAAGCGTGGCTGAAAACTGCGAAAACCGGCGGAAAACGGCTTCTGTGCGCGAGGGAGAAGGCGCGTGGGCTCCACGCGCGCGCTGCAGTTGCAGGCGCGTGGAACCCACGCGCCACGCGGCCGTACGCGTGCGCAACCGCTGCACGCGTGGGATCCACGCGCGCGGCAGTTGCGGCGCGTGCAACGCACGCGCCTGCGCGCTGAACGCGCGCGTGCGGGGCACGCGCTTTGTGCGGCTGGACGCGCACGTGCTCGGCACGCGCCCGACGTCTCCCACCCGCGGATCCTTTTTACAATTTTGCCCCAAATTTTTATGTTTTTGCAATCTTGCCCTTGGCCAATTAACTGTTCCGCCATTGATGTATTTATTTATTATGTTATTTTATACATGAAATTAAATGTCCAATGGTCCATATATTTAATTAATTAGAGAGTGGCCACAGCATCTTTAATTAATTAAATTATATAATAAAAGCCTCCGGATCATATTTAGAAATGGACATTAATTGTAATTAATTATATTAATATGATGAATTTTATCCTACAGGAATTTTCATTATATTAATATGATTAATTAGGATGAAATATCATATTATTTTTCTTAATTTACCCACAGGGATTAAGAAAATGCATATAATATGGTAGATTCTTCATGAAGTGATTATGAATCTATTTAAATTAAAAACTTAACCCATAGGTAGTTTTTATGTTATGTGATTCATATTGTGACATGTTTACATTGGTAAAACATGATTTATTTATATTTGTCTCAAATTTTGTGGCATAAGCATGATTATTTGATATACAGTTTCGCAACCTGTGAATTTCTCTGAATTTAAGTTTGATGTTCCTATATTGAATGGTGAGAACTATAAAGTTTGGAAGGAGTCAGTTCTTCTTCAATTGGGGTGGATGGACATTGACTATGCTATAAGGAAAGACGAACCACCTGCTCCTACTGATTCGAGTACTCCAGCTAAGATAGCTCTTTATAACCAATGGGAGCGGTCCAACCGCGTTTGTGCCATGTTTATAAGAGCTAAGATATCTCCAAGTATTCGTGGTTCAGTTGGTCAGCATAGCAATACTAAGGCTTTATTGGAGGCCATAGATGTGCAGTTTGAAAGTTACGAGAGGCGCATGCCATGACCCCCGATTATGAAGTTTTCATCATTGAAGCTCACTAGTGTTAGAGGTGTGCGTGAGCACATTATGCAAATGAGGAACATTGCAGCTCAGCTTAAGAACCTTGAGGTTGAGATATCTTAATCATTTCTTGTGTATTATATTCTGAACACTCTCCCACAACAGTATGCACCTTTCAAGATCTCTTATAACACACATAAGAATAAATGGTCAATTAATAAACTCATGACCATGTGTGTTCAAGAGGAAGAAAGACTGATTATGGAATTGGGAGAAAGTGCTCATTTGGCAACACAAGGAAAGAATAAGAGCTATGGCAAGCATAAGGGAAAAGGTAAAATACCTCCCCAAGCTGACATTAAGAAAGAATCCAAGTGTTTCTTCTGTAAACAGAAGGGGCATATAAGGAAGGATTGTGTCAAATATAAGGCCTGGCTCGAGAAGAAATGTAATCCAATCTCTTGTGTTTGTTATGAATCTAATATGACTGATGTAAGTCACAACACTTGGTGGATTGATTACGGATCTACAATCCATATTTCGAATTCCTTGCGGGGTTTTCAAAACCACAGGAAACTAGTGGGAAGTGAACAAAGCATCTATTCAGGAAACAAGATGCGTTCGCATGTGGAAGCTATTGGGACATATAGACTAGTTCTCAATAGTGGTTTTGTTTTAAATTTGGAAAAGACCTTTTATGTTCCTAGTTTTTCTAGAAACTTAATTTCAATTTCAAGACTTGTACATTTGGGATACTCTTTTAACTTTTTAGATTCAAACTTTTGTTTATCATTTAAATCTGAAATTGTTGGGAGTGGTACTTTGTCTGATGGTCTTTTTCGAATTAATTTACAAGACAATGCTTATTATGATGCGATGCATGTTCATGATAAAGCTGGTATAAAACGATGTGTTGTGAAAGAACATTCCTCTATGTTGTGGCACCGGAGATTGGGACATATCTCCATAGAAAGAATTAAGCGATTAGTAAATGATAGAATACTTGGTACTTTAGATTTTACTGATTGTAATACTTGTGTGGACTGCATAAAGGGAAAGCAGACTAACAAGACAAAGAAATGTGCCAAGAGGAGTACAGAAATATTAGAAATCATACATACGGATATTTGTAGTCCGGATATGGACTCATGTGGTCGAAATACTTTATCTCTTTCATTGATGATTACTCACGTTACATGTATCTCTATTTGATTCATAATAAGTATGAAGCATTAGATGCCTTTAAGGTATTTAAGGCGGAAGTAGAGAAACAATGCGGTAAACAAATTAAGATTGTGAGATCAGATAGAGGTGGAGAATTCTATGGTAGATACACTCAAGATGGACAAGCACACGGTCTATTTGCAAAGTTTCTTCAAGAGCATGGGATAGTTGCCCAATATACTATACACGTTCTCCGGACCAAAATGGCGTAGCGGAAAGAAGAAACCGGACCTTATTGGACATGGTGCGTAGTATGCTTAGCAGCTCCAAACTTCCTAAATCCTTGTGGACTGAAGCACTTAAGACGGCGTGTACATATTAAACCGAGTTCCGACCAAGGCTGTCCCAAAGACACCTTTTGAGTTATTTAAGGGTTGGAAACCGAGTTTGCATCATGTGTGCGTTTGGGGATGCCCGTGCAAGTGAGAATTTATAATCTACAAGAAAAGAAGTTGGACCCAAGGACCATAAGTGGGTATTTCATTGGATATGCCGAAAGGTCTAAGGGATACAGGTTTTATTGTCCATCTCACACCACTAGGATTGTGGAATCAAAAAATGCTAAATTTCTTGAAAATGACTTGATCAGTGGGAGCGATCGATCGAAGGACCTTGATCTTGAGAAAGATCATTCAGACACTCAACCTTCCACCTCAAGTTTAGGGTTGGTTATTGCTTATAATGCCCCTTCAGCTCAGCCGGCTATTGAACAACCAATCGTTGAAGTTCCACAACTTGCTGATATTGATCTAGTAGATCTAGTTGTTCAGCAATTACCAGAAACTGTTGAACAACTAGTTGAGCAACATGCTCCTCAAGAGAATGTTGATGCAACATTGAGAAGATCTTCTAGAATAAAGAAATCGGCTATTCCTAGTGATTATATTGTGTATTTACAAGAGTCTGACTACAATATTGGGAGCTGAGAATGATCCTGAAACGTTTTCACAAGCCATGGATAGTGATAAATCCGATTTGTGGTACAATGCCATGAAGGAAGAGATGAGTTCTATGGCATCTAACAAAAATCTGGGATTTGGTTGAGTTACCTAATGGTGTGAAGGCCATTGGTTGTAAATGGGTCTTCAAAACTAAGAAGGATTCGTTGGGTAACATTGAAAGATATAAAGCTAGACTTGTTGCTAAAGGATTCACTCAAAAGGAAGGAATCAATTACAGGAGACTTTTTCTCCTGTATCTAAGAAAGATTCTCTTCGTATTGTTTTGGCTTTGGTTGCCCATTTTGATATGGAATTACATCGGATGGATGTGAAAACGGCGTTCCTCAATGGAGAACTAGAGGAGGAGGTTTACATGAAACAACTTTGAAGGATTCTCCTCTAGTAAATGTGAGCATTTGGTGTGCAAGCTTAAGAAATCTATATATGGATTGAAATAAGCATCCCGCCAATGGTACTTAAGGTTCCATGAAGTCATCTCTTCATTCGGTTTTGTAGAGAATGTCATGGATCAATGTATATACCGAAGGTCGAGTGGGAGCAAAATTTGTTTCCTTGTCTTGTATGTGGATGATATACTACTTGCAACCAATGATAAGGGGTTGCTACATGAGGTGAAACAATTTCTCTCTAAGAGTTTTGACATGAAGGATATGGGTGAGGCATCTTATGTCATTGGCATTAAGATCCATAGAGATAGATCTCGAGGCACTTTAGGACTATCTCAAGAAACTTATATCAGTAAGGTCCTAGAGAGATTTCGGATGAAAGATTATTCACCAAGTATAGCACCCATCGTGAAGGGTGACAGGTTCAATTTGAACCAATGCCCGAAGAACGATCTAGAAAGGGAACAAATGTACAACATTCCATATGCTTCTGCTGTTGGAAGCTTGATGTATGCTCGGGTTTGCACTCGACGACATCGCTTTTCTGTGGGAATGTTGAGAAGATATCGAGTAATCCCGAGGTTTAGACCACTGGAGAGCTGCAAAGAAAGTGATGAGATACCTTCAAGGTACCAAAGACTATATGCTTATATATAGACGGACTGACAACCTGGAAGTGGTCGGTTATTCGGATGCGGACTTTGCGGGCTGCGTTGATTCACGAAAATCAACATCTGGATACATTTTTATGTTAGCTGGCGGAGCCGTGTCATGGAGAAGTGCCAAGCAGACTTTGACTGCTACTTCCACTATGGAGGCTGAGTTCGTTTCTTGTTTTGAGGCTACCTCGCATGGTGTATGGTTGAAGAGTTTCATTGCTGGGCTTAGAAATATTGATTCTATTTCTAGGCCATTAAGAATATATTGTGATAATTCAGCTGCGGTTTTTATGGCTAAAAATGCCAAAAGTGGCAGTCGAAGTAAGCATATCGACATTAAATATTTAGCCATAAGGGAACGTGTTAAGGAGAATAAAGTGGTCATTGAACACGTTAGCACCGAATTGATGATAGCTGATCCTTTAACTAAAGGCATGCCACCAATGAAGTATAAGGATCATGTAACTAGTATGGGAATATGTCCCATCATGTAATTTGTTGTCATTTGAACGATTTTTGTTGTATGAAACTCTTATTCAGTTGTAATGTTGATTCTCAATTTTTGTGTACACATTTTGTTGTTTATGAGAATAACATTTATCCTTGGTTTTGGAATAAACATGGGGTTTATTCATTAAGATATGTTGTCACATATTGGCTGACATTAAAGAAATAAGATGCATTGTGATACATGGAAGGTATTACTCACTCTTAGAGGACATGTCGCCATGATTCATGTGTTTTGTTTCTTTTCTTTAAGCATAAAGTTTTCGTGGAATTAGTTGGATAATTCGTATGATGAAAATGATGGGATCAAGTGGGAGAATGTTATTTATTTTGTGATCCCACATTTAGACCCACATTTTTCTCCTAAAAGTTACGACTATTCGACATGGAGTTTTCCACGCTTCGTACCCTTTCGTGACAACAGCTCGTCTTGATGGAAGACATATATAAAAGGAACGTACGTTCATTTCTGACGGGTGATGACAAGGTCTAACTCAAACTCTCTCATTCAGAATACACCATCGATACGAGTGAATTGAGGTAGTAGAGTGTCCCCCAATTTCTTTGATTTCAGGTTTTGTCGACGAACGCGAACAAGAACAATGGCTGGAGGTTTGTCTTTTATCGATCCCGGCTTCCGCATATGAATTATATTGTCTTACATGCGACACATCCCGGCAGCGGCATTAACACCGCATAACCTCCCCCATCTTACTACCACTAGTTACAAATTACTTTCCTAGTCACGGACAATCTACATCAGACATTTTCATTGAACACACACTTGAATTACTACTCCAAAGGTTGGTTGCATCACTTATGTACTTCATATGTATGATGGAGTTGTTGCTATGCTAGCTTCCCTAAGTTCGAGATCAATTGGTGAACAACTTCTCTCCAGCTACAAATACAAGAGGAACCGCCTTCTACACCAACACATGCGAGGATCCTTACGGTAAATAGTACCTGAAATCGGGACCAAATTAGAAAAGCTACACGAGTCAATGCAACTTAACAAAGATCCGTTGCAATGTACAATTCAAAGGACGAACAACATGTCGTCCTTCACTGGGGAATTTCACGTATCAGCAAGAATTTACAGTTGAGTGCTTTACATAAACATATTTGTTAATAGCATTGAGGATGAAAGCAACAGTGCGCGCTGTTGTAGACCACCCAGTTCATTAACAAATATGCCTTTCATGGAAATGTTATGCTCCAGGATCTTGTAACAAATATGTACAAACTCTTTAGCATTGGATGATCATCCATACCTTGACCTACGATACAAAAGCACACGTGTTAATTTTCTTAATCATGGTCGCACTCGGTCGACTGAATCAAAATAAAGCTATAACAACACCATAAGAACCATCATGACTAGATAATGCAAGTGATATTTTTAGTTTTTTAGGAGGCGAGTTGACTTCTAATTTACTTATGCAACATAAATGGCTAAATGGAGTTATGATAGTTAGGGGTGAGCATTGGTCCAGGGTCAAGCCTGGACCGACCCTGGACCGGCCCAACCCTGCTGGTCTTAGTCCGGTTTCCAGGTAGATTAGGTCGGTCCTTGATCCTAGAATTCCTAGACCATCACTGTGCGGGTCAGTCCTCGGTCTTGAGAGTTCCAGGTCAGTCTAACCCGTATATATACATATATATATATATATATATATATATATATAATATTATTTATAATTTTTTTATATAGAGAAAACCTTAAAATAAATAGCGTTAATAATATTAAATAGCTCTTTAGTGAGGAGTTCAAGTAATTTTACATTATTCTTTAATAATTTATATTTTTAATGTCTTTTACAGTGTCAATAGTCATAATTTATGAATGAGGAAAATTTTTTTGTGAGAAGTCCCCACGGTGTCCAAAAATGTACAAAAAGCTCATTATGGCATCCTCTTCTAGTATTCGTTCTCTTCTGTCTTATTTGTCCTCTTAGTCTTTAATTTGCCAAAATCGAAAGAAACATCTTCTCCGCTCCCCACTTGACACTCACCTCGCTCGCTTTGGGTCATTCGTGTTGTGACAACCCAGACCCAGGGCAGTACAAAGGGATGGACTGAGATCACCTTGGCAATATGCGGGTGAAGCTAAGGGCATGTCACCCGTCCCACATCGCTTAAGGGGGAGTCCTAGGTTAGTTTATAAAGGCTTAGGTCCCTTTAATCTGTATAATACGTTTTAAAGCCGTGAGGACTCAGTGTCCAAAGCGGACAATATTATACAATGGGACCCGGGTTGTTACAAATGGTATCAGAGCCGACTCCTGACCGCGTGCGGGGGCCACAGTGAGGACGCTGTGCCTTAAGGGGGGGAGAATGTGACGACCTAGACCCGGGGCAATGCGGAGGGATGGACTGAGATCGTATTGGCAGTACGCGGGTGAGGTTAAGGGCATATCTCCCGTCCCACATCGCGTAGAGGGGAGTCCTGAGCTAGTTTATAAAGACTTTAGTCCCTTTAATCTGTATAACGCATTTTAAAGCCGTGAGGACTCAGTGTCCAAAGCAGACAATATTATACAGTGGGACCCGGGTCGTTACACATGTTGCTCACCGCTTGATGCTCGCTTGGCTTGTTGCTCCCCGCTCAACATTCGATGCTCATTCTGTTTGACGCTCACCCCACTTGACTATCACCGCTTACCTTTCTTAACCGATTTCGCTCATCGTCGAACCCATTGAGTCGGTACGGTCCTCGGTTGCCTTTTTCAAGGAGTACAAAAAATGAAATAAAAAATTATTAGTTCGTCCCGGGTTGACTTGAAAACCAGACCGAACCCATTAGGTCAATCCGGTCCTAAATCGCTCTTTTAAGGAGTACAAAAAATGAAATAAAAAATTATCACCGCCTGCGGTGGCCCAGTTGAATAAGGCTCCCATGATCCTTTGCGAGGAGGAGAGGAGTTTGAATCCAGCTAGCCGCACGGGATCTTAAGTGCGACGTCGGGGTGGTGGATCCCCCGCTAGCGTCGCCCCAGGGTTTACCCCCCATTATTCCGGGCCTGTCGGGCTGTCCGTGTTGGTACGGTGCGTACGGTTCCCTAGGTCATAAAAAAAATGAAATAAAAAATTATAGGTTGATCTCGGGTTGACCTTGGAACCAGACCAAACCCATTGGGTAGGTCTAGTTCTCGGTCCCAAAAATTGAGGACTAGCACTGTGCAGGTTTGTCATAGGGTTAAAGGGTGGACCGGCCAAACTCGGACCATGCTCACCCCTACTGATAGTTAGGAGTTGAACAATCTAACAACTTGATTGACACCGAGATTTTCCCTTTCGCTCAATCTTCCTACTAGATAAAAAAATTTCTTGGTTCGTTTGTATTGCCTTGAACTCATATTGTGTCACGCCTCGAACGCTGAGTGCACAAACATCCCTCGATGGTCTGTTACTTGCGACATTCCAGGACGCATCATCGACCTATTCTTTTTATTCTTGTGATTAAACGCAAGCAGAAGGTATTATAAACACCCAGTCAATTAACAAAGAATGATAGTAAGAACATCTCAACAAACTTTCCCAAAGGCATTTCTTTTATTTATAAACTTGTTAACTCCATAAAGTATAATTATTACAAGCCTTTTTGCGGCCACCTTCTACCGACCATCTCAAAAATCTGCAGGGTTAGGGTTTACCTAAACTTTACTAACAACAAAGCTAACCAAAAGTGACATCAAGCACGCCTACGTCTTGGTCCATTGGGACCCGAACTGCACACAATGGTTCTCCATATTATGGACCTGAAAATAATTAACAACAAATGGGTAAGATATAAATCTGAGCAAGTCAACCTCCTAAACCTCGATTAGGACGCTAATTCAGCTTGGAGGTAGCCTAAACACGCAAAACGACATACAATTTTACCTTGCCTTGGCACATTCCTGTATATTAGTATATCTCGTACGCTAATATCAATGCAACAAGTGTAATCAATAACCAAAACACACAACTCTCATGTACCAAGCATCTACACGGATCCCGATTATAAAGTAAAACTCGTTTTGGCTAGTCTCATACCATGCCTTACAGTTTTACCCCATAATCAGGTGCAATGCATCATAATCATTTACACGTGTTTCGATTATTACAACCCCTCAAGCGACGGCCAACACATGAGTTGGCAATCTTCCAACATAACCAGGCATCGTCTTGCCCCATCGGACTTGGTATCTTCTAAAACTCTCACCTAGATAGCATTTAATAAAGGAGCATCAGTCCGGCCTCAACTGCGACTTGGCATCTGGACCCCCACTGAGCATCCGATAAATATCAGGTATCGTCCCCAAACTCTCATTGGGTGATAGGTTCGATTAAGTGACCACTAAAGCACATAAACACTCAAGCCAATTTTATTTGCCATTATTAGCCTAGTAAAAAAAGAGTGCTTGCTCAACTAATAAGTTTTGGCAATTTTTACTCTTAAAATTGCGATAAAATATTATCACATGGTTACATTTTTTAATAAATCTGCCAAAATTTGCATGCTTTCATTTTAAAACCCCATTACCCCATTTAACACGTAAAACCGGCGTTTGAGCCCGACACCTCAAAAAATATCATTTTCTTGCCCATAAAATTTTCTTTGGAAATAGTAATTGATGTGGGAGCATCCAACGTAGCTCCATTGACCAACTCAGAACCATCGATGCTTATCCAAGCCAAAAAAGAAATTAGGCACCATGTGCTTCGATGGATCTGGAATCACTCGCCCCATCACACATCAATAATACATTGGACAATCAATAACATGGCATAACAAGTTCAAACAATCGGAATTATGCATCCATCCAATAAAACAAGCATAGAATGCTACTTAATGGCTAATTCATCGTTTAATTTACCTAATCACGATTAATTTGGCTAACAACGATTACTTAAGCTAATAGAGATTAATTAGACTAAACTCGATTAATTAATCTAACTATAATTATTTAAAAATTAATCGTTGTTAATTAAAATAATTACAATTAATTAAATATATCACGATTAATAAAGACTAATCGTAATCACTTAGACTGATCGCACTCAACTTTAATCTAAACCATCCTTAATCACAATTAGGGCTAAACTAAAACTAACTAATACTACCACTATTATCCTTAAACTAACCTGCCCCTAAATGTAATAAACTATCTAATCAATGATTAGGAGTTAACTCACAAGTTTTCTAAAGGCTGCAAGCTCACAACAACGGCAGCGCGACGTTTGTGGCTCGATTGGAGACCTGATGGCGGGAGCAAAGCCTCTTAAGGCTTTCGACCACCAAGGGAGAGCGGGTTTGGTGGGGATGAGCTGGCAGTGGAGATGGAGGTGGCAGCTTGGCGATGCAATGGTGACGGCAAAGGTGACTCAAGCAGCGGTGACACGAGCGGCTCGAGCGGGTGGCAAGAACAATGGTTCGGAGGAGATGGGTCGGTGGCATCCAAGCTGGTGATGCGGGGTGGACGGTGGTGAGGGCAGCAGTGTTGCGGGTGGTGCTAGACTGTGATGACAAGGTGGATGATGATGGTGGTGATGGGTGGCGGATGGTGATGATGGTGAGGACGCGGCCGGGGGGTGGCGGGGCGCGCATGAGGGGGAAGGAGAAGCTGGCGGGAAGAGGAAAGGAGGAGGGGATGGGTGGATGTGCAGAGGGGAGAAAGAAAAGAAAGGGGAGGGGGAGAGAGAGATAGATAGATAGATCGATAAAAAAACAAAAGATTTCCCCAAGACTTCTCCCAAAATCCCATGATTTTTCCCTCAACTATCCCCCTTAAAACCCTCATGGCCTAGCATTGTTTCTCCACAATATCTCCTTATTTTTCTTTTTCCTTAAAGCCAAGATTTTGGCCAACAAATCACAACTTTGCCATTGAGTCCGGTTTCTAATTTCCGTTCAATAATTCCTTCTTTGAAAAATTTCGAATTGTGGATAATTCAATGGACAATAAGGCAATATCCAATAAAGTAGTCTCAAAATCCTAGAAATCGAATTAAATTTCATGGCTAAAAATCGATCAAATGTGACTTTAGTACAACCTAAACTATTTGGTGGCTTTTTAGGGGTTTTTGCATGATTGACCCATGGTTGATAAGTTTCCATTCAGGTTTATGCCTTTTCGAATTGTGAAGGACCCTCGGTTCCCATGTAATTGCGATGGTTCGATTATGTATCTTGTGTACAATATCAATAGAAAATCGATTTATCTTCGTTTGACATGAATATCGTAATCGTGCGAAATCATCCACAAACTGACTACCTACTTTCGTCGAATCAATTTATATTCATTTGCTAATTGACTTATAACAGTGTAGTATTGACTCTTGTCGAACCTTATGGTCGAGTGGTCGATCCTTTATTGAATTCTTTGGTCTTTTGCATTTTAACCATTTACGGGCTCACCTAATAGATTAATTAACTCATAAGTGATCAGTTCAAAGTAAAATAACCATAAATGCATCGATGAAATAAACATTTAATATATTTCGAAATATGAGCCAAATTTCGGGATATCACATGTTGTTTGTCCTTGCCAAGTTGAATGGTAAGATGACATTCTACCTTGGACTTAAAAATTTTATTTACTAGGCTTCGGCTCACCTCTTATATTTTTTCAGATTTTTAGGATAAGTCCCCGGGACATGATGACGGAGGGATGGGATGACGCTGAAAGCCATCAACTTATGAGTTGGTTGGTGGCTTGGTTAATGTTAAGGCTCACCTTTGGATTAATATGAGTGTAGAGGTGTTAGTTGACCCGGCCTTTTTCACAGGAATTATGTAGTGTATTATATTTATTTGAATACCATGTGAAAGTGGTAACTGGTGGGATTTTTATAAATATATGAAAAAGGCATAAATATATTAGTTAAACTTGTGCGATTTTTTGTCCAAAATGTTGTGAAAATTTGGTTGTGCTTCTACATTCTAATACTAATTAAAAGATATAATTAAAAAGGACGCTTGCCGCGTATGACATTCTAGGGCGTCACACAAACAAGCAGGTTACATTTCCTCTGCTGTGCCAGCTGTTTGTTGATCGGAAATGGGACGCTTCCTTCTGCCAAGGAAACCATCCTTGTTTTTGGTGATGAAGGGTCGCTAGAATTCCTGAGACTAGATCGAGTAATTTTTTGATCCAGAGAGCCGCTAGGAGATACGATACAACTTCGGTCAATCGACCGTCGACATATGCAGCAAGTCGCCGGGCTTCAAGCGACCGCTGGCTACAGAAAACGGGTAAGGAATATAGCCGGGTTAAAGAGATGGGTAGAGATTCACTCCCAAATCGAATGAACCCGATTCGAGCATTTGACATAAGGAGAACCAACCTAGCCCAGGGCTCAACTTGAATGGGCCTCCTCCGAATTGGGCTTCAACAAGTAGCCATTGGATGGGTTGGGAATGGACAGAGGGCCTTTGAGTAGGTCAAGTCAGGACACTGCTCCTGGTTGAGCCGGGTTTGATGAAACAGTTCTGAACTGGGTTGTCGAGCTAGGTCTTGATCTTCTTGGGATGGATCCACATGCTTTAATCCCGGACTTGAAGGTGACTCAAGCATATCTTCCAGAACTGGCGCATTTGGATCCCGACTCTTCTCAGATGCCGAGATTTGATTTTTCGGCATTGTATTGGTGAAAAAAAGGAGGTAAAGAAAAGTCGTTTCTTATTTGTTGATTCCTACACCGAAGTGCTAACTTAGTTTTGCAAATTAATGTGATCCCACGGCAAAGTGAGGAAAAAAAAACAGCAATAAATGCTCTGATATCATGACATGAAATAGAGAAGAAACAATGTATGGACATGATAAAGGAAAAGATATACAAAAAATACTTTCCTAATTGTACATGCTTTAATTCCCAACTAAATTGATTTAATCAATCACTCCGGGAAAAGAAATTGTTTTCCCAACATGACACTGTCTCATTTATCACAATGAATGCGACCGATAGTAGAATTGAAGATTCTTAGACATTTTGCATCAAGCTGGGATTTACATAGAGATGAATGAGGTTAGTGGGAAGTATAGGCAACTCTTTAAGAATGTCGCATTGTAGCAAATCAAGGGTCTGAAGACTTGACATGAACTGGATTTCTAATGGAAGGCTGAAGATACGAGTACATCGAAGCCTCAGTTCTCTAAGACAATGTAGTTTTGAAATATCACTCGGAATGACTCCCTCCAAACTCCTACACCAGGAGGCATGCACTTCTTCTAGGTTTATCAACTCTCCAATATCACGAGGAAATTCTCTCACGAAACAAGAATCCATCTTGAGCACTTTCAAACTCCGCAGGTCTCTAGTTGAATTGGGCAATTTCGATATACCAGTACCTGAAATATCCAACTCTTCTAAAGAGTCTTCCAACTTGCCAATGGATTCAGGAAGCTTTCCTAGCTCACGACAATCCCTCAAAGACAGGCGTCTAAGTTCCCCCAAGTCTCCAATTGACTCAGGGAGTTCAAGGATTTTCGCGTTATCCAAGGCTAGCACTAAAAGAGCTTTAAGTTCACAAATTGAACGAGGAAGCTCAACCAATGATAAGCAATTAGTGGCACTAAGAATTTGCAGTTGAACCAATTTGCCTATCGATGCGGGAAGTTCTCTTATGGAAGTGCCATCAATCAAGAGCTCTTTTAAAGCATTCATCCCAGCCATTTCCTCTGGCAACATGCTAAGTTCGGAGCAAAACTTCAAATTCAGGGTGACCAAGAGCTGCAGATCATTAATTGTAGGATCTAAATGAACCAATCGAGAACATTGCTCAAGAATCAGCATCTCCAAATTTGGGTAACAAGAGAAGCTGGGGGTAACTATTAAGTCTGCGCAACCCGTAAGATTCAAGACTTTCAAACGATCCATCTGCAAAACAATGGAAAGAATTCAGATGGCATAGAATTCCCAATGTACTTAAGGGACAACGACAAATGAGCTATAAACCACCTTGATTTCTGTCCAGCCTCCCCAGGATTCTGTAACCTTACTCCAGGAAAGATCAAGAATGACTAGGTTCTTTAAATCAACACTGATTGCTTCAGAATCTCGAGGGCATCCTTGCCAGTGAAGCCACCGAATGTTCAACAAGGCATCTGCAAATTTTCCACTAATATTGGCGTGACCCAAGCTGAGAAATGTAGTGTTTGGCGGGATCTCAAAGCCTCCCACTCCAGCTTTAAGGTGGTCTGTTCCCTGTACGATGGACCACAAAAGTCAAAATGGAGAAACTTGTGGAAGTCTTCACAATGAATGAATTACTATGGATGCTTAAACTCCCATGAGGTAAAGAAAAGCTTCACCCAGGAAACCTATTCAAAGAAAATCGAGAAACATAAAAGGGCCCGGATGCTACTTTATTTTTGCTAGACATACCGTTTTCCTCTTCTTTGTGTCCTGGGCTGTGGCGCGAATGTTGAATCCAACACATGTTCCTGGATCATGGAAACCTTCGTGAATAATCTTCCTTGCAAGGCACCTGAGCATGCTATGCATGCCTAATTTATTTTCTTCCATCGTTATTAGGGACATACAGCGAAGGACCTTGATTTCATCGTGAGGACGATCATAATCATGCCACATATATGAGGCAATACTGCAATCCACATCCGGGAGAAAACCTGCAATATCAAGATACATCTGCTTTTGCTTTTGATCTAATGCTTCATAAATTATGCTCAGAATCTTCTGGTCATCTTTTTGAAATTGTTGTACGAGATCTCCAAATTCAATCCATTCGTTTCGTCCTTTGCCATGCAGAAAAGAACTAAAAACTTTGACAAGTAGTGGAAGTCCCTCTGCAGCCTTAACTATTTTATTTGCAATTTCAACATAAGGATGTACTTTGTTACTCTTTCCCATTGCATACTGCCAGAAAAGGTTGAAAGCTCGATCATCATCCATTGGACTAACATCGTAAGTATGAGCCAACCCTCGATCAACAAACCCCTGAAGAACGCTTCTTTGTTTTGAGGTGACAATTATTCTACTTCCAGAACCAAACCAATCAAGCTTCGCTCCTATGAACGCCTTGAGGTGGGACCCATTTTCAACATCATCGAGGACAAGGAGAACTTTCATGTTTTTAAATATTCCTTTCAAAAATCGTACTCCTTTAAAACCAGAAGCAACCTCATACTCTCTTTTCAAAATATCAAAGATCAACTTGGTTTGAAGACACTGAATGCCACCAGGTTGCTGCATCGTTTCTTCAATTTCCCCAAGAAAACTACAAGCGTCAAAGAGAAGGGAGATTTTGTTATACACCATCTTGGCAAGAGCAGTCTTTCCAATGCCATCTCTCCCATGGATTCCAATAATTCGTACATCATTTACTTCTGTGTCCAATAAGCTAATTATTGGCAATTCTTGACTGTCTTCAATCTCCTATAAAGTTACTCAAGTTTAGGAGAATGTAACTTTAATAGAGAGGGGAAGAGAAGTGAAGAAATATACAGAGGTAGTTAAAGTTCCAGATGATAACACCCTTCTGTGAAATATGCGCTTTGAATGTGCCTGCCAATCAATCATATGCCTTGTTAGTTATGATGTTTTAACTAATGTTTAGCTGACAGAGCAATCCTTCACCCGATCCATCCCACCTAAGCTAAAGACACGATGGTAGACCTGCTATCTCCATTATGGAAAAATCCATAAATCTGGCTTCCTAAGCATCGAAATGCCTAAACTGACAAACATACCTTGTTTCTTATCGTTTGTAGTCTGAAAAGGAAGCACAGAAAGGTAACCACCGGTCTTAAGAGGAACCATTTGCTAGTCACCTGCAGGAATAAATCCAGTAACAGTTTACCTTGACATCTCCTTTAAATGTGCAAGATCTATAATAAATAAAAGTTTAAGTGCCTCAGAAAGGCGTAACTGACTAACATACCCTGTCTCTTATCCTTTTAAGTCTGAAAAGGAAGCACAGAAAGGTAACTACCGACCTTATCAGGGACCATCTCCAGGTTGCCTGCAGTAATAAATCAAGAAAGAGTTTCCCTTAAGATCTTGCTTAAAGGTGCAAGATCTATGATACATAAAATTTAGTCCCTCAGCACAAGGAAGTAAACGCATACATAATACGAATGATCCCATCTCTAACTGCTTCCACAAAACACCAGCACAGCAAATCATCAGCCATCTAGAAGGCTAACATTTTTGACACATCATTGACAGCCCTCCTTAAATGATAAATGCAGTGAAATACAAAAACCACTTAAAGATAGTATGCAGAAGTTAAGAGGGATGCTTTAGATTGTCTGCAAAAATGGGAGCGGATATGCCAAACTTCCTTCTCAAAGTGCAAACTATTGATCAGAAGTTTTCACTTTTCAGGAACCATGAGAACTACAATATTCTTTATGAGTTACTACTTATAAATGCTAGTTTCCTCTTCTGTAGAAAGAGTCTACTCTTGTTTTTATTGCTTATACAGCATTTCTCTATTGATTATCCAATCCTGCTATTTCTATCTTCATTTATAATAATTAGTTGGAGATTTTTAATGTCTACAAAGTTTTTCCCTTAATTCCAACAATCCCTCATCAAACGAAGTGCACAGCACTAAGAGCTAGATCATCTTGCCCATTGTATTCTTTACTGGATTATATGCTTCATGGTATCACAACTATTAAGTGTCTTGGAAGCAATGAATTAAGACTACTATAAGAATTCATCACTTCATCAACAATTGTGTATAATCAGCTCAACACCAGAGTCCACCAAGCAAATAAAGAAAACGAAGAACCATAAAAAGTTTCCCAATCCTCTAATATGCTGAGCTATCAGACGTGGCAAAGAAGTTGATAGGACATAAGCTAAAGTGGCAGCTTCATAGTCTGTGGTGATCGGGGATGCAGAAAGATGACTTAGTCGTTTCAAAAGAAAATAATGGTATTCAGGCTATTCAAGTATAGTTGCGTTTCAAGAGATGCTTTTGCAATAAACCAAGATGGTCATTTGGCAGTCAAATACAGAAGAAACAAAGATAACGGACAAGCATATTTAGGGGTATTGCTGCATTAAAAAGCCAAGTTTGATGCTTTGCTGCTCTACTTAAAATAAAGCTAGAGACAGTCTCGATCACTGATACCATGAGATTAACAGCTACCTGCCATTACTTTGTAAACTCAAAAGAGCAGATCAGTATTGTGGTGGTCTGAAACTACAATCACCAAACAGCAAGCTATTTAACTCCAATAGGCTATGCTGGATATGATCTTTGATGAGATAAAAGACAAAAATGAAACTATTATACACGTAGAAAGTTGATAGAATGGAGCTTATCGTTGATCCATATCATCACAAAGCTCCTTTCCCTCCTGCTAATCTTGACATTTATTAGGAACGGAAAAGGATTAATAGCCCCACTTACTCTACCATTAATGTACTTTGAACAATATTCCTACACTAATTTATATAGGGTGTTAACTTCAATATAATTAAAATATTAGTCAATAAGTTAAATCTGCCCATCCCAATATAATCTCGTTTTTTTTTTTTTTTTTTTTCATTTATTAGTTATATATAGTTGCAAATGTTCATTGTAAAAATTTTGTAATTGCATCTTATCTTTTAAAATTATTTATCATGTGTTTACACATATAAAATTTAACTAGAAAGCAATTATACATTCTTAACACTATTGAAAAAGTTGATATCTAAAATGGTGCTTTAGCCATGTTGAAAAAATCACCAAAGTAATGCAAATCCCAATTAAGCTTTTAATTTTTTTGTTTATTTATAAATTAAGTTGCAGGTTTCATTTTTGCAGTCTTTTTTTATTTTAAAAAATTAAGCAATTATCAACATTAGTATTCGTTGAAAACAAAATGATAAAAAAACCTTATCTATCCAATCATTCGCACATTATGACACTCCCTAGTATAAAATGAATACATACAATCTATTTGCTTCAAAATTATCATATCAACAGCCAAAAGGAAGCTTCAGGTAACAAAAAACAATTAATTTTTTACTTTAATCTATGAAAATTCATGAAAATATTATACCCTTCTAAGCCAGCATTTAGAAAAACTTTTTTTTTATCTAGTCTTCTGATCTCAGTTTTCGCACCCACCATTTCTTCCAAGGTATTAACTAACTACTCTTTATGTTTTGTTTCCTGTGTGATCAAAGTACATCGTTCTCAATTCCCTCAGAAAGATTTTAGTGACCGACTCCTAGCAATATCATTTAACGTCCCAGCTTTCCAAGAGAGAATTATATATTGGGTAGCGTTGTACTTATTTGGACTTCTACTTCTTACTTTTAGCATTTAAATTTGATTTCTCTTTGATAGCTAAAATTTGATTTTCATTTAGTATTGAACGCCTTCTATCTTAAGAATCATATCAGTGTCAAGATTCAAAGCAACGTGACTATTATCACAATTTCTTTTTTTTTTTTTTTGGACGAATGTATTTAAGAGCACCAAGAGGGCCTCCCATTTACCCTCTAGGCATCAGGAAATATCGAATAAATTCGAAAAAGACTTGGCAACTTAGGGCATGCATGGAAACGCTCCAAAGAAACGTTTCTGAAACACTTCTGTACGGATTTTGTTCCCTGAACAAAAAAGAATAGAAACGCGTTTGGTTGCGTTTCTGTTCTTTTTTTTTTTGTTCCTGGAACGAAATAGGAACAAAAAAAAGAAACACAAAAAAGTTGTTTCTGAGAAAAGAAACACTTTTTGAAGCCAAAAAAGAACAAAAATCCTCTCTCTTCTCTTTTCTTCTTCTTTTCTTCTTCTTTTTTTCTTCTTTTTTTCTTCTTTTTTTCTTTGGCCGGTCGGCCTCGGCCATGGCCGGTGACCGGCCGTCTAGGGCCGGCAACGCCGTCGAGGGTCGGCGACCTCGCGGAGCGTCGCCCGGCCCCGGCGAGGCCGAGCCTTGCCTTGGCCGGGCGAGCCCGAGCTCACCCGGCCAAGGCAAGGCTCGGCCTCGCTCGCGTCGGCGACGCCGAGCCTCGCCTTGGCTGGGCGAGCTCGGGCTCGCCTAGATCGGGTAAGGCTCGGCCTCGCCGAGGCCGGCGAGCCTCGCCGTGGCTAGGCGAGGCTGCCGGCCCCGTCGGCTGGTCGCCGGAGGCCGGTGACCGGCCGAAAAAAGAAAAAATAAAATAAAGGAAAAAATGAAAAATAAAATAAAAATGTTTAAAAAATTAAAATAAACAAAAAAGAATAAAATTTACCAAACGTGTTTTTATTCATTTTTTATTCCTGGAACAAACATTACCAAACGCGTTCTTTTGTTTAAAAATTGTTCTCCTAATGAAACACTTTTTTTTTTTTTTTTTCCCTGGAACAAAAAAAACAATGTAAAAACGTTACCATTCGCACCCTTATAGAACTTTCAGCGCCTATAGAACTTTCCTCGTTCTTAAAGGCCCACCTTTCTTCCAAATAACCCAAAATATGGTACCGGAGAAAGACATTTTTCCCTCATTTAGAGCATTTTAGCCTAGACCAAGCTAAGAGGTCCTCTCTAACAGCCTACTGCAACCTATCTATTGTGCAAGAGCAATAATGTAGTATTCCAAAGTCTTCAAACCTCTAGGCAATGAAGGGGGAGCAGAAAAACAAATTCTGCATTCTGGTTGCAAAGAAAACACCTATTGCTAAAATCCAACCTTCTCTCTTCAAATTTTCCGTAGTAAGCACACTTCCATATTGGACAGGTTAACCTAATAATTGCTTTAATCTCCCTGAAAGTCCTCAAAGGAAAAGAAGGGTTCCCAACTTCAGCTCTAACCATGGGGATAGCTCCTATGTGCTGATGTAACAGTGAACATACCATCCTGCTGCGCTGCCAGAACACAGCATCCTCTTTCCCAATAAAACCATGAAAAGCACAAAAGCATTGGCAAAAAAATCAAGAAAAAGTTCTCTACCGAGCATTCTTATAGAACTCAATGTGTCATTACGGTCCCCATTTGCTCTTCTATAATATTCCTCCACCAGTGCTTCTTTCTGTCTTACCAGTTGAAAGACGTCAGTAAAGGAGACAGTTAAGGGTTGAGCTCCACATCGTTTGTCTTTCCAAAATGAATTTGTGTAAATTTATGGAAAAAAAAAAAAGAAATTTGTTCAAAATTGCTCCCCAATCACTTGTTAAGCAACCAAACAAGAATATTGCAGTATCCACTACATTGATAGTCTTTTGATATGCACGCTCAATGCTTTGAAAATCAATGTTGAGTAAATGCTCTGGGACAAGATTTATAAAAATTACTCATTTTTTTGGTCGGTTCATAAAAATTACTTAAGAAGTCTATCTATATAGCATTGAGAGTTGAGGAGACACTCCAAAACCCTAATTGTCTTGTTTAACACTAATTTAATATAGCTAATTACTAATATCACGTATGAACATTGATAAGCCCAACCGGATTGAAGAACCTTACACGACAAACTGAATGTAATCCACATCGACCCATGCATTGACAAAGCGCTGAAGCAAACTAGGATTGAACAATTGACGCCTCTCTCACACAACACACGTTGACTGCATTGCCCCACGGCCCTCAACTCTAGCTGCGCGAATAAAGTGGTAACGACTGCAATGCTCCCAGCTGCCTCTTTGATGGCGACTGCGCACGTCTTTGACACTTGCAGTCAAAGGCAGGCCTCACAATGAATGACATGTACAGAGTAGGAGTTGAGAAGTCGAAGACCAACACTGAGGAATCCGCTGAAGATGAGTTCCTGCAGACTAACTGCGGCTCTTTATTTTTTTTTAAGACAATCGATTACGGGACAAACCCAAGACTATGAGAACAGAGGGCTCAACTAACAGAGGAGCAGAACTGCCACAAAGACAAAAGACGAGGGAAAATCCACGATGGAGACAATCACGACTGACGAAGGAAGGACAAGTAAAAACACAGCTCCCAACCGGTTCTCGGCTCATGACTGAAGATGATGAGGCTAGAGCAGCGGAGGCTAGACAAATACTGGTAGGGTAGAGGACAGCTCACAACGAAGCACGACCAGCGACAAATATTGCCAACCAACAGCGATTCCCCACTGCCGTCGAGCACAGACTGGCGAGATCTCAGCTGGAGCTTTCTTAGAGAAGTATGCTGAAAGAAAACTCTTGATTTCAGGAGGAGCTTTCTTTTGAAACATGCTAAAAGAAATGTCGGTTGAACTGGGCAAATCCATTGACCAAAAAAAAAAACTGGGCAAATCCACTCCATTTTTTAAAACCCTGGCTCTTTGTATTCCTCATTCTTTTCATCAGCTCAACAGTGCAAAGTTCGCCAGAGAAAGAAAAAACCTGGAACACCGGAGCAAGTTTCCCAGAACTCCAATATGCTGAACCATCAGAAGCGTTAACCAAGCTTATAGAACATAAGCTTAAGGTGGCAGCTGCTAGGGCTAATAGTTTAGGTTTTCTTATCATGATAATGCCAGAATCACAATTGTATCGTGTCAAATTCATCTCCAAGTTGAACATGACAAGATCAGTATTCATTCCCAACATTAAAGTCCAAGCACGGTATGATTGTTAAGCATGTCACACAACAAGATATGTTTAACACGTTTAGGATATCAACTTGCATATATAGAAATGTGAAAATTTGTTTAGATGTATGTAATCACGTCCAAATCCACTTACACCCGTTTGTTAACCCATTTAATTAAGCTTGTCTAGTTTAAGTTTGTTATAAACAAATCAAAATAGATCCACCCGTTCCCAACATGCTTATTACTTATAGACTGCTTGACCGATTTATAATACGAATGCGATTAAGTTCAACGCCAACACACTTATCCAGGTAACGTGCTCGTGTTGTGCAATTGGGTTGACCCTAGCAGTTAGATAAGGCTGCGGTGATGGGAAAAAAGGTGACTTCATTGTTTCAGAAGGCAACTATGAAATTTTCGCCACTACAATATAGTTGCATCTTAAACAAAAAAAATTGGTCATCATTTGCCAGAGAATATAGTTGCATTTTAAACAATGCTTCCATGAGTATACAGTGTGGATATTGTTTGCCAGAAAATACAATAGCGACAAAGACAATATATAAAGTTCTGATAGTAAACTTTTAGTGAAGTCCATCTTGATTCATCGACGCTCCTTAACAAATAAAAAGGTTGGAGGTATTCTTGAATCACTAATACCGTGAACTTAACACCTGCTTTGCCATCAGTTTTGTGTAATAAAAGAATTCTGTAGTAACATTTTTGTGTGGTGATCTATAATGACAATTACTGTACATCCAACTATTTTACTCAAATGTAATATCAAACCCATAATCCAAGATATGATCTTGGATGAAATAAACATTTGGTAATTATAAAGTGCAGGGTTATCACTCAATTCTTGGTGAATTCTATTCTTGCGAGCGTAAATTAGCTACTTAAAAATTTAAGAATATGCAAGCTACTTCAGAGTTCAGACGATGACTTGCATTGTCTTGTAGTTTTAGTTCATGTGTTTGCGTTCTTTTTTCTATAATATTCTAACTTTATAACAACTGTATGATCGTGTAATATTATTTTACGGTGATTTGACTTTTTATCTATGATGTAAACACAATTTAGGTGAAACTAACTTTATCAACAGGTACAATCCCTTAGGAGAGAGTACTGGAAAAGAGAGGAAAATAGGAGCAAAGAAATATACCGAGGTCCCGGGAGATAACATGGGTGCCTGAAACCTGGCCTCTGCATGAGCCTGCTAAAGTCGATCAAACCCCTTGTTAGTTATAAAATTGTTATTAAGGTTAAGTAGATAGGTAGTCGAATATAACCATTTTCAAATGACGTGTATAAACATTGATTCTGTTCCCTTGGGCTTCGAGTGGATCAGCACCAGTATATAGATCTTCAGGCTCATATTTATGAAATTTGTTGGCTTTGAGTGGACCAGCGCCAGTCAATGGATCTTCATGCTCTATATCGGTTTTGAGCGGCTCAGCACTGGTGAATAGATCTTCATGCTTTATATCAGTTTTGAGCGGTTCATCACCCGTGGATAGATCTACTTGCACATAATTATGCTCTACGTTGGCTTTGAGTGGACCAGCGCGAGTGGATTGACGTTTAGGCACATAATTGTGCTTTATCTTCAGCTTAGACAAAATTTCTCGAACGATCTTTGTGATAAGTTTCCCTTCACTGCCATGGCAGAAAAAATCACAGTTCCAAACCATTAAAAGATGTGATCTAAGGACCTACCACCCAATGCACTCCAAAATGAAACGACGATGTGGATGTGCTACGATGTGGATGTGCTAAAATATCACTGATCCTTAAGTGCAGAACATGATTTACCAGATGCAAAGATATATTAAACATGCTTTACTGATGATTAGTAATTGTATGAACAAGGGATAGTGCCACTGCAGCAAGTATTTAGTCTCACCAACGGATTCTATTGTCAACATTGCCATTGGGCTAAAAATATTACTCAATCATGGATTGAAATACAGAATGACGTGACCAAGTGGATGAACAGAATGAACTTTTAAAGAGAGTTCGCTGAGCCAAACTGAGATATGCTGTGTAAACGGGGTGAATAAAGAGTACAACAGAGTCAACCGATTTACACAGTTTCTGCTGGAAAAAGGTTGTTGAGTTTCCTTTTTCTGACATTCTCGACATTACCTTGGTCGATTGAGCAAACAAATCAGAAGAACCTACGAAAGAATAAGAAAACAGAGGTAATATACCTTTGATATGAGCTTAGTTCCCAACCCTTGACTTTACCAGCCTCCACAAGAGCCTTCTTCCACTGCTCGACTTTCTCTGCGCTCCCCTTCAGCCTGTGCGTGCGCAGGACGTGACTGTAGAGTGATGTTCTTTCCATATTCACATCAAGCCGTTCCACATCATAGAAAACGGGCAGGATCTCTTTCTTCCCACCTGATTTAGACGTGTCTTCTACCATGAATGCGAGCATGTCAAGGCACCCAAAGCTATGAGCGTAGGTTCTGGAAAAGATAGGTATGTAGATTAAGGAGCTGTAAACCCATAGCGGAAGCGGTTTGGGAGTTCCGTTATCTCTGAAAACAAGAAGTCCACGAGCTTTTAAGCGGCGGTAGATGCAATCGGCGAATTCCAAGAGATTATCGGATCCATTGAAACTCAGGAACACATCAAATGATGATTTAGCCGGGAACCTTATCGTAACTTCATTCGGCCCTGCTGGTCCATCTTCGCCTCTCCTACGTTTTCTGCCAGAGGATTCAGCCATACGTGATTCCACCTTCCGCTCAATCTCTCGTCTTCCAGTTTCCACTCGTCCTGGGCTTGTAAAGAATAATCAAGTCAACCGGTTGGTCCGGGTTTGCCTTGCGGGTCGTTCAATCTGAGTCGTTAATACAACAGAAAACGAATTCCAAAAGAAATAATTATTGGCGGACATTGAGAAAATTTACTCGTAACATTTTCAATCCAATTGTCGCCCGAGGAAAATTACGAGATGTATGAGAATAATTATGCACCGATAGAATAATGTTATAATGATTGATGTAAGTTACTAAAATATGGAAAAAGAAATTTACAATAATTTCAAGTTGTTCACGATATTCTATAAAAAGGTACAAACGTAAGGAATTCGACCTTTCGAGACCTTGAGGTAGATTACTACATTCGAAAGATGATTACTATTTTACTAATTTGTCATTTACAAGGTTTTATAGGAAGATTATAAATACTGAGAAAAATTATTAAGCATCAGTACCGTCGCTTACATAAATTTGCGGTATTTTATTATTCTATTGGATGATTATTTAGTGTAACAATTTTGAGTTACAAAATCTATAGTTAAATAATAGGCCATAAAGGTAAATTACAAATTGAATGTGAAGATGAGGTACAACGACCATAGATAAATTACGACTCATGAAATCAAATTAATACGTAGAGGCGTGACAAACATTTAGACGATTAGGAGTAGAATACAATAAATGTTAAAAGATTTATGGATTTATATGCAACTAGCCTCTAAACTTTAACGCAATATGCAATATTGTTTTTTAAACTCTTAATTTGTTTAATATGATCTCTAAATTTTCGCTACATATTCAATTTAATCTTTGAACTATATGAAGATGTTTAATGTTGTCCCTGAACTTGAATAATGAAAGGATAATATTGGATATTTTTATATAGTCTAGGAACTGAATTCAACATTTATTAAAAGTGTGACATCTTGATTTTCAAGTCTGTTTCCGATGAGATGAAATGGGCTTTTCATCAACACACCTATAGCATTTTTCTTTGAGTTGGCCACTCACGAGTTAACTAGTCTATCAGGTGAAGCTGTTAAAGAATATAAATGCAATTGACTTGAGAATTCCACTAGACCGTACTAATCTGCAATGATCATTACGCACTGATAGGTCGATTTGACAGAGGTATGTGATTAGTGTGTGAGTGATTCCACCTAATCACAAAAATCTCATCGAACGACATTAGACCGATTTTTCTGTTGTTTATGTATTATGTGTCCGTATTTGAAACCTTGAGATTTATACAATAACCGAGGGTCGCCTATGAGTCAAAGATGCACATTGTGGATCAAAAATGATCGACCGTGAGTTAAATGCACCAAAAATTCCTAAAAGTTACTCAGTAGATTAGGACACGCTAAAATCGCGCCAGATTGAAATTAACCGCGAATTTAAACCCGATTTCAGAAATTGAAAGTTCTTTCATGTCACGATTCATACATCGACTCATCCTTCGAAAAATTTTCGAAGAGTTTGGGATTTTTATGGAAAATCAATTCGGACGTTTTGGAAAAGAATGGAAATTCGGATTAGCCAAATTGAAGGGATTTTTGACTTCCAAACCGAGCTATTTGGTGAAAGAAAATTGTAGAAATTGTGTAGGCTTCTTTTTCATCAAAATTGAACATCAAATTAGGGAAATTTGATGAAGAATTGAAGCTATATTGAAGGAAATTCGGAACCTTGAATGTGACGTCCTGAAATTCGACCTCGTTCCGATAAAGTGAAATGGGCATTTTGTCGACGTGCTTATGGTTCTTTTTCTTTGAGCTGATCACTCACGAGTTAACTAACCTATTGGGTGAAGCCATTAAGGGATGTATCCGCGGTAAAATCCCTAAAAGCTACCTAATTAGTTGGATTTGGCTAAAATCACGTCTGATCGATTCTAACCATGAAATTTAATTTGGTTTCGGGAATTGAATATTCGAGCGTGTCACAATTCATTTTTAGGATCCTGTCTCATCGTCCGTCAAATTATTGACAAATCCGAAATTTTGAGAAAGAAATTATCGGAGAAAAATTGAAGACCGGAAAAATTAAAAAGAGAAAAGGAAAATAATTGAAGTAATTTGAATAGTATGATTTTTTTTTACTATTGGATTACTTTTTATTTTATTTTTTCTCTCCCTTTCTTTTTCTCTCTCTCTTCTCTCTCCTCTCCCCTCCCCCTTCGTGCGGACATCCCCACCGACCGCCTACCCTTGCCAATTTCAAATTGGCTTCTCTCCCCAGTGGCCACTCTTCCAACATGGAAGGGGGAGGTGAGGGGTTCAAATCCCCACCTTCTCAGGAGGGGATGGGATGGGGACGCGTAAGTTTCAGGAGTGGGTTTCGACTCCCACGCCCTGCAAGAGGCAGAGCAAAAGTCTGAGAGTGAGTGTAATGTAGGAATCGAGTAGGACTGACCAAAAAAATTGGCTTCTCTCTCTCTCATCTTTTTCTTTTTGACCAGTCAACCCCCTTATCTCTTCTTCTTCTTCTTCTTCTTCTTCTTCTTCTTCTTCTTCTTCTCTCTCTCTCTCTCTCTCTCTCTCTCTCTCCCTCCTTTCGTTCGAACGAACAGAAGCAGAAGCAGAAGCTGAAGTGAAGACAACAGAAACGGAAGCAGCTCGCCGAAAACCGGAGCAGCCACCGTCGCCGCCCACGCACCACCACCCGCGCAGCCACTGCTCGCCACCGTCCCCTTTGCGCCTCGCCGTACCTGCCGTGGGCTGTCCAGGCCGTTCGACCTCTATCCAACTCGACCTGACCGCCTCCGGCCATCGCCTAGCTTCGTTTGGCCACCACTCAGCCTCCCCGAGCGTCCCCCTCGCCCTCCGCCGGCCTCGCCTCGCCGTTTTGGCCACCAGACTAGCTCCGGCCAGCCAAGGGCAGAAACCCATGAGTGGGTTTCCGCGGCTTCGGCTCACTTTTGGGTCAAGCTTTAGAGCCCCGAACCCGAGGCCCGCTTTGGGGTTTATCGTTCCTCGCGTCGTCCCCGTCGGATTAATCCGATTTGCACTCGATTCTAGTGAGTAATCTCACTAATCCTTGCTTAGTGGGCTAATTATACTTAATGGTTGTTTAGTTTTATTTAATTAGGTTTAGGTGGTTAGATTAGTGTTTATTAGTTAATTGTGATGCAAATTAGACAAATTGAATGTATATTTAGCAAGTAAACATGGTCTACTATTTATTGAGGGTAGCTCAAGATTTTTCCGACCCTTTATCGGGCTTCAATTTGACAATTCAGGCCTAAGTGGAATTTTTGGTATTTAAATATTATTTTTCGGAATTAAATTAATTATTTATTTATTTTCCGAAAATTCAACTGGGATGGCCAATGATCGAAATATTAAGCTGATGACCGTGGTGAAGTCCGTTTATTTAATTGGGCTTTATTTTGAGCTAAATTGAATTTTTAATATTAATTAGGGTTAATACTGAAAAACCCTAAACCTGGTACATTTGTGACAAATTTACCTCAAACTAATTTATTCGATCACAAAGAACCCCAAACTGGTAAATTTGTGACAATTATACCATGTAGTAAATTGGATTAATACCACAAAAGAATCACAAAAATTATAAACCGTGACAAACAGAGTGTAAAATCCCAAATCGGTATACCATTAACTATCACGTGTCATTTGACTTTAACGAAAACTAACATAGGGTAAATTTGTCACGAGTGTACCAGTTTGGGGCAAATTTGTCAAAAGTGTACCAGTTTGGGGTTTTTGGTGGTAAAAAAAATAGTTTGGGGTAAATTTGTCACATGTGTACTAGGTTTGAGTTTTTTAGGGTATTAACCCTATTAATTATTCAATTTTCGAAATTAATTAATTATTTATTTATTTTTCGGAAATTAAGGCCGAGATGCCCAATGACTAGAATTTCGTGCTGATCGTTGTGGTGCAGTTCGTTTATTTAATTGAGCTTCAAATCGCACCAAATTAAATTAATTATGAAATCTTAGGATATGTTCCTATTGGATTGATTTTGATTATTTGGTTGAGGAATTTAATTACGAAGTGCAATATTGTGAGTCGTGGTAAAGTGGTCGAGTGGGACCGTAAAACCATTGAATATTGAAAGTGGTCGAGTGGGATCGTAAAGCCATTGAATATTGAAAGTGGTCGAGTGGGACCGCAAAGCCATTGAACATTGAAAATGGTCGAGTGGGGCCGTAAAGCCATTGAACATTGAAAGTGGTCCAGTGGGACCGTAAAGCCATTGAATATTGAAAATGATCGAGTGGGACCGTAAAGCCATTGAATCTTGAAAGTGGTCGAGTGGGACCGTAAAGCCATTGAATATCGAAAGTGCCGAGTGGGGCCATAAAACCACTAAATCTAAGAAAGTTACTTGGTGGGGCCATGATAACCACCTATAAATAAGTTGTCTCCTTAGAACCGTGATTCATATTTGGGAATTGAGTTGGAATAGTTAAATCGACCTATAAATGGTCCGATTGACATGTAATCGACTAAGTCGATTGAATTGTGATTTGACCGATTGTTCTTTGAGATATATGAAGTATTCGTATATAACCTTGAATTGCAGGTTGGGACTGATGCCAAGGTACATCTTCTGACATGTGCGTGTTTAGGCAACCTATAGTATAATGGTTCACTAATCGGGCCTTAGTGGGGTAGAACTTGCTGAGACGTAGTCTCATCTCGGTTGTGGAACAACATTTCAGGCCCGTAGATGAACCCGAGGAGGAGGAATCGGAGAAGGAGAACACCGAAGTGAAACTTGAGCAGAAGAAAGATTTTTGAAGAAGAAGATGATCCAGAAAGGGATCCTGAGTACGACCAGATGAGGACTAAGGTCCCATCCTTTTTTGGGAATCCTGTTTTAATGTGAATAGAGTGAAACTAGAATGTTATGAATAGTCTTGTTAATAGACTTTAAGTTATGCCATGTATAAAAGTATGGTTGTGAATTTCAATATGAAAAATATGGCCTTACTTTTCTATCATATTGTATTATTGTCTGGGGATTATAACTGCTTCCACATGTGCTTAATAAAAAGAAAGGGTCGGCAATACATAGTCTTGGGATATCGCATTATAAAATCGACCAAGTAAGAAGGATGTGTGTGTACCCGAGGATCGGGGCGTGACATCCCCTTTTTGTGGTATCAGAGCGAAGTTCAAGATTGGAGTGATAAGGAGCGTTGACCATGGGATAGTTGGTAGGAAAGGCCTTTAAATTCACGCTGGTGCATGTCTGTGTTAACTGAATGTTAGAATTGTTTGTTGTGTGTGGATCGCTCATCTTCTAATCCAGTGTGGATTTGGAAGACGAGTTTCAGTGTAAAGGCTGAATCATGAGCGAGCAGGAGCTGAGGACTCCTGGTAAGAGGGTTATAACCTCTATGACTCGGGGTAGAACACCAACAAAGGTCAGTACCCGAGGTGGTTGTGGTAGAGTGTCGGCTCTGGCCAGCTCGAGCGTAAGAGTACCACTGCAGGTTGGTAATAGTGTAGTAGTGTCGAAGGATCCTAAGTTTGGTAGGACCGTTTTGATGCTACTGTTCCTTGGGAACTGGATGAGCCAGGAGGCTCAGGATCGAACCGTCGTCGGTGTTGCAACCGCCTTTGTTGCCACACCTGTTGAGATTCAGAGTGGAGATGTGATCCGGGATCGAGTCATTGCATTCAAGCCGAGGTATAGATCCAGTTTAGGTAGAAACGGAAATCGGTCAGGGAAAAGACCGAGGTCGAGAGAAAAGTATTCTATTCCACTCACGAGGAAGGGTGGGGTAGTCAAGTCAGCACCGAGTCAAATAGATCAGGTTGTTTCCAAACGTGATGATGGAGATCGGTCCTATGTCCTTCCTAGGATGCGAAATTGTTTAGAGTATAGCCAACAGGGGTATTTGGTCGGGAGTAGTCCTAGCAGACTAATGGGGCAACCAGAAAGAGTGCATGCTTTCACCTGATAGAAGATATAAGACGCACCAGACAAGTGTCAGAATTGTAGAAGGAAGCATGGATAAATCCAGTGTCTAAGTATGACTAGAAACTGTTGTGATGATGACCAGCATGGCCATCAAGTGAAGGATTGTCAGTGGAAGTCTAAGGTAGCATAGACATCGCTACTGTGGCCAGAAAGCCACTAGGATGGCGAAAGAAATGGGAGTAGAATGGACCTTGCACCGATCAGAGAAAGAATGTGTTGAAAGTGATTTTATCAAAGCAGTGCAGCAGAGTTTTGTGCTGAGTTGGTAGAACTTAAATTGTTGAAGTAAAAGTGAAAGAAAGGGGAATCACTAGCAATAGTTGTGCTTGACTAGTTGCTGAGGTGTGAGTTTAATGCCATGTGAATAGTGTGGGTTCATGGAGTATCTTGTGATAATGAATCATGGTCTTGGAGTAATCCAGTTTAGTCCATTAGTATGTGAAAGTGTCGAGGTTATTGAGAGTCGAAAAGAATCTTCGATTTCATTAATCTCGTTAGCTAAAGGCAACTTGTTTGTTAGATGGAGGTTGCCAAGGTTGCTTGGCGATTGTCTTGGGTAGGACAGATTAGAGAACTAGAGATGGAGGACATCCCAGTGGTCTAAGAATTTCTAGATGTGTTGTCACAAGAACTGTCAGACCATCGTCAGAGAAAGAGATAGAATTTGCGATTGAGCTAACACCAGGATAAAGCCACTCTCAAAGACTTCTTACCAGCTGTTGTTGTTTGAATTGGTAGAACTGAAGATGCAGATGTGAAGATTGATGAATGAGGAATTCATGCATATCAGTGCATCACTTTGGGGAAACATCAGTTTTGTTTGTGAGAAAAAGAAAGATGGTTTGTTGCGAGTATGCATCGACTATCGTCAACTCAATCAAGTAATGATCAAGAACAAGTATCCATTGCCGAGGATAGATGACTTGTTTGATCAACTACAAGGAGCGTCAATATTCTCGAAGATCGACTTGAGGATAGAATATCATCAGCTAAGAATTAGGAAAGAGGATAATCCTAAGTCGGCATTTCGTACCCGGTATGGTCATTACGAGTTTACAGTGATGCCGTTCAGGTTGACGAATGCTCCAGCTGCCTTTATGGATTTGATGAACAGAGTGTTTAAGGAATATCTGGATCAATTTGTGATTGTGTTCATTGATGACATCTTGGTCTATTCGAGAAGTGATGAAGAGCATGAGAATCATCTAAGAGTAGTACTCCAGACCTTAAGAACTCATCAGCTGTATGCTAAGTTTAGCAAATGCGAGTTTTGGTTGACTCGTGTTGCGTTCTTAGATCATGTGATTTCCGGGGAAGGAATCTCCGTCGACCCAAGCAAGATAGAAGCCTCGATCAAGTGGCCGAGACCGACAACATTGACAGAGATTAGAAGTTTTATGGGATTAGTAGGTTATTACAGATGGTTTGTGTAAGGGTTCTCATTAATAGCGTCGCCTTTGACAAAGCTCCTGAAGAAAGAAGAGAAATTCGTATGGTCAGATAAGTGCGAGCGTAGTTTCCAAGAGCTGAAAGAAAAGCTGACTACCGCACCTGTGTTGACGATTACATCTGGTCCTGGAGGATTCGAGATCTATAGTGATGCATCATTCAGAGGATTGGGTTGCGTGTTGATGCAACATGGCAGAGTTGTTGCATACACTTCCCGTCAGTTGAGACCTCATAAATTGAACTATCCGACACATGACTTAGAACTCGCAGCCATCATATTTGCGTTGAAGATTTGGAGGCACTACTTGTGCGGGGAAAAGTTTCAGATCTTCACGGACCATCAGAGTCTCAAGTATTTGTTCTCTCAGAAGGAGTTGAAACATGAGACAGCGCCGATGGATGGAATTGCTGAAGGATTACGATTATGATATTCTATATCACCCAGGAAAGGCGAACAAGGTCACCGATGCATTGAGTCGGAAGTCTTCAGTGGCACGGATCTTGGTTAAGGAGTGGAACTTAATCGAGAGAGCTTGGGATTCATAATTCAAATTTGAGGTAGGCCACCTTTCAAGTTTTATGGCCACCTCCAGAATTGAACCAGATGTCCAGGTCAAAATTAAACAACTCCAATCGACAGATCCAGACATACAGAAAATTCTTCAAGAGGATACCGATAAAAGAAATGTTGATTTTCAAGTTTCTGACGATGGGGTATTGAGGCTCTGTGGACGTTTGGTTGTACCTGACGATGTAGAGCTTAGAGAGGAAATTTTATCTGAAGTACATCGTAGCAGTTATAGCATTCATCCTGAAAGCACTAAGATGTATCAGAATTTGCGTCAATACTATTGGTGGTCAGGTATGAAGGTAGACATTGCCAAGCATGTCGCCAAGTGTTTGACTTCTCAGCAAGTAAAAGCCCAGCATTGCAAGCCGGGAGGACTTCTGCAACCTCTCACGATCCTAGAATGGAAATGGGAGCATATCACGATGGATTTCGTGACTGGATTACCAAGGAGTCAAAGAGGAAATGATTCAATTTGGGTAGTGGTCGATAAGCTGACAAAATCGGCTCACTTCATTGCAGTTCGAAAGGACTTGAGTCTGGATAGACATGCAGACATGTATGTGCATCAGGTGGTTCGTATGCATAGAGTGTCGATTATGATAACATCCGATAGAGACCCGAGGTTTACTGCTGCTTTTTGGAAGAGCTTGCAAAGTGTTTTAAGTACAAAACTTCAGTACAGTACGGCATATCATCCTCAGACGGATGGCCAGTCTGAAAGGACAATTCATACTCTTAAAGACATGTTGAGAGCTTGTGTAATATACTTCAAAGGAAGTTAGGAAGATTAGCTTCATCTGGTGGAATTTGCCTACAACAACAGTTATCAGTAGAGCATCCAGATGGCTCCATTCGCAGCGTTGTATGGCAGAGCGTGCAGAACTCCAGTGTGTCGGGATGAAGTCGGGGAAAGAAAAATCACAGGTCCAGAGTTAGTTCAGCAGTCAGTAGATGCCGTGCAGTAATCAAAGACAGATTAAAGACCGCGCAGAGCAGACAGAAAAGTTACGCAGATAAGCGTCGAAAGTCTTTGGAATTCCAAGTTGGTGATCACGTTTTTCTAAAAGTGTCACCAATGAGAGGAATTTCGCGCTTTGGTAAGAAAGGCAAGCTGAGTCCGAGGTACGTAGGTCCGTTTGAGATTCTTGAAAGAATCGGAAACCTAGCGTATCGTCTTGTGTTGCCGCCAAGATTGGCGCAAGTGCATGACGTCTTTCACGTGTCGATGTTAAAGAAGTACGAGCTTGACCCGACCCACGTGCTCAATTTCGAGGAATTAGACGTGGATGACTGTGTGTCATACGTCGAAAGGCCGGTTCAGATTGTCGATCGCAAAGAGCAAATTCTGCGTACCAAAACCATTCTGTTGGTTAAAGTGGTCTAGCAACACCACAGTACTGAAGGAGCGACATGGGAGATTGAAGAGTCGATGAGAGAATTGTACCCCCACCTTTTTAAGCAAAGTGTGTAATGGTTTAAATTTCGAGGACGAAATTTTATAAGATGGGAAGAATTGTGACATCTTGAAATTCGACCCCGTTCTGATAAAGTGAAATGGGCATTTCGTTGATGTGCTTATGGTCCTTTTCCTCTGAGCTGATCACTCACGAGTTAACTAACCTATTGAGTGAAGCCGTTAAGGGATGTATCTGCGGTAAAATCCCTAAAAGCTACATAATTAATTGGATTGGGCTAAAATTACGTCTGGTCGATTCTAACCATGAAATTTAATTTGGTTTCGGGAATCAAATATTCGAGCGTGTCACAATTCATTTTTAGAATTATGTCTCATCGTCCATCAAATTATTGACGAGTCCGAAATTTCGGGAAAGAAATTATCGGAGGAAAAATTGAAGACCGGAAGAAATTAAAAAGAGAAAAGGAAAATAATTGAAGTAATTTGAATAGTAGGATTTTTTTTTACTATTGGATTACTTTTTTTTTTTTCTCTCCTTTCTTTCTTCTCTCTCTCTTCTCTCTCCTCTCCCCTCCCCCTTCGTGCGAACATCCCCACCGACCGCCTACCCTTGCCAATTTCAAATTGGCTTCTCTCTCTCTCTCTTCTTTTTCTTTTTGACCAGTTAACCCCCTTATCTCTTCTTCTCTCTCTCTCTCTCTCTCTCTCTCTCTCTCTCTCTCTCAACACACTCTCTCTCCCTCCTTTCGTTCGAACGAACAAAAGCAGAAGCTGAAGCTGAAGTGAAGACAACAGAAACGGAAGCAGCTCGCCGAAGACCGAAGCAGCCACCGTCGCCGCCCACGCACCGTCGCCTGCGCGGCCACCGCTCGCCACCGTCCCCTTCGTGCCTCGGCATCCCTACCATGCGCCATCCAGGCCGTTCGGCCTCTGTCCAACTCGACCCGACCGCCTTCAGCCACCACCTAGCTTCGTCTGGCCACCGCTCGGCCTCCCCGGCATCCCCCTCGCCCTCCGCCGGCCTCACCTCGCCGTTTTGGCCACCAGACTAGCTCCGGCCAGCCAAGGGCAGAAACCCACGAGTGGGTTTCCAGCAGCTTCGAGCTCACTTTTGGGCTGTTTCCGAGCCCCGAACCCGAGGCCTGCTTTGGGGTTTATCGTTCCTCGTGTCGTCCCCGTCGGATTGATCCGATTTGCACGCGATTCTGGTGAGTAATCTCACTAATCCTTGCTTAGTGGGCTAATTATACTTAATGGTTGTTTAGTTTTATTTAATTAGGTTTAGGTGGTTAGATTAGTGTTTATTAGTTAATTGTGATGCAAATTAGACAAATTGAATGTGTATTTAGCAAGTAAACATGGTCTACTATTTATTGAGGGTAGCTCGGGATTTTTCAGACCCTTTATCGGGCTTCAATTTGACAATTCGAGCCTAAGTGGAATTTTTGGTATTTAAATATTATTTTTCGGAATTAAATTAATTATTTATTTATTTTCCGAAAATTCAACTGGGATGGCCAATGATCGAAATATTAAGCTGATGATCGTGGTGAAGTCCGTTTATTTAATCGGGCTTTATTTTGAGCTAAATTGAATTTTTAATATTAATTATTTAATTTTCGAAATTAATTAATTATTTATTTATTTCGGAAATTAAGGCTGAGATGCCCGATGACTAGAATTTCGTGCTGATCATCGTGGTGCAGTTCGTTTATTTAATTGAGCTTCAAATCGTGCCAAATTAAATTAATTATGAAATCTTAGGATATGTTCCTATTGGATTGATTTTGATTATTTGGTTGAGGAATTTAATTACGAAGTGCAATATCGTGAGTCGTGGTAAAGTGGTCAAGTGGGACCGTAAAGCCATTGAATATTGAAAGTGGTCGAGTGAGACCGTAAAGCCATTGAATATTGAAAGTGGTCGAGTGGGACCGTAAAGCCATTGAATATTGAAAGTGATCAAGTGGGACCGTAAAGCCATTGAACATTGAAAGTGATCAAGTGGGACCGTAAAGCCATTGAATATTGAAAATGATCGAGTGGGACCGTAAAGCCATTAAATCTTGAAAGTGGTTAAGTGGGACCGTAAAGCCATTGAATATCAAAAGTGCCGAGTGGGGCCATAAAACCACTAAATCTAAGAAAGTTACTTGGTGGGGCCGTGATAACCACCTATAAATAAGTTGTCTCCTTAGAACTGTGATTCATATTTGGGAATTGAGTTGGAATAGTTAAATCGACCTAGAAATGGTTCGACTGACATGTAATCGACTAAGTCGATTGAATTGTGATTTGATTAATTGTTCATTGAGATATATGAAGTATCTGTATATAACCTTGAATTGCAGGCTGGGACTGATGCCAAAGTACGTCTTCTGACCTGTGCGTGTTTAGGCAGCCTATAGTATAATGGTTTACTAATCAGGCCTTAGTGGGGTAGAACTTGCTAAGACGTAGTCTCATCCCGGTTGTGGGACAACATTTCAGGCTCGTAGATGAACCCGAGGAGGAGGAATCGGAGAAGGAGAACACTGAAGTGAAACTTGAGGAGAAGAAAGATTTTTGAAGAAGAAGATGATCCAGAAATGGATCCTGAGTACGACCGGATGAGAACTGAGGTCCCATCCTCTTTTGGGAATCCTATTTTGATGTGAATAGAGTGAAACTAGAATGTTATGAATAGTCTTGTGAATAGACTTTGAGTTATGCCATGTATAAAAAGTATGGTTGTGAATTTCAATATGAAAAATATGGCATTGCTTTCCTATTCCATTGTTTTATTGTCTGGGGATTATAACTACTTCCGCATGTGCTTAATAAAAAGAAAGGGTCGGCGATACATAGTCCTGGGATATCGCATTATAAAATCGACCAAGTGAGAAGGATGTGTGCGTGCCCGAGGATCGGAGCATGACATTGAAGGGGGCTGCAAAATTTGGCTTCAAATTGGATTTTTTGTGAAGATTTATACAAGGAAGAATTAGGGGACAAAGCATTTAAGTGAATGGATAAATTTTGTTGACTTTCTTCCCCTCCCCCAAGCTTCCCTCGGATGCTCTTTCTCCCTCATCCATTCTTTCCTTCGGTCTTCTCTTGCTCACGCCCGCTTGACCGACTCCTCTATCTTTCGTTCCACTTCCTTCGCTCCATTTTCTCTTCCCCGCAGCTCCACGCCCTCTGTCCTCTGCCACCGAAGCCCACTCACCCCACCATCTTTTGTCTTCTGCGGGTTTGTTGACCGCCATCTTCAACGCCAGCAACTTCCACCGTTTTCCTCAGCCCCTGCCACACGTTCATTTCCCCAGCCCATCTCCACAGATAGCTCCACCGATTCTCGCCTCAAGCAACAGCATCGAAGCTGCTTCTTTGCTGCCAAACGTCCCCATCGAGTCAACCTTTCCCCTAGCGAAGTGCACGAAGTTGACTCTGCTTCCTGTCTTCACGTCCACGACTCAGCCGCACGTTAGCCCTCCCCTCCGAATCAAGACCGAGCAACCCCGCCATGAGCTTTGTAGCCTTTTTGGGCTGCTTCCGAGCCCCCGTTGGCGTCACCGCTTTGGAGTTTGTTATTCACCGTCGCACCGCCATCGCCGTAAACTCACCGGCTCGCAAATCCAATGATTTTACTCACTAATCTCTGCTTATGAGAGTTAATTATGCTTATGGGGTAATTAGTTTAAGTTAATTAAGGATTAAGTGGTTAGTTAGATTAGATTAGTGATTTAATTATCCAATTTTGCATGTTAGGTTGTTAGATTAGATTAATTAGAGACTAGACGGGTTGTATTAATTATCTAGATTGGTTCGGAAATTTTCTGGGCCCGTCTCAGTATTTAACTAGGCTTTTCCAGCCTAAGTTCCTATTTATAGCATTTGATTGTATTTATTTAATTAATTATGGTAATTATTTATTATTTATTATTTTTCAAAAATTAGACCGGGATAGTCGATTCTTTGGAATTTCGTGTTGATTGCGGTGGTGTGTTCAATTTATGCAATTAGAAGTTTATTTGTGCAAATTGAGTGCCGATTAAATTTTTGGTCGTTTATTCCAAAATTTGGGAAATTTCATTATTTATTCAGAAAATTCCGGGTGTCGGATTTTAACATTGAAAATGGTTTTATATACTATATAAAACAGTGGGATTTTAAATTGAAATATATCAATTTTTTGGATTCGATCTGACCGTGTACCCACACACGACTATTTTCACCGGGTATTTTTAATATGAAGAAAATAGGCCAGGATCACTATTTTAATTGAGGCATTTGTGTGCAATACACGGCGTCCTGGCCCGAGATTGATTGGTTGTGTGTTGGTTAAGAGAACCCGTCTTGAGCTTTTAAACCGGACGTTATCCTATATGGGATACCCACTAAGTGGAACTCGGGTCACAGTAAATTCTGAACCTACGCTCCTTTAGGAAAGTCATCTTTGAGAGACGTTGCCATGCTTAAAGGTGGTGAGACGATGCCTGGCAATGCCAAAAGACTACCAAACTTAGAGTTGGCCGTATCCTTAATGGGTGTAATTAACAATTAGAATGCATGGTTGATTGAGTTAGCTAAGCCTGATTATGAGACAAAATTGTGTGACATGGTATAAGTCGCCTTATAATCGGGACTCCAGTGATTAATTGTGTTGGCGAGGTGTTTCAATTGTCGTGTACCGTGATTTTGTGCCTTGTGTGTATATGAACTGTGCTAACATGTAGGAGGGAACTGAGACAATGTAAGTTCTCTGCATTGTGTGACTAGGCTACCCTTGGGTGTATTTTCTTCCTAATATGGGTTTAGGTGTGAACTTGCTGAGACAATGTCTCACCCCGTTGTGGGCTTAACTTTTCAAGTCCTTAGCTGGTGGTTGTGGAGGACCCGAAGCCCTAGAGTCTGTGGAGGTGAAGTATGAATGATCAACGTATGTGTCCGACTAGTATGTCATAGGACAATTCCTTTTTGAGAACTAACTTTTTTGTAAACCTTTGACCAGACTTGTTTTGTATCTAAACCTGTTGTTTATAAAAGTTGGCTTTTGAAAAATGTTGACCTCCTTTCCTATCCCATGTTATTTATTGTCAGGAAATTTATTGTTTCGCTTCCGCATGCGTATTAAAATAAATGAGTCTGCGACGCGTACTAAGAACGTCGCATTCGTATTGACCATAGAGGGATGGACACGCGCTCGAGGATCAAGGTGTGACAAAAAGTATAATGATCATATTGAACAAATTAAAAATTCAGGGATGACATCACACATTAAGCAAAACTTTAAGGAACACTTATGTCATTATGGTCATGAATTAATGAAAAATGACCATTATCGAAAAAAAAATTAAAATGATTAAATGTAGTTTGCATCAAAGGTTGAATAAATTATTCTTTTTAATTATTTTGCTTTTGAAAGCCACCATTTTGTAAGGATAATTACCAAAAAAGTCATAAACATATTGTAATTATGTCAATTGAGCCATAAATATTTTTTTTCTTGCCAATTGAATCACAGGTCTTTTGCATTTGTGTCAATTGAGTCTGTCTAATCAATTTTGGCCAACCAGCATTAATGTGATATGGTCAAATAATTTTTAATAATATTATTAATTTATTTGAATTATTAATTTATTTTTTTTATTTTTTTTCCTTCTTCCCTTCCTTCTTCCTCCAACCAATCGCCAAGGTTCGAGACCAGCCAAAGGCAAGGGCCGACAAGGTTGCCCTCGCCGCCCACCGGTGAGGCCAACTTCACCATCTCTAAGCAAAGCTCGGCCTCACCATGGTTAAGCAAGCCCTCACCATATCTGGTAAGGCTCAACCTTGCCTAGCCCTAATGAGGCCGACCTTCCTAGCCTTTGGCCACTGAAGTCCAGCAACCCACTAGAGGAAGAAGGGAAACAAAACAAAATTGAGAAATAAAATAAAAATAAAAATTCAACAAACATTAAAATATTATTATAATTTATTAATATCAGCGTCAATTGGTCAAAATTGGGCAAATAGATTAAATTAGCATCAAATGCAAAAGATTTATAACTTAATTGACACAATTATAAAAGATTTAGGCATTTTTGTGGTAATTTTCCCCATTTTGCAGCATTATCGAAGGCAAATAACTTACAAGATTGCCTGAGTACTTGAAGACAAAACAAGCTATGAACACGTTGGTCTTGTGGTATCTCCCCGATTGAATTGGGTTGGATATAGAACTCGCCTCATCCAACGAATCAAAAAGGCATTTAAGCCAAAAGCCCTAGAACCTATTCCAACTACTTGTACATACCTTAGATCCACGAGTACACTTAGGCGGAGGTCGGGGTCCTTGCCGGCATTCAATCTCAAACTACTTTTTTTGCCCAATCCTCTGGCCGCGTGGACTCTTACGACCGTACCCTTGTGCCATGAACTCTCCATGCAATGGTAGGTTTGATGTTTCGACCTTGACAAGGCGTCATTTACAATATTAACGATCATTGGCTTTATTACATTCGACATGTAACTGACGAAATAATTTGCCAAGTCGTTGTGCCGTTCCTTAAGTAACGTTCCCATGGTGACCTCCACGTGGGGATTTGGCGCTACTTCCTTCAACTGCCTTTCAGTGAGATTCTTAGGAGGTCTGCTCCCACAAAGCGGCTTTCTCCTGCCGCTCGATTAATGGCTAAAGACTCGAAATATGCGACAACTTCACTTCAAGTTCGAGGAACTAGTTTATTGTCACAAGCAATATTGTTTGGCTTTTGTTAATTTTTAGTTCTTACCATGATGGCTTCCTCATATCAACAATCAAGAATCTCATCAGAAGTGCCAAAAAGATGTTTCAGTTGAAAATTTCCCTACGAAACACCCTTTTATATAGGGATCGTTATGGAAATCGATAACGAAAATTAAAGGAACATAGGCTGAAAACAATCGTATCCGGCCATGTAAAAAGGTACTGAAATTGTAAATGAACAAGGAAATAAAAGTTGAACATCCGGTGTTCATTTATAGATTGACGGTCTCATCTATAAATTACAATTTAGGTATTACTATTATGGACAATGAACAACAGTTACAAAGAAAACAATATGTATTAACAAGCGGTTACTAAACCAACCCACTACATCGGCAATCATGGCTTCACACTTTGCGTCTAATCTCAACAATTTCCAGCGACTTGTAGTTCCACTCTTCGTCGGTTCTCGGCCTAACAACCACGTTGCCTTACTCCACTGAACTATGTCCGAAATCGTCGGTCATATCACCTTGGTGGTTATTTGCACTTGGCTCGTTGTTAGTCGTGGTCCCTTTGCCAGCTAAACTGAACTGAACTTACCGACATTCGTGTCTCAGGACTTCGCAATTTTCCTTCATGCATACTACTGGCAATTGCTAATTACCTTGTGGAGTACCCATACTTGCCAATTAAGAACCGCCAACACTTTGCAGACTTTATCTCTGTTGCGTCTTACTTACTCGGTCTTCTAAGTCCAAGTCGACAGCTAAGGACTTGGCAAATTTGGGTGTCAACATACTTATATTTAATTTATGTTTATTAAATATAAATTATTATTACAAAAGATAATGGACAACCTGATCAGCCGCATGCAAAATGGACGGTCAAAAATTCTTTGGGGTGCTCCAAGTCAAGATTCCATGGTCCACAGCTTTGGTCTGTAAGCTTCTTAGATAGGAGCGGATCTGTAGGCTTGTTTTCTTACTCGAGCGATCTCCCATTGTCCCCTGTCCGAAGAAAGACCTGGTCTTTATGTTTTTTCTTTAGATTCTCAATGGCCGTCTGCTGTAATCACTCGTTGCTTCCATCTCCCCGATGGCCCAACGTTACCCGCTACGAAGTCTTCCTCAGTTTCAGAGGAGGAGATGTTAGGAGCAACTTCCTTGGATGTTTACACGAAAGCCTCACTGATTCAGGGATCTATGCATTTATTGACCGCAAGGGGATTGAGATGGGAGAAGAGATCATGGAAAAGATCTTCCAAGTTATCAAGCACTCGGAGATATGCATTCCCATCTTCTCCAGAGATTTCGCTTCCAGTAAGAGTTGTCTGAAGGAGGTGGAGAAAATGGTGGAGTGTCACAGGACAATCATGCCCATTTTCTACGATGTCAGCCCTTCGGTGGTCGGCAAACAGCAGGAGAGTTATCAGCGGTCCTTCTGCAACCATGCGGCCCAGGGGGTGGAGTCAGCGACTATAAACAAGTGGAAGGAGGCTCTGCAGAGTGTTTCAAGAAAACGAGGATGGGAATTGGAGAAATTCCAACACGGGTAAATCGAATTCAAGATTTCGATGCTTCTTTCGTCTTCTTCAACAATAGTGATCTAGTATGAAATTAAGAAAGTGCATTATCCAACCAGTTGCTCCTTTTCACATATTCCTCTTTCTTCTTTTCCCTTTGACAGGGATCATGAACTTATAAAGGAGGTCGTTTTGACAGTCCGCCGGCTGTTAAGGAAGGATGAGCTAGATGTGACAGAACCTTTAGTGGGGATGGATCATCATGTGGAAGAGATGATGAAAAAACTCGGTGTTCACTATGAAAATCGACAAGTGGTTGAAGGGCAAATGCTGACTGGAAAACGTGTGGTTCAGATATCAGGCCTTTCAGGGATTGGTAAGTCGACACTTGCCACGATTGTCTACAATAAAATCCATCATCTCTTTAAAGGTTGCAGCTTCCTTAATGATATCCATGGTAAGGTTAAGGAAAGGAGACTTCAATCTCTCCAAGAAGATTTAATTAGTGACCTCCAAAAGAAAAGATGTCCGCTCAGATCTTGTGCTGAAGGTACTGCATTTATCAAATACAAATTTAGGAATCTGAGGGTTCTCATTGTGCTTGACGATGTTAGTGATTTTGAACAAATCAATTCATTGGTCAGTGATCCAAGTTGGTTTGGCCCAGGAAGTAGGATCATCATTATCCCTATGAGAAACAATCTTGTTGACAAGTATAACCAGGTGCTGATCAATCACATGCTTATTGAAAAATACGAGGTAAAGCACATGAATGTTGAGCACTCTTTTCAATTGTTCTGTAAGTATGCTCTAAGAGGGAAACCTCTTCCAGAGGATCTCTCCGCTTTGGCACGGGATATTAGTTTGGCTACTGGAGGGCTTCCTTCTGTTATTCAGGTTGTTGGTTCATCTTTATATGGAAAGCCCAAGAAGTTTTGGGAGGAGGCATTGGATAGATTGAAGCGAGAGCCTTTCAGTAGGGAAGTCGAGCGAATTCTGAAGAGGAAATATAAAGCTTTAGAGAACAATGCCAAACAGATATTTCTTGATACAGCATGTTTTTTCATTGGAAATGACAAGACAATACCGTGTTACATGTGGGAAGCTTGTAAATATGATCCTTGTAGAGGACTTGACGAGCTTCATAACATGTCTTTGGTAAAAACCAGAGAAAATAATGAATTGTGGATGCATAGTCAATTAAAAGTCCTTGGGAGGGAGATTGTCAGAATGGAAAATCCAAGGAAACCTTTCAAGCGTAGCAGGCTATGGAATCAGGAGGATATTGAACGAGTATTGAATAATAGGAAGGTATATTTTTGAAGAAAATAAAGTCTCTTTTTTAGTTTGAATTAAATTACTTCTTTTGACTACGTAATTCTGTTTGCGGAGATGATTGTGAATGCACTTCTATTTCACTTTCTTCTTTAATCATTTTTCCATGATTGGCAGGTCGATGCAGTTGAAGCCCTTAGTGCCACATTTGACAACTCCCGTTCATTTCCTGAACGTAGACTTTTTCGTAATTTCTCGAATCTTAGGTATCTTAGAATGAACCGCGCTATTATTAAAGGAAATAAGCAGAGTGCAAAGAACTCCAGAGAGGATCTTTTCCTTCCACGATTAAAGTGGCTTGAATGGCAATGGTGCCACAATATCTCCAGTCTACTTGCTTTAGATCTGTCAGACTTGGTCGTTCTTGATCTGTCTTGGAGTACCTCCACAACTTGGCGGTGCTGGAGAAAAATTATGAAGGTATGATGGTACACATGTGCATTTTTTCCTTCATGTTTGACAATAACTTGTAATAAAAAAGGCTTTTAAATTCTCTTCTTTTGCAGAAGGCCAAAAACTTGAAAGTTTTGATCCTAAAAGATTGTGGTTGGTTAGCTGAATCTCCAGTTTCCCATGCACCCGTAAACTTAGAGAGACTAAACCTGGAACATTGTTCTATATTACCGGCTGTTGGCAGATCCATTAGCAAGCTAAGGAACTTGATTTCTTTGAATATCAAGTTCTGCAGCTTTGTGGAAGAGTTGCCAGAAGATTTGGGCTCCTTGGAAGCTTTGAAAGAACTTTATATCGATGGAACTTCCATTAAATCCATTGATTTCCCAGAGGGTTCATATGGGGTGCTTGAAATTCTGAGTGCTTGCAACTGTAAATACTTGTCTCTATCCAATTCAATTGGCAACTTGAAATCTCTTTCGCGCCTAATATTGGACGACACTAAACTCATTGAGCTCCCTTATTCTATCGGATTGTTGGAGAATCTTCAAATGCTATCTCTGAGAAACTGCAGGAGTTTGTGGAAGCTGCCAGATTCCATCGGAAACCTCAAAGAGCTGGAAGTCATGGATCTTTCAGACGCGGTAGTTGATGAACTACCTTCATCTGTCCAGGATTTGAGAAACTTGAAAGTACTAAAGATGCCTCGCACTTTTATAAGAGAATTTCCTGAAGGCATCAAGAATCTAGAGAGGTTAGAAGAGATAGATTTCTCAGGCTGCAAAAGTTTGAAAGGCGAATGCGACATTACGGGATTATCCTCTCTAAGGGTCTTACTTCTAGTGTATACTGATATTTCTCAGCTGATTGTGACTGTTTGTGGATACTCTGATCTCCAAAACCTCAGACTAGATGACGTTGTTATCTTAAAATTCGGAACTACTAAAGGAGCACAGCATCGGATCAATGGATATGAGACTACGACACCGTTCCAGGGTGATGGACGTCACATCAGTATGCCGATGATGAGTCAGAGGCCGTAGCAAGGTGGCGGTCAGACGGAGGCAAGAAAGTCCTCGGGGGATGAGGTTTGGCTAAAAAGGAAGTTGGCGCTGTCTCGTCGATTCCTTTGTAACTGATCAAGCTCGTCAGCTGATTGTCGTGCAATAACGGCTATCAGAGGCATAAACGAATTCGGATTTTCCATTCTATTCTGACTTTTCAATTTACATTCTTCTTTCTTTCCCTTTTTTGGGCCATCATACTCACACTTTTTGTTGTCTTGTATGTATGCCGATTTCGTGCAATTTTGCACGTCTGTGTTAGTTTCGATATGACTCAATTCGATGAAAGTCTACACAGTTTATTTAATTGATAGAATGATTTTTAGTTCCATTCTTGATTCTCCGTCATCTATCATCTTATAAGCATATTTCCATTGGATTCTATTCTCCGATTCACCAAAGTAGACAACTATTAAATTGCTTGCTTGTTTATGATGCTTAAATATCACAAATTTGACCACAAAAAAGTTTGTTTGCTAAGTATGTATTGTCCAATCACTCATTCAGTGGTCACCATTCCCACATAATAAGGAGAAGACAAAGAGTTTGATTGCTCACCTTTTTAGGAGGGCTAGAGGTAGGGATCTTTAGTTTCAGGTGTAGAGTTCGACTCTCATATTCTACAAAAAAGCAAGGTAAAAGTCTGAATGCGTTAAAATATAGAGTAGGACAGACAAAAAAAAAATTAAAAATTAAAAGTAGGTATTGTCCAGGTTAAGAATATGAGCAGACAAATTCTATATAAATTTATCCTTGATAATTGAAGAGAATAAAGCTTTGCTAATGTTCTTTTTTTTTTTTGGTCCATTTTAAGAATAAAATTAAAAAGTTTTACTCTGCATTCGACTATTCAACAAGAATTCTTCAAGGTATTTTATGTCTCTGAATTTTGTCGCACCTAAATTGACAAAAAATGGAAGTGATGAAATGCTTTTTAAATATACTCAAAATTGATCTTACTTGGTTCTCTCTATAAAATATTTAATTTAACTAAATATAAAAACTATACATATAATAATCTAGTTATAGTCTATATATGTGCGTCAGTCAAAAGATATCTCCCATGAAAAATTGAGTTTAAACGCACAATAGAAAAGAAACTTTCAGACGGAAGTATTATGGTCAATTAAATTAACACGAGGTTAGTGTATTTTCAAAATCTAAAACGCCATGCCCTTAATGATGCTTATAATCAATGAAATATATACTACAAAATAAATATGCCGACTTTTTCGAATATTGTTTATCTTCTCTAACAAGATTTTTAGGATTATATAGCTTTCGATAATTTGACTCACATGCATTTCCGATATGTTGTGTGGCGTTGACCCCTATCTTTCAAGTTCTACTCGCTACTAAAGAAAGAAGGTGCATTTAACTATATGATTTTCTAAAGAAATTTTGATCAATTAAGTGTATCTAACTTTTTCAAGTGTGAAATAAATAAGTTAGATTTATTCATGTGACCTAAGCAATTTCATTTTTAATTGCTTTAGCCCAATTTTTTTTGTTGCTTTCTCTATTCACCGCATACAGAAGCGAGGAAATCTCCTTTCCATCCTCATCCCGAACTAAACCACTTGCCCTCAGTTCAACGAGGTTTACCGGCACCTTTGATATGATCATTTGGGACACAATGCACAAACTAATTGGTCGATATTGACCTATAGATTGTTTAGGAATAAGGACCGCATGCGTCTCTGCCAAATCCGATGGAATTTGACCTGTTTGAAAAGCCACACCTGCCATGTTGACTATGTCATCTCCAACCATATCCCAGAGTCTCTTGTAAAATACTGCTTGAAAACCATCCGCCCGGTGATTTAAAAGAACCCATTAGCTTAATGATTGCTCATAAAATAACCCACGACATATTTTATTAAAGGCACAACACCAAGAGGATCGACAGCGATATGAGAATTAATAACAAAAGACCGTTACCGAAGATAATAATATTTAAAATGACTGAAAATGTCTATGTCAGAGAAGGGGTCTATTGTTTTATGAATTAACCAAAAATGACCATTGGTCATCAAAAAAGAGAAATATTAAAAAAAACCACTACCTAAGAAAAATATTTTAAAATGACCAAAAGAAGTCTGGGTCAGAGATAAGGTAAACAATAATGGCACTTTTGGAAGTCACCGCTTTGCAACATCATTTTAGGCAAGACACCTTATAAGACTGCCCTAGTACTTACAAACGAATCAAGCCATGAACATGTTGGACTGGTGGTATCTCCCCAGTCCAAGTCCTCTTGGAGACTTGGATTGGGTTGGATCAATTCGGCTCTTCTCATCAAACAAATCAAAAGGATAAACGGTCATAATAAAATAAAACAAATATCAAAATTTAAATAAATAAATAAATAAAAAGGACCGCTAACTAAGAAAAATGTTCTCAAAATTGAAAGAAATCTAGGTCAGAGATTATCTAAACAACAATAGCCCCTTTGATTGCCACCGCTTTGCAAGATTATTTTAGGCAAGACACCTTACTAGATTGCCTTAGTATATATGGATGAATCAAGCTAAGAACATGTTGGTCTAGGGGTATCTCCCGAGTTCAAACCCTCTAGGAGGCTTTGAATCATCTTACTTGGATTGGATTGAATTGGTTCAGGTCATCTCATTCAACAAACCTAAAGGATAAATGGTCATAGAAAATACAAATATTAAAATAGAGAAATATTAAAATAAAATTAAAAAAAGACCACTACCCAAAAAAATTGTTTTAGAATGGCTGAAAGAAGTCTGGGTCCAATATTAGGTAAACAATAATGGCACTTTTGAAAACCATCACTTTGCAATGTAATTTTAAGCAAAACTTCTTACAAGATTGCCCTAGTACTTGCAGATGAATCGAGCCAAGACATGTTGGTCTAGTGGTATCTCTCCAGTTCAAGTCCTCTTGGAAGCTTTGAATCATGTTACTTGGAATGGGTCGGATTGGTTTGGTTCATCTCATCCCACAAATCAAAAGGATAAATGGTCATAAAAAAGCAAATTACCAAAAAAAAAAAAAAAAAAAACCGCTAACTATGGAAAATGTTTTAAAATGACCAAAAGAACCAGGTCAAAGATTAGGTAAACAATAATGGCGCTTTTGAAAGCTACCATTTTGCAACACTACTTTAGGCAAGACACCTTACAAGATTGCCTAGTTATAGACGAATCAAGGCAAGAACATGTTAGTCTAGTGCTACGTCCCCAGTTCAAGCTCTTGTTCAGGCTGAACAGTGGACTCCAAGAAGGATTAACAACGAGCCGAACAGACGACACTTTCTTGGACGCACGAAAGAGTTTGCTCTTTGGCCACGCCCAGGGAGCAAGACACACGGAAATTAATTTGTGTTGTGAGTTTTACATCAACTTGAGTTGTATATTTATAAACATTGTGTGTTTGGACTTAATCTAAATATGTGAAACACTTGAGCTTTTGAGTGATTGTAATTTTGACTCTACGATTATTAATAGAGTATTTGCTACTACTCTCCCCATGGAGTAGGTACGAATACTCGTACCAAATTACGTAAATCTACATTTTCCTTTAGCGTTCCAGTAAATTTCTCTAATAATTTCACATTACTTAATTACAAGATGCTGTTAGTTTCAACATTAATTTTACAACACTAGTAAGAAAAGAAATGTATTTTAAAAGAAAATTTTGATCAACTATGGATCCATTTGTTTCACAAAAATGAAAAATGTGGAAAACATTTTCCTAAAAATGATCACTTATATCGCTTACAATAATTAATTAATAAAAGTATTTTCATTATTGACACCAAATTATATTTAAACATTCTTGTGAACAACGAAAAAAATTTCTTTCATTCATTTTTATAAGCAATATAAGCAATTATTTTTAGAAATATTTTTTTGATCATTCATTTTTCTCAAAACAAACAAAACATAAGTATATCCAATACTTTCGAGCGTAAAATGGTATGAGTAAGTTACTAGATTAATGTGACCTAAGCAATTCCACGCTCAATTAGTGTAGCCTCATTTTTTTTTATCGCTTTAGAGTGATATAAAATTGAATAAAAATAAAACAAAAACTGACTTTATTCAGTAAGTGTAAATGTTCTTATTAATTATTTATCCTTCATACATTTTACGTCTATTTTAAAATTATGAAAACTTATAACTCTATTTATGTTATAATATCTCGTGCATGGCACAAGGGTTTTTGTTTCAGTTTTTTTTTTTTTTTTTTAAATTCTTATCTATAGCACCAAACAAGGAATCTTTGCCAGAGGCATCTTCGACTGCACCTGCACCGGCCCTTGTTTGTTTTTCATTGCGCTTTGCTCGTGATTGTTTTCTTTTTCTTTCTTTTTTTGTCTTTTTTAGTACATCTGAAGTTTTTTTTTAATGTACATCTGAAGAAGGAAAAAAGAAAATAAACATGAATCAGCAAAGATAGCACGCTCCCGCTAAATCAGCTTGCAAAAGTAGGCAGAGACCCGTCCAAGGAACTTCCCAACCAACAAGGCGATCTCTCAGTGCCCGTTCTAGCCTTAGCCAAAGAATCCTCGCAAAAATTGCTTTCGCGAAAAGCATGCTGACAAATGATGAAATAACTTCGCAAAGGACGCAGAATCTGATTAAGAATAGGCCAGAATCCCATTTTCTAGCACCTTTTAAGATGATCTAATGGGAGGCGTCACACAAATTGATTGGTCTATATCGGCCTATGGGATTCTGATAATTGAATCACGGGAATAAGAACCACGTGCATTCCTGCCAAACCTGACGGGATTCGTCTTGTTTGAAAAGCCAAACATTCCATGTTGATTATGTCATCTCCGACCACACCCCGGCATGTCAGGAAAAAAACCCCGTTTGGGAGGGGTGGAAGACGCTGTCACTGGCACGCAGATGCACAAAAGGAACAAAACGAAATGAGAGCCATGGGATAATGATAATTTAACCATAGGAGTAAGAACCAGAAAAAAAAAAAAAAAAAAAAAAAAAAAAAAAAAAAGAGCGTTTGGGAGGTGTGGAAGACGCTGACATTGGCTCGCAACACAAGAATTAATATAAAAAAAAATCACCATTACCCAATAAAAATATTTAAAATGACCAAAAGAAGTCTTTGTAGAGTGGGTGAATTATTTTATAAATTGATAAAATATTGGTCATCCAAAAAGAAAAAAAAAATAAAAAGTTACACTACCTAATAAAAATGTTTTTAAATGATCAAAAGAAAACGTGAGAGATTGGGTAAACTATTTTTTTTTTTTTATTCTTGCGCTTTTAAAAAACCCCCACTTTGCAGCATTATCATATGCAAGGCATCTTATAGGATTGTCCGAGCACTTGGAACAAGCCAAGAACGTGTGAACCCAATGATATCTCAACAGTTCAAGTCTTCTCGGATTAAGCTAAGCTGGGTGAGGGACTCATCTAAGTTAGAAATCCGAAAACTTATTCCGACTAATTATATGCTTGTGCACTCCACTTCTGCCCTTAATTAGATTATATTGCAAAGTGGTGCATTTTTGCTATATTATGCAAAATTCTTCTTATTAGAACTCAATTTATTTTAAGGTACATATTGTGCTTAAAGGACAATTCGAGGTGTAAATATACTTGGCTTACTAAATTTTCATAAAACATGATACTGTATGGACATGGAGATCTTGATTCTAAGTCTATTTTTAATGGGAGTTTCCTCATGTTACCAAAAGAAGATGGAGAAAATTGGTTTATGAGCATGAATTTGGCAATGAATCCATATAGCTAATTTTGATTATTAAATGCTTACTATAGATAATAGTATGCCCTTGTATTGTTTTTCAACTTATGGTTCTTGGAGAGTGCCATAACCCTAGCTTTCATTTGATTCAGAACCTAGAGGGTTGTATCTAGGTTCAAAGTTTAGAACCGCTGTCAAACAAGTTCTTTTTTGAAATGATAGCACCACCATTCTTAAACCTAGATGGACACGATATCCAAGTTGAACCAGTCTCATGGATGCATGATGCCAAAACCAAGCCAATAGGCTTTGACCGACATCATTCACTCAATCCCTCCACCCTGTTTGAGAGTGGCATGCACATGCACAGGAGGAAGAAGACGAAACGAGAGCCACGAGGTCTCCTCACTCCCGCACCTTCCCTCTTTCCCAAAGATGTTCTTTTGTCCCACTGTTTTTTCCCATGTCTGATTGGTTCTCGGGAATTTTGAAAAAAAGATTACGATATTTTTATAAGGCGTTTATATCAAAATTTCACCATTACCAATAATAAATTATTTAAAATGACCGGAAGACGTCTATGTCAAAGAATGGGTAAAATGTTTTATATAAGTAAGTTACTTATATTCATGTGACCTAAGCAATTCCATGTTCAATCGTTGTAGCCTCATTTCTTTGATTGCTTCAGAGTGATCTAAAATTGAATATAAAAATAAAACAAAAAATGACTTTAATCAGAGGTGTAAATGTACTTCTTAATTATTCATCCTTCATATATTTTGTGTACATTTTAAAATCATGAAAAGTTATTATTTTATTATATCTTGAGTAAAAGCCATCAAAAACCTCAAGTTTTATCAATTATGACATGTTTACTTCAAATTGTACTTATGTGACATATTTATGCTGAACTTGTACAGTGTTCAAACATTTTTGGTTGATACTTAAAATCTCAAACTTGTATCAGTGTGACTTATTTAGAGTTGGAAATTTTGATGTCGCAAAAAAATTTATGGTAAATATATTATACAAGAATAAATTTGGAGTTTTTGGTGTCACAAAAAAATTAGGATAAATTGTCACATGGATATTTGGAGTTTTTGGTATTACAAAAAAAAAAAAAAAAAAAAAAAAATTGTCACATGAATGTCACAAAAAAATTTATGGTAAATATATTATACAAGGTTTGAGGTTTTTCTTTTTCTTTTTTTTTTCTTTTTTTTTTTTTTTGCGGCTTTTTCTGTTTTATCTTTGTTATAATATCTCGTGCATGGCAGATGGGTTATAGTTTTGGTTTATTAAAAATTTGCTATATAAAGCATTTATATTAAAGGAGGGGGAAAGACTCACTGCCTACCTCCTATCAGGCACCAAACCGGGAATCTTTGCCAAAGACATCTTCGACTATACCCGCACCGGCCCTTGTTTGTTTCTCATTGTGCTTTGCTTGTGTTTGTTTTCCTTTTTTTTGTCTTTCTAAATACATCCGAATATATATATTTTAATGTGCATCTGAGAAGGTAAAAAGAAAGTAAAAATGAATCAGCAAAGATAGCACGCTCCGACTAAATCAGCTTGCAATAGTAGGTGTTGAAGATACTGATTGATCTTGATTGATTTCTGATTATAAGGAATATTTTATATATATCTTTGAAATATTGTGTATATTTTTATTCCTTAGTTATTTAGACACTTTGTATTATAAATAGATTGTAATTACATACTGAACAAATCAATAGAAAGCAATACACAATTCTTCTAAATTCCAAGCTTTCTACTTTTCTGACATGATATCAGAGCCTCCCGCCTTGGCCTAGCTTCCGCAACGCCCTTTTCCTTTTCTTTTAGGGAGGAATCATGTCGAAGATAGAGGATTCATCCTCCGGTGTTTCTGAGGGAAATCCACAGTCCCTCAACAACCAAAGAGAAGACGTTGTTCCAGCAAAACAGCAAACAAACTCATCAGAAAGTCAAACGGGTGTCGTGCAGCCCAACACGGGATTTAATCCTGGAACCACCTTTGCAGGCCCATATGTTCAATGGGTACCTGTACCAATTCAGGCTCACCTCAAAGGATTGGTGGGTCGGAAGAAAGCCCATCGCACATACCTAGATATGCGGTGAGCTGGAGTTTCCCGGGTCACGGTGGTTCGGGTCCTGGATACGGGGCAAGCAATCCCTACCCGACCTACTGACCCGAATTCTTCCCTTTTGCAGGTCTCACCGGAGTCGGCGGCCAACCAGAACCTGGAGACCCACTGTACACCGCCACCGCCGATGGACTAGAGCTACGCCTGATCTCCCAGCAACTGTCGGGATCGGAAAATTACTCTATGTGGTCTCGCGAACTCCAGCAAGCACTCGTGACCAAGGACAAAGACAGCTTTTTGGATGGCACCGTCCCGATACCGTCTGACAAGCGACTTACACGTCAATGGCGAAAGTACAACTAGCTTGTTAGAACCTAAATAGGAAATTGCCTCACGGCGAAAGTCGCCGCTGGGGTACCACCAACTAAGGATGCCCAAAAATTTTGGGAAAACTTACGGGAGATATATGGTAAGCTAGACAGGGCAAAGATTTTCACACTAACGCAAGCTTTATTAGATCTCAAACAGGAAAATTTATCTATCTCAGCCATTTACAATAAACTCTCTGCCCTATGGAATGAAATCGAGATGACAGAGGAAAAATTAAAGGGACCCGAGGAGACCTTGGCTCAATATCAAGCCATGAAGGATCGGGAGAAGGTTACAAGGTTCCCGTTGGTGTTGAATGAGAACTACTTACCGTTTCAAAGCCAAATCTTGGCCATGGATTCGGTTCCCCCGCTCGGCTGCATATACCAGCTTGCGGTTTAAGAAGAATCCCAAAGGCTAGCGTCGTTCGACTATACGAAGACAGGAGATCAGGTCGTGCTGGCGGCCAAGGCCTCGTCGGAGCACCAACTGGCGTCTTTGAGATATGGCCATGGAGGTCTGTCGAAGAGAACAGGGGCGCTAGGGTTACGGGAGGAAGAAGAAGAAGCCTTTTATTCACCTCAAATGGACGGCCAGGATTACTTCGAGAGATCGGACGGCTCGGGCAGCTCGCAAGGGACAAACGGCTGAGATCCAATCTTAGGATCTGACAGTGGAGGCTTCCTCACACGATCGAACGGCTCCATCATACGATTGGACAGCTCACATTTCGCCCTTGCAGCGCCTTGATCCGATGGTCCATCGACGTTCGTTTTAAAGCGATCCATCAACCAAAATTCGGCCATATCCTCCAACAGAAATAATTCAAACAAATGGAAAGGTAAATTTTGTGATTATTGCAAAAAGCCTTATCATACCAAGGAAAATTGTTGGAAATTGCATGGAAGACCAGGGGAGAAGAAGGAACGAGAATTTTCTGTAGTAGCAAATGCTAAGGTGAATCAACCCATCAACAATGATTAACTCCAACAAATCATAAAGACCTTGAGTCAGATGGGAATTCAAGAAAAGATGCCTAGCTATGCAGGCATTTCTTATTGTTTGGTGAGTACTATTTCGAGCAATGCATGGATTATTGATTCAAGTGCCAGTGACCATATAGTTTGTGATGAATGTTTCTTTTCTAAATTATACAAATCATCGAGTCATACTTCTATTCGTCTCCCAAATGGCAGTGATATTTTGGTAGATAAAGTTGGGAATGTTGAGCTGAGTCCTTCCATCACACTTAAAAATGTCCTTTTCATTCCAAATTTTCAATTCAATCTTATTTCCGTATCTAAAATTTGTCAAGACAACCTCTGTCGGCTCATTTTTTATTCTGAAATTTGTCTCTTTCAGGCCCCTTTGACTGGGACATTAATGAGCTCGGGTAGAAATTTCGAGGGACTTTATTTCAGGACAGCATTTCCAAATAATTTTTCTTTCAATAAGAGCATCTTATGTAATGCCAATCATAATAAAAATGTCTCTTTATTCCATCAACGTCTAGGCCATAGCGCCGTTTTTCCTCATCCCAAGTGCCTTATATGCCCATTAGCTAAACAATCCAGAATATCTTTTCCACAAAGTACATCACGTGCTGCTAGAGCCTTCTTATTATTACACATGGACATCTGGGGCCCATATCACACCCCTCATCGTGATGGGTCACTTTTTTTCTCACCATCGTGGATGATCATACTCGAGCAACTTGGGTTTTTCTTATGCAGTCTAAAGCCCAAGTCCTTCCACATCTCAAAAATTTCATTGTCCTAATCAAAAATCAGTTTAACAAATCCGTACAACAGGTTCGTACTGACAATGCACAAGAATTATTTAATCATGAATGTTCCTCATTGTTCACTTCCAATGGCATTCTTCATGAGAGCTCTTGTATCTATACTCCTCAACAAAATGGGATTGTAGAAAGAAAACACCGTCATTTGTTAGAAGTTGCTCGAGCCCTTAACTATCAAGCTTCCGTTCCTGAAATGTTTTGGGGAGACTGTGTGGTCACAGCGGCATACCTAATCAATCGAATGCCATCTCGAGTTTTGAATGGGAAGACTCCATTTGAGTCATTGTTTGGAAAACGCCCTGATATTCGTCATCTTCATGTTTTTGGATGTGTATGTTATGTATCTACCACGGGTTCTCGGGACAAATTGGGTCCCCGTGCCCTTCCTTGCATATTTATGGGATATCCTACCCTTCAAAAAGGATACTTGGTTCTTGATCCATCCACCGGAAGATTTTTCGTCAGCAGATGTCATATTTCATGAAGATGTTTTCCCTTTCAAGGATAGGCTATCCACATCTCAACATAACGGTCCTCTCACGTCTTCTCGTCCCTTTTTGCATGAAGATGATCCTCCACAAAATGATGTTTCCATAGGTAATATCTCCTATAGCATCTTCAGATGTTGATATATATGTTACCTCGGATGGGGACAATACAATTTCCAGCCCTCCTTCATCAAGCATACCCGAAGGACCTGAGTCTTCGGAATCCAATATTCTGGCAGAAGACACTTCGCAGACTCACAAGTTGCTGTTCCATCTGAACCAACTAATCTCTAGCGATCAAGACGCACAGTTCGACCACCAACATGGACAGCAGATTACGTTTGCTCCTCCTCAAAAGGTATGGTACGCAATATCCTATTTCCTCCTATGTCAGCTTTGCCAATCTCTCTCCTACACATAGGTGCTGTGTTAGTAGGATTTCTGAACAATAGGAACCCTCATCTTATGATGAAGCTGCCACGAATCCTCGTTGGCAACAAGTTATGAAAGATGAATTACAAGCTCTCATTGAGAATGAGACTTGGAATATTGTTCGCCTACCTCTCCACCGTAGACCCATAGGATGCAAATGGGTATACAAGATCAAATACAAAGCAGACGGATCCATTGAACGCTACAAGGCCAGATTGGTTGCGAAAGGATTCACCCAAAAAGAAGGATTTGATTATACATAAACTTTCTCTCATGTTGCCAAAGAAGCTACTGTACGCTCCTTTCTTTCCATTGCTGCCTTTCCTGACTGGCCTCTTCATCAAATGGACATTTTCAATGCCTTCCTATATGGAGATCTTGAAGAAGAGATTTATATGGATATTCCACCAGGATTTTGCAGACAAGGGGAGGGAAGCGTGTACCGTCTTCAAAAATCCCTATATGGGCTCAAACAGGCTTCTCGTCAATGGTATGCCAAATTTATCAGTGCACTTACAATTGCAAACTTCCAGCAATCTAAGTACGATTATGCTTTATTCACATGGAAACAAAGTACATTGTCAATCTACTTGCTTATATATGTTGACGATATACTCATTATGGGAAATGATGCGCCTGCCATTGAGAGATTGAAAGAGTATCTGCATTCTACATTTCATATTAAGGATTTGGAACCTCCCAAATACTTTCTTGGGATAGAAATTGCACGGTCAAACAAAGGCATTTGTCTTAGTCAATGGAAATTTGTCTTAGAAATCGTGTCAAAAGCAGGATTGTCGGGATCTAGGCCGGTTGTTATTCCAATTGATCAGAATATCAGATAAACAATAGCTAAATATGACAAAGGGTTGTCCCCTATAAACAAGATCCTTTGCTTAAAAGGAGAATTACCAAAAAAGTCCTAAACCTATTGCAATTGTGCCAATTCAATCCTAAACCTTTTTTTAGATAATTTAGTCCTAAACCTTTTATAATTGTGACACTTTAGTCCATTCGATCAAAATTAGCGCGGCGGCGCCGACATGGACACCGGCTGTCCCAAATAAAGCCGATATGGCAAATTTTTTTATTATTATTTTTTTTCTGAATTTATAAATATTTTTTGAATTGTTGAATTCTTTTTTTTTTTTTCAGCTTCTCCTTGGCGCCGACCAAAGGCGAGGGCCGCGAGGCCGACCTCGCCGGCCAATGGCGAGGGCCGAGCTCGTCGGACCGGTGAGATCGACCCTCGCCATGGCCGGGCAAGGCCGGCCTCGCCTAACCAAGGTGATAGTCCCGCCCGCCGCTCCGCGTTTTTCGGCGGGACCGGCTTCCGCGGTTCGTTGCTGCGAAGCCGACCAGGGTCGTCATCTTCTCCAATCCACCCTCTCGCAAAACGAGCCGAAAACCCTCGAGTCCTCGGCAAGCTCCGACAATGGAGGCAGCGAACGTGGTGCCGACCGCCCTCACGAAAGTCGCCGGCAAGGCTTGGCCTCGCCCATTCATGGCGAGGGCCGAGCTCGCCGGCACTGGTGAGATCGACCCTCGCCATGGCTAGGCAGGGCCGAGCCTCACTAGATCTAAGGCGAGGGTCGGCCTCACCCAGCAAGGCAACGGTCGACCTCGCCATCCATGGGCAAGGCCAGCCTTGCCATTGGCCTGGAGAGGTCGGCCTAGCCGGCCCTTGCCTCTGGCCGGAGAAGGAGAAGCTGAAAAAAAAAAAAAAAGAATTAAAAAATTCAAAAAAAATATTTAAAAATTCGAAAAAAAAAAAAAATAAAATTTTCCATGTCGCTTTCGCCGGACGGCCAAAGTCCACGTCGCCGCCGATCGGCCAATTTTGGCCTGATGGACTAAACTGGCACAATTATAAAAGGTTTAGGACTAAATTGACTAAAAAAAAAGTTTATGACTAAATTGGCACAATTGCAATAGGTTTAGGACTTTTTTGGTAATTCTCCATTTGCTTAAAGATCCCTCTGCTTATCAAAAACTCGTTGGAAAGCTTATTTATTCGACCATGACCAGACCAGACATTTCTTATGCAGTTCAGATTCTTAGTCAATTTATGCATGCTCCAAAACAGTCTCACATGAATTTGGCATTAAAGGTCATAAAATACTTGAAATGATGTCCTGGATTAGGAATATTGCTGTCTCTAGATAACAATATGGAGATGACAGCATATTGTGACACAGATTATGCTACTTGTCCCATGAGTAGGAGATCGGTCACGAGATTCTGTATAAAATTGGGGGATTCTCTAATTTCATGGAAGACAAATAAATAATCAACCGTTTCTTTATCGTCTACTGAGGCAGAATACCGAGCAATGGCGAAGACTAGTTGTGAGATAGTCTAGATAAGAGGCCTTCTCCAAGACCTTGGTGTACAGATAAAGGAGCCCACTATCCTATTTTGTGATAATGATGTTGCACTGAAGCTTGCAATGAACCCAGTATTCCATGAAAGAACGAAGCACATAGAGATTGATTGTCACTTCATCCTAGACAAGATCTAGAGTGGGGTGATTAAAACAAGAGGGATAAGAACAGCAGAGCAACCCGCGGACATTTTTACCAAGGCCTTATGTCAAAGGCAACATTAGTATCTACAAAACAAGCTAGGCGTCTTTGATGTGTATAGACCACCAAGCTTGAGGGGGAGTGTTGAAGATACTGTTGCCGATGCTGATTGATCTTGATTGATTTCTGATTATAAGGAATATTTTATATATATCTTTGGGATATTGTATATATTTTTATTCCTTAGTTATTTAAACACTTTGTATTATAAATAGATTGTAATTAAAAACAAATCAATAGAAAGCAATACACAATTCTTCTAAATTCCAAGCTTTCTACTTTTCTGACAGTAGGCAGAGACTTGTCCTAGGAAGTTCCCAAACAACAAGGCGATCTCTGAGCGCAGCCAAAAGAATCCTCGACCGTTCAAAAGGTTGATGATCCATTCGACCGTTCAACAAAAATTCTTCAAAGATATGATACATCTATTATTTTTGTGGCGCCTAAACTACCAAATGGAAGTGGTTATTATTTGGTTCTCTTTATAATTAATCTAATTTAACTATAAAATTGAAACTATACACATGATAATCTAATTATAAGTCGGTATAGAAGTGTTGGTCAAAATATATCTCCCATGAAAAAGCGAGTTCACGCGCATAATAGAATAGAAACTAACTTTCTCACAGTAGTACTACGGTCGATCTAATAAACAAGAGTTTTTTGAAAATCTAAAACGCATGCCCTTAATGATTCTTACAATCAATGAAATATATACAACAGAATTAATATGCTGACTTTTTTAATCTTCTTTTATGAGATTTTGAGGACTATATTTTTTTTTATAATTTGACTCACATATATTAGTGATACGTACTACGTAGTCGGTATCAACCTATTGGATTTTTAAAAGAAAATTTAAACAATTAAATTTTTTTTGGTAAGAACAATTAAATATTTTAATCTCTTTCAAGTGCAAAATAATATGAGTAAGTTAGATTTGTTCATGTGATCTAAGCAATTCCATTTTCAATTGCTTTAGCTTCATATTTTTTATTGCTTTGGAGTGATATAAAATTGGATAAAAGCAACTACTATCAACTTTAATTGGAAATGTCTTGTATATCTTAATTATTTAATTTAACCTTCATATATTTTACGTATATTATAATAAAATGAAAATCTTTAGTTTATTTGTATCTATTCACCGAATAGCCAGGAAACCCCTTTCCATCCTCATCTCGAACTGAACGACTTGCCCTCAGTTCAACAAGGTTTACCAGCATCATTGAGATGATCTTTTGAGACACGTTACACGAATTAATTGGTCCGTAATGACCCATAGATTGTTTAGGAATAAGAACCGCATATGTCCGCGTCAAATCTGGTGGAATTTGTCCTACATAAAAAAGCCACGCGCACCATGTTGACTATGTGATTCCTAACCAAACCACGTCTTAGAATATCTAGAAAAATGCTGTCTGGATACCACCCGACTGGAGATTTAGAAGACCCCATCTGCCCAACGATTGCTTATAAAATAAGACAAGGTTGATTATCTTATAAGCAAGCTTCCAAGAACTGACAATTTCAAAATATATATGAGGTGCGCTGCATGACAATTAATAAAACAAATACCGAAGAAAAAATATCTAAAATGATCAAAAGAAGTCATTGTCACAGAAGGGGTTTATAGTTTTATGATTAACCAAAAGTAGCCATTGGTCATCAGAAAAGACAAATATTAAAAGTAAAAAAAAAAAAAAAACCACTACCTTAGAAAAAGGTTTTAATGTGACCACAAAAAATTTGCTCGACGAGTAGGATTTGTCCAGATTAAGGATATGAGTAGACAAATTCTATGTATATTAATCTTGATTAATAAACGAGAATAAAAAACTTGCTATTGTCTCTTTCTTTTCAATTTTAAAACTAAAATGTTACTTACTTTGTCACCTACTTATGTTTGCTGACTAAGAATTCCCAACACAGTGGATTTTAGCTCTGCCATGTCTTACTCGGCCTTTTCTAGTCCAAGTCAACAGTCACTGACTCGGGCAACTATGGGTATCAATTAATTCTATTCTCCATTTGGCCAAAGTCGACAGCTATCAAATTGCCTGCTTGTTTATGATTTTTGGATATTGGTAATTTGACCGCAAAAAGTTTGCTTTACGAATAGGAACATTGCGGATACGAGTGGACAATTTCTATATATATTAATCCTCGATTACTAGAACAGAATAAAAACTTGCTACTGTCTTGTTCTTCTTTTCTTTGTCAATTTAAAACTAAAATTAAAAGTTTCATTCTGCATTCGACCATTAAACAAGAATTTTTTGGAGGTATAATATGTCTATAAATTTGTCGCACCAAAATTACCAAAAGTTTGAAGTGATGATTTGCTTTTCCAAATGAACATGAAATTGATTATTTCTTGGTTTTCTCCATAATTGATGTAATTTAACTAAAATTAAAGTTTCATATATAATATTATTATAAATCAATGTACATAGTGTCATTTCAGAGAACTTCTCGTTTGAAAAACTAAGTTTACACGCTCAATAAGATAGAAACTAACTTTTTCAGAGTATTATTGTGCTTTTCCTTCAAAACTTAGAACGCAATGCCCTTAATGATGCTTATAATCAATGAAAAGATTTACTATAAAATTAATATGCTGACTTTTTTAGACATTTTTAATCTTCTCTAATGAGATTTTTAGGACTATATATCTTTTGATAATTTGACTCACATATTTGTATAGTATTGATATCTAGCTGTCGGATCCTCAAGTATTAACATATCCAACTCTTTCCACTGTGAAATGATATGAGTAATTCAGATTTTTATTCACGTGACGCAAGCAATTTCATTCTCTAATGCTTTAGCCCCATCTTTTGATTCATTTAGGGTGTTATAAATTAGAATAAAAATAAATAATAAATCAGAATTGTCAATGTATTTCTTGATTATTCATCCTTATTTATTAAACCTTTATATTAAAGGTATGCAAGTTTACAATTTTATTTGCATGATAATATCGCAGGAACCGCACAGAGTATTATAAGATCACTTAACCTCAGTTCAACGAGGTACCAGCACCTTTTGAGATGACCCTTCGAGACGCGTCACGCGAACCAATTGGTCTGTAATGGCCTGTAGATTGTTTAGGAATAAGAACGTATGTGCCAAATCTGATGAAACTTGTCTTATATAAAAAGCCACGCCTACCATGTCGATCATGTCATCTCCAACCAAACCACATCCCAGCATTTCTTGTGATTTAAAAGACCCCAGTTGCTCAATGATTGCTAATAAAATAAGCCAAGATTGATTATCTTATAAGCAAGATTCAAAGAATTGACAATTTCATAATATTTATGAGGTGCGCTACATGACAATTATTAAAAGCAAATACCGAAGAAAAAATATTAAAAATTGACCAAAAAAAGTCTTTGTCAGAGAAGGGGTCTCTCATTTTATGAATCAAAAGAAAAATGACCACTGATCATCAAATAATTATAGAAAAATGACCACTACCAAAGAAAGATGTTTTAAGATGACTAAAGATCAGAGACTAGGTAAACAATAATGGCAATTTTGAAAGCCAACCGTTTCAAACATGATTTCAGGCAAGACACCTTCCAAGATTGCGCTTGTACTTAACAAACAAATCAAGCCAAGAACATGTTGGTCTTGTCGTATCTCCCCAATTCAAGTCCTCTAGGAAATTGTGAATCATGTTACACATACCATTTGTCATCAACACTTATTCACAAGCAATTACAATATCAAAATTATCTGCTCTACTTTTATGCAGTTACATCCTGCATCGACTTCTCATCTGTGCTTAAGTCGACCGATCCTCCAACACTTCGCTCTAACTTGGGGTTTGTTGACAACCTCGTCGACCAAACTTTCTCACCAACCGATTGACTCCGCAGTTGATCATGCTTGGTGTTAACAATCTCCAAGACAGCTTCAAGGTAGTCAGAATGAATTTTCGTTCCTTTCTTGATCCTCTGATGTCCGTTCATCACATAGGCATTGACATTGAAATTTATTCTCCAATTTCCCGAAGTCAGATGATTATCAAATGCTTGCTTTTTATGGTTTTGGAGTATTGGAAATCCGACCGCAAAAAAGTATGCTCGACGAGTAGGATTGTCCAAAGTAAGGATATGAGCAGACAAAATTTATGTATAGAAGAGAATTAGATCTTGCTATTGTCCTTTTTTTGTCAATTCTAAAACTAAAATTAAATTTTCATTCTTCATTCGACCATCCAACAAGAATTCTTCAATGGTATAATATGTCCGTGAATTTTGTCGTGCCTAAATTACCAAAAACTGGAAGTGCTGATTTACTTTTTCAAATAAACTCCAAAGTGATTATTACTTGGTTCTCTTGATAATTAGTATAATGACTAAAAATGAAAGCTTATATATGTAATAATCTAATTTATGAATTGATGTACGTTGTGACATTCAAAAGCATTTCCAGTATGAATAATTGAGTTTACACGCTAAATTAGAAAGAAACTAATTTTCTCGTGGTAGTATTATGGTAAATCTAACTAACAAGAAATTGGTGTATTTTTTTAAAAATCTTTAATCGCAACGCCATTAGTGATGCTCATAATCAATGAAAATATCTACTATGGAATTAATATGCTGACATTTTTAGACATTTTTTAATCATCTTAATGAGATTTTTAGGACTATGTATCTTTTGATAATTTGAAGTATGATATCAGTATCTAACTATCGGATCCCCAAATACTAATAATAAAAAAAAAAAAAACTAAGGAATAGATACACTAGAAATTCTAAAACTTATCACAAAAGTGCAATATATTCCTAAAACTTTCAATGAGCACAATTAAATTCTACAACTTGTTGCAAAAGTACAATCAAATCCTAAAATTACAAAATTGCAATCAACAAAAGGACCTTACTGAATCAATTTGACAATTTTTAAGATTTGATTGCACTTTTTAAATAAGTTTTAGAACTTAACTACACTTTTTGAAATTTTTATAATTCAATTACATTTTTGTGACAAGTTTTAGGATTAAATGCATATTTCAAAAATTTTAGAATTCGATTACACTTTCACAATAAATTTTCCAATAACTAATATATAATAAATGGACATTTTGATAAATAAAGTACATTTAACTCTTTCGTGTTTGAAACAATATGAGTAAGTAAAATCTTTGTTCATGTGACCCGAGCAATTCCATTCTCTAGTGCCTTGGCCCCATTTTTTGATTGCTTTAGAGTGATTAAATTTGAATAAAAATTAATAAATCATTTATATATTAAAGGTATGGAAGTTCACAATTTTATTTGTATAATAATATTGCGGGAACCGCGCGGAATATTATAAGATCACTGGCTTCTCTATTCGCTGCATAGAGGAGCCAGCAAACCACCTTCCATCCTCATCCCGAATTAAACCTCTTTGCGCTCAGCTCGACGAGGTTTGCCCGCACCTTTGAGATGACCTTTTTGGGACACATTACACACACTAGTTGGTCTGTGTTGGCAGTTTTTTTCTAGAGAGCTGTGTACGTTTGTGCCGAGTCCGATGGAGTTTGTCCTGTTTGAAAAGCCACACCTACCATGTTGACTATAAGTCATCTACAACCACATCCAGAATATCTTGTAAAATACTGCTTGAATTCCATCCGGCCGGTGATTTAGAAAACCCCATTTGCTTAATGATTGCTCATAAAATAAACCATGATATATTACATTAAAGGCAAACTTCCAAGAGGATTGACAATTTTATAATATTAATGCATCATGCGACATGAGAATTAACAACAAAAGACTCATTACGAAAAAAAATATATTTAAAATGACCCAAAGAAGTCTATGTCATAGAAGGGATCTATTGTCTTGAATTGACAAAAAAGACCATTGATCATCAAATGATTAAAATAAAATGACCATTACCAAAAAGAATTGTTTTAAAGTGATGGAAAGAAATTCGGGGTCAGAGATTAGGTAAACAATAATTGTGCTTTTGAAAATCACCGCTTCGCAACATTTTTTTAGACAAGACACTTTACAAGATTGCCCTAGTAATTACAGGCGAATCAAACCAAGAACATGTTGGTTTAGTGATGTCTCCGCAGTTCAAGACTTCAAGTCGCCTTGGAGGGTTTGAATCACGTTACTTTAGTTAAAGGTATGAAAATTTTATAATTTTATTCTAGGAAATAGAACCGCGTACGTCTCTGTCAAATCCAATGGAATTTTTGTCCTGTTTGAAAAGCCACGCCGACCATGTTGGCCACGCCATTTCCGACCTAATCCTAGAATTTCTTATTAAAAATTGCTTGGACACCATCCGGCCGGTGATTTAAAAAGGCCCATGTGCCCAATAATTGCTTATAAAATAAGCCATACGTCATATCGAAAGCAAACCAGCAAGGATCGATAAGGATTGACAACAATTGACAATTTCATTATATGAGTTGTCCGACATGGGAATTAATGATAAAAAATGACCTTTACCGAAGGAAAAATATTTAAAAAGACCAAAAGAAACTTATGTCATGGGTCCATTGTGCTATAGATTAACAAAAAGGTTACCATCGGTCATCAAAAAGGGAAATAATTTAAAGAAATTGTCCTTTTAAAATGGACCAAACGAACTCTGCATCGGAGATTGGGAAAACTATTCTTCACAATTATTGCACTTTTGAAGGCCATCATTTAGCAGCATTATCTCACGCCAGATACCTTCCAAGAATACGAGGGTAGTTAAAGACGATGCAAGCCAAGAACATGTTGGTCTGGTAGGATCTCCACGGTCCAAGTCCTTTCGGACATTTTGAATCATGTTACTTGGGCTGGGCTAGGTTGGGCTGGGCGAGGTGCTCATCTCATCCAGCGAATCAAAAGGATAATTTAAGCCGGAAGTCCTGAAACTTTTCCAGGCTACTTACATACCGAAATGTTCCGCTTGAGCTCTTAAGTAGATTATATTTTCGAAAATCAAATGTCTTAGCCAAATTAAGTAGAATTCTTATATTTAGAAGTAGATTAGTTTTATTTGATATAACTTTATTAAGAGACAACTTGATATTCTTTAGTTAACTGGTTTCTTGAAAAACATAATCGATAGTCATCATGTCTTATTGTATAATTACAGAACTAATCTTCCCACACATCGCATGGACATAGAGATCTTGATTATATGTCCATTATAATGTGACCTTTCCTTGTTTTTCTAGAAGAAGATTAAGAAAGTAAATTAGCATGCAGTAGGCAATATATACGTAAAGATAATTTTGTTTATGAAATGCTTCCTTTAAGCAAATAGTATGCCCTGGCATTGTTTTTCAACTTAATAGTTCTTGGCAGAGAGTACCATAACCCTAGCTTTCATTCGACATTTCCACGACATCTGGTTTCAAAGTTAAGAACCAGTGTCAAACAAATTTCAGAGCAGAGCAAATGCCGATTCCTTCATTGAAACGATAGCACCATTATTCCCTGTACTCTCATTTCGAAATCCTCCCTTATTTTCATTTGATTCAGAAAAATCCCCTCGACCGTCTACGAAAACAATTTTTGCTTACGGACACAATCTCAGTTTGGCCATTAGCTGGGTTTCATAATTAGGTATCTATGCACTATCCATTGAAATCTAAAAAATTCTGAGGACTATGCTGCCGATTTGTTTTGACACATATGAATGCACCTCACTGAGGAACCGCGATTAGTGGAGAACAAGGCCATTGAGCTTCATAGTGGAGCTAATGGCAGCATGCTCCAGGTCTAATCTCGATATCCTTGGCTCCTCATCAACCTAATCCTTCCTCTAAATGCATATGTTGCTACAGATAGCTCGCTAGTCTTCATACTCAGTCTCTTCATCGTCATCCTCGTTGTTTTCGGCATATCTCCATCCCTCCACATTCTCTTGGTCCTCTTCTGTCTCTTCACTATCTTCTTCCTCATATATGTCTTCTTTAACTGGCCATGGTTTCTTCACCACATTCAAAGTGACGGGAGTAGGGCTGGCGGCACCTTTCCTCTTAGCAGGCTTTGCTGGAGGCGTCTTCAAGTTCAGTTTCTGTCTGCTTTGCTTCTGGCTTTTCCCGTTGGCACGCTTTCTGCTGTAATTATCTTGATCGCTAGCTTCATCCATTTCATGATCCACATTGCGTGTGGCATTCTCAGCATTCTCATCAGCCATGTACTCGGGATGTTCTCTTCTCAAGTGAAGTTTGAGCTTGTACTCATGAATATAAGCCTTGTCACATGTCTCATAAGGACAAGCATAAGGGCGGTCAGATGATGCCGATCCATAAGCTCCACTGGAAGGTTTAGAAGCTTTAGTAGTGATCTTCTCCGGAGGTGGTGTGTACTTCGCCACCTCAACTGCCGCATTCTGTGGAATTAGGTAGAAAGTCAAAACCACAGATTCAAATCAATTAAATCAATGACACTTAGAACTAAAATAGCCTCTGGCATAGTTCTGAAAATTTAGATTTCCCAATGTTTCCAAGTTGACCAATATTTATCAGAAAAATGAAGAGCTCACACTTTGCACATTAATTTCCTTTTGGATAGTCCTTAACTAACCAATGATCTCAATCCTCACAATCAAATCAGCGGAAACCAATCTCAAACTGGTCAGATGACTGGCTCCCCAAGCATCCTTCATTTCAGTAGTAACATGATAATAAGAAAGCAAGACCAACCTTTTCATGCTGCGATGCGATGTGATTCTTAAGCTTGTACTCATGAGCATATCTCTTTCCACAATCTGGGTATGGGCAAATATGATAGTTCTCTTGAGAGTGTGTTTTCATGTGGGACCTCAGGTTGAAATCCAGGGAAAATGCCTGAAATAACAAGTTAACTGTCAAATACAAGTGGAACAAACAAATAACAGTTATGAGCATCTGTGGCATGTCCAGAATAGGAAGATTGAAATACAACATGTCGCTATCCACCAGCGTGCTAATTATTCATGTCAACAGGTCAATATCCCATATGAAGAATAAGCCTTCCTAATGACACTTGCTCACAAAATTCTTAGTTTTACATGTCTTTACAGTTTGAGTACTATATGTAACCAGTTATGATCTTAATCCTCTCACAATTTGTAGAAAGGAAAGCAAGAATTGAATTAGAATGTCAGTGAACGAGCTAGGAAAGCGGACTACAAAATATATCATCACTTACTATACTAAATAAAGGATTTAAAATAAGGAAACGTTCTACTTTTCGTCCTTGTATTTTCATGCTTTCTCTAATCAATTCCCTGGACCATTAATTTGTTTAATCAAGTCCTTCCACTTCTACTTTCATAAATTATCTAATGAAAATTCCTCTGACATCACATTTGGTCAAATCCAACTAATGCGGCTATCAAACGACACCGTAGTGTGATGTGGACAAAATCTTACAAATGTGGATGTCCAAGCGGTTGTCCACATGGGCTTAACTTTATCCACATCATACCCCGGCATTGTTTACATATGTTAACTTTATCCACATGCATGCTGTCATCATGGAAAGGACATGTCAATTGAATTTGACTGGATTTAGTGTCAGAACACTTGATTAGAAACTTTGCGATGGTACAATTTAACTTAACAAATTAAATATTCAGGGACTTGGTTAGAAAATGCATGAAAGTACAAGAACGAAAAATTGCTTAAAATAATTCATGCATTTTGATATGATAACACCAACCTCACCATGATTGTCAACCTCTATTTTTTTGGGGTCTGATGATTCTCAACTAGTAATGGAAAGAGAATTAAACTATCTCAGAGATGTGAAAATCTCTTACTCAGTCTTAGCCCTATAGAATTCTAGTCAGGACCTGGTTGGGAACTACAATTCTGGCAACACCACCATAGAAATTTGAGACACCATCTCATACAAAAAGAAATGCCAACAAGTGAATAAAGATAAACAAACCCAGCAAAACCTAGAAATTAGATTCAGGGGGGGCAGATTGATTGACTACCTTACCACAGCCTTCATAAGGACATACAAAAGCTCTTTCCCCAGTGTGAATAAGAAAGTGCCTTTTTAATTTCGAACTATCCAAAAATTTCTGCAATACAAGCAAAGGAACAATCAGCATGCAGTGCAGACCTAAAGAGACAAAAAAGAAAAATAACTTTCGACCACAAAACAGAACACAGACAACTACCAACCTAAAAAAAAACAAAGAACTACCAACAAACACTCCATCTAAAACTTTGAGAGTTCATTAGCATTTGATAAGGATATGCCCACAAGCTGGCAGAGGAACAATTTTCATATTTTGTAAGTTTAGGTAGAAGGTCCAACCCATAAACTTAAACTACTGGGAAAAGAGAGAATACATCAATATAAGGCCAACCAAACCCACAAACAAGTGATGTTGGATACTTTAACCACAAAGAACCACAAAGGGAATGGACGAACTAGGAATAAGACAGAAAAGCTGCATGTGAAATGAAATTTTAACTCAAAAAACAAAAATTATTAAGAGAAGCACCAGAAAACCAGATGCTGGAAACTAGTTGTTAACCGATTTCCAGTCCACTACCAGTCACGGTTAGCATTGGTGGTTGCTGACCAGTGGCTGATCACTGCTCTGGTCAGCAACCAGAGAAAGGGTGCTGTTATTGTGCATGTGAGCATGTGCACACAAGAGAGAGAGAGAGAGAGAGAGAGCTAGTGGACAACTGGACATCCCTGGCAAGGTCCATCAGACACGACCTAACAGTTCAAAAAATGGTAAAACTGATCAATTGACGATTGCATGAAGATCCCTCGGCACTCAGACAAAAATCACATGCATATTAATCTTCCACATTAGTCATAAACCCCATCAGGCATTTGGATTCATAGATGATATTTGATTTCAAACACGTAATTTAAACCTATCCACCAACCTATCCACCACCAAGCCAACCAGAACTATGACTGTGGATTGATCATCCAATGCCCCTACGTGGCAATATCAACAAGTAAGCCAAAAGTTGTACATAAAAATTAAAAAAAACAGCAGACGGGGCAAGCCCCAGGTTTATTTTTATATTTTAAGTAATCTTCATAAGGCCATGTATAAAATAAACTCGAGAGCCATTAAAATTAGTAAAACGCATGCTGGCAATTGAAACAAAACTATGATAGAAGTCACATTGTAATTGCTTAAAATATTATCCAGGCCATTCTGCAGTCACCACCATATGGTTATAACATCACATAATTTCATCCACCATCCCAGAAAAGACACTAAAATTTAAGATAACAGCTACACATTAGCTAAATAGAGGAAAGCAATAACAACATTGAGATGATATAAGATGAACAAGCACAAAAAACAAGGCACGCTACCTTTCCGCATCCCTCATAGTGACACACATACTGTCTTTCTCCATGGATGTGAGAATGCTTTCTCAAAGCACCAGCGTCGATAAAGGTTTTTCCACATCCTTCATAGCTGCAGAGGAAAAGGACTTCAGTAGTTGGCTCTGGCTCTGGTTCTGGCTCCTTTGACTCCTTTTCCTTCTCTCTCAGGGCCTTCAATGTGCTCTCTACATGTGAGAGATAAAGAAACTTGAGCCCGTGCTTAAAAGTTCTTTTTGTTCTTTTTTTGTAAGTAAAGCTAATACAGAAAATAAAACAATTTTAGAATAAGGAGGCATACTAAAGCTAAACCAAAGAGAAATGAAGAAGAAAACACAAGTGAAAAAGAGAAAGTAGAGGAGCATTCTAATTAGAGAGTATATAATCAGAGCAGAGTTTTGATGAACTTCAAATTTTCAAATGAAATTTGAGCATAAAACTAGAGCTCCAAAAACTTCTCATCGATTTAATAATCTGGCACCATTTCTAAGAACCTCCTGAAGTAGCTATCCAAAATATAGACAAGCTTCAATTTTAATTTTGCAAATAAACCACCTGCTTCCAGATCCAATTGCCATAGATGGCTAGCGGCAAACAGATTCATCTAGTAATGCCCAATTGAAAATTCAGGAGTTTCTTTCTCCCATCCTCCAGTAAACCACACAAAGTAAAAAGAAAAGCATATTCTCATTCAAGAACTGTACAAGGTAACTCCACCATTACCACCAAGACAGCCTCCATGAAACTAAGCCAGCTTATAGGAGAAAACAGGCCGGACTTAATTCCTGGTCACTATGATATTGGAGAAAATTTTAGACTACAATAACATATAAATGCAAATAGCAAATCTCACTGAACTAACATGTACCCTGAAAAGAATCTTCAGTGAAGAAAATGGAATATTAGTTTAAAAATGGCACGTACACCAATTCTTCCAGTTACTTGAACCCAGCTAGGTCAGTTTACACCTCACCTGAATTAGCGATTTCCTCAAACATCGCATGTTTCCACCTACCTTTTGACAAAGGAGTTCTAATTTGGCTCTTGGCTTTCCACATTAAACCCGTCCCTTCTTTGTACACTTAACACCCACAGTTTCTAGAAACATATAATTATTAACACTTAAAGTCACCTCAAATTTCTATAACATAAAAAAATATTACTTTCAACAGGTCAGGAAATTCAATATGGTTTATTGACGGCCTTAAAACTGATAAGAAAGCCAATCCCATTGCATTGCCAAATAATAACAGGTTAATAAAAAGAATTCAGACATTAAAAGTTCCAAATGAAGTGCAAAAATCACCTGTAACCCATTTCAAGACATAGCACTTCCCGCCAGTCGCTACAACATCTTGTGGCACCCTAAAACCAAATGCACTACATCATATATAAAGCTCAATTCACAAAATAAGATGGTAAATGCAGCAGTTAGAACCATCATAATACAAAAATAAGGCGCAAAAGAAAGAGCTTTCAATTTTTGTGAAAAAAAATAAAAATAAAAATCATGGTAGTAAACTCAGTCCACCACCACCTACCACATATTAAAAGTCAGAAATTTGTAAAAGGAATCCCTCAGAAAACAAGCAAACTCAAGAAGCCAAGCTTGGTAAGAGTCCAAATACACACTTCTAATGCTATGGCTTTCCATGCCAATAGGTTAAGTCCTCTGGAAACATCAGATATTACCAAAACATACACAGAATTACACCCGGGGAAAAAGAAGTCCAAGTAAAAGATGTATCCTGATACAACAATTTGATGGTAAAATTGGCAAACGCAAGCATGTACACAAACACGTCCGTGAGGATTGAAATTTAAACCATAAAAAAAGAATAATTACGATGATGAACGCCTGGACAAGATAGAACTACCAAAGCACTTTCTTCCGGCGGGACTTTAAAAAAACTTTATTCTGCCAAAAGTGGCACGTCAACAAATCCCATACATGAAAACAAACTTATTTCAAGAGTTTGCAAAACGCAGAGCAATGATCCAAACTCAATCATGAGGAATATTCGATAACTCAAATAACCATATGCATAATCTACATAAGACAGGCGATATTCAGACATTAGATGTCGCAAAAGAGAGCTCTTTCCAACTACCCATCACCAGATTGCACGACAACCTCCCCAAGCCTGAGCAATTATCAGCAAATTACAGCAGCATCGACTTAAATTCGCAATTTTTTTAATTGCCACCTCACTCACATGTACCCAGTAACTCAAGATTCACGCCCACTACAGAACTGTTTAACAAAATCGATGAGATTTATGCTAAATTCCCACTACGACTACGTAGACAGCAGAAATCCCCAAATTCTCTTTCCAGGCAGCATAATTCAACCTAAAAAAAAAAAAAATCACAAATTGGGCCTCAAAACACACACAGATTGATCGAAAGGGAGTACCATTCCTTGACCCACTTGACGGCGGGGTCTTGGCCTTGAGGAAGGGGCGCCGGTCGAAGATGTTGTGGGTGTAATGAGACTCCATCTTCAGATTACGCATGCTCCGTTCCATCTTCAGATTACGCATGCTCCGTCGCTTCGCTGCACCTCCACATCCAAATCAAAGTCCAAATTGATTCAAGAATTGGGGTTTTAGCACACCTCCACATGCAAATCAAAATTCAAATTGATTCAGAAATTAGGGTTTCAGAAAACGAATTCGACCCGAATTGAGGGGGAGATAGAGGGAGGGAGGCTGTGGAAAAGCTAAAGGAGACGATGGTTCGTATTGAGGGTCGGTCGTTCACTGGAAGAGCTGACCATAGACATAAAAATTGTGAATGGTAAATAGTTAAATATGCGATGGAGTTATCGGCTTTTGAATTAGTGGATAAGTGATGCTTGAGGAAAATATGACATTTTCAAAAATATATTTTGGAAAGTTATCTTCAAAAAAATAATAATATTTTTCGATTTTAAGCTAAGACCCGAAAATAAATTGAATTTTTTTTTTTATCATTTTGTAAATTTTCCTAAATAGATATATACCATTCGAACAAGAAATGCCAAACATAAACATGAATGTTCTATATAACACGATTAATAATGATGTGGATAACTTTTACAATTTAAATAAAATTAATTTTTGATTATTTTTGAATATTTTTTCTTTTCTTTGTTGTTCTTTTCTTTCTTCCTTCGCCGGTCACTGGCAAGAATGATCGAGCCTTGCTTGTTCACTAGGATCCGCAAGGCTCGGCCTCACCAACCCTAACCTGTGGCATGTTGTTAGCCATTGCCGCTGGAGGAAGAAAGAAAGGAAAAAGAAAGGAAAGAAGTAAAAATAAAATAAAGAATTATGTAATATGAAATTTACATTAGAAAACTCAATTTTAAAAAAAAATCTAAAAAAATATTTACATTAACACTAGCTGTATGGCTGACATCAATGTTAGTCATTTCCAACCCTAACATCTCAGGCACTGACAACCCGGACTCAGCCTCGATAGACTCAGGCACTAATGCCATTGTCTTAGGTGCCCAGGCATTGGGGACCCAACCTTGCTACTAAGGGCCTAAGAAGGGGCATTAGGGTTCTCATGCTAAATTGTAGAGTTTCTCATACATAATCATATGTCGAAAATTAATTTTCAATTTTTGAAAGAGGGAATCATTTTCCCAAATTAAAGTTATGGTAGGCAAATATTTTCCACTGCTTACCAATGACTCATTTTTCTAAGCAAACCAAATGCTAGATAATGAGAAAACAAACAAAGCCTATACCAACTAGAAGTGAGCATATCAAACCACTTGGACTAGGAATTGCTTGAATCGGATCGGATTGGCTGATTTGGTCCGGTTCCTAGGGCCATCAATCCGATTCTTAGTCTCATAAAAATGGGAATTGGTCCTTCCATTGCGGTTCTTGGTTCATAAGTGGAATCAAACCAAATTGAGAGACGATCACCCCTAATACCTAACATTTTTTGAATGATTGCTTCAGTGTCACCTTGTTAAAAATACGATTACTTAAATACCAATTCCAATTTGGGATTCCAAAAATCGAAAGTGATAATATTTTAACATTTTTTCAGACCGATATGGCTTGCTGAAAATACGGCATAGCAAAATTCAATAAGAAAACCCCTAAAATCACATCGCTACACATGAAAAGCCCCAAATTTAACAAAATTTGTCCCCAAATCGCTCAATTTTCCTGTCTTCTCCAAACCCTAATTCAGACCAACAATCTTATGGCAAAATTAAGAGCTGAATCTCGCAATGAAGAAGGGAATAAGCACAAGCGACTCAAGTTCATATCAACAAAGCCAAGAAGAAAGTGAGTATCACTGCTAAATCACTCACTTTTTTCCATGTTGCGAGATTCCTTCATCTATCACCAAGCTCTAATTTTTTTTTCCTCCAAGCACCAAGCCCTAATGTTTTTCCCGTGACAATTGAGTGAGTGAGGAAGAGAGGACGGCGCCAAGTGATTGAGTCACTAAGTGAGAGAGAGAGAGAGAGAGAGAGAGAGAGAGACAACGCGAGTGAGCTAGAGTGCAAACAAGGAGTAAGAACAGCGACAAGAGAGAGATTCCAAGTGAACAGAGAGGGATTTATTAATTGAAGAAGAAATTCAATTTGAGGGGTACGACATCGTTTAGGTATAAAAAGGCCATTCATCATCCATGTCGAATTTTTTCCCCATAAAAAGCCACCTATGAATTAACATTTTAATTTTTTTTTTGGCCAAAATTTGTCACCAGAGGCACTTAAGTGGTCGCTTTTTCTTTTTCAATTTGACACTTAAAGTGATCCAATAAAAAATTTTGGAATTAAAATCGATATCATATGAAAATTATGGTACTTCTATGTCATTTTCCTTTTTTTTTTATAACTATTTCATTCTTTTTTATGGGTGATGATACTTTGATTTACATTAGTAATGGATTCAAACGAAATAATGAGGGATAGGAATAATATGGACATATTTGTTAATATGTGTTCAACCCCAAACTCGGCAACTCGCTTTATAGGATAGACAGATAACTAGGTATAAGATATCTAAACTTTCCAATTTTGCTAAAGCACACTTTGGTGCATTAATTATTCCACTCACATGAATTGGTGACAAAGGTGACCCAAGGTTATTTTGAGCTTGACATCCCTGATTTAACCAAACAAAAAAAAAAGTAGCATATTGAAATCAAGTCGTTAACCACTTGATTGATGTAGCATTTAGCTCCATGTAGAAAATCATGGTGAGTTTAATGAATTGATGAAACTAATTCATTGGTGAAATTGGGATCCAAAGTAAAGAAAGATGGTGCTCGTGGATGATGTCACTCCGTCTTCTCTCCATCTCAACAGTATCTCGCCCTCTCAATTTGATTCACCTGTCCTTTACGTTCATTCGAAGGGTCCACTCCTCGAGTGCTACGTTTGGCAAAACTTTTAGGGGGAAATGACTCGTTTCGTTTCTAATTGGCTCAACATGACCGTTTGGTTAGTGATTTTTTGTATAATTTTCTAGTAAATATGTACGTATAGATATACATTTCATTTCTCATTAGGTCAACATGACCGTTTGGTTAGTGATTATTGATTGAATTTCCTAAAGAAATAGCTTTGAAATATATATAGAAAAAACAAAAGAAAAACAAAGGCCTACTGTTCATCATTTACATAGTACAAGCAAAGGGCCGTTGCAAACTATAGAAAGGGCTCCGATGTCACACGACCCAAGTGCGGCGAGACGCCAAGGTTGCACCACCACAAGGGTCACCTGACGCATTTCTTCCGCCTTCTTCGCCAGCCCCTTCTCTTATATATCATCGATGACGCAATGATCAACTGGCAACTTGCTTCGAAATCAAGCTGTTGATTGAAAGGGATTCACCCCATGTCGAGTGCATCCTGCAGTGCACCGTACACATTCATGCGCTCAGAGTCGCCGACTCCTAGGGGGAGGTCTTCGCTCCAGCTCTCCGTAAGCTAAAGACCGGTGTAGCTCGAGCACGAACAGTACATGTGATCGTCAAGAAGATGATAGCGAATGGACTCGAGAACATTGAAATGAGAAAAGGCTCCTTCGGAATCAAATTTTTTTTTTTTTTTTGGACAAGTAAGCTGCTTTCATAACTAACAAAAGTTCGGAACTCGTACATCAAGAGTATCAGTACAAAGTAAATCCAAAAGAGCAGATGGGGGATTGGTAGTCCAGTTCCTAGGTAGACAGCCCCACCGATGAGATTTGGCTAGCCAATCCGCTACTTTGTTGGTAGCGCGATTGCAGTGGGCTAAGCTAATTCCCGAAAGACTCGCCATTTTCAGTTTGGCTTGATCCACTAGGGGTTGCATAGCCCAACTTGACAAAGTAGAGGAGAGAACGCTTTCCACCAGCATAAGGCAGTCAGACTGAATGAGGAATTTATTTTCGACACTGCGAGGAGATAGCTTAGAAGAAATAAAGTCTAGGGTTTCTACCAAAGCTATGGCCTCCGCTTGTTCCGCTGAACTCGCCTCGACGTATTTGGCAAATCCATCCCGTATCCTGCCAAAGGAGTCTCTGCAGACGCAAGCTATAGCTGCTCGAGGAGAAGAGCGACGACTCTGCGGTGGACTAGAGGCTCGGTCGTTCTGCGACCCTGTTGGATCGAGGCCCTGATCCGAATCTGTGTAGCCTGTTGAGGCTTCATTCGTAGATCTGAAGACGGCGTCAGGGGTTGAAGCATAAAGAGAGCTGTTAGAGATGGTACCACCATCTTGCATTTCACTGGAGTTGGGTCGCTCAGTTGGATCGATGCAGGGTCTGAGGTGGTTTAGATCAGCGTTGTTCAGGGAAGATCGGGCACTTGAAAGGCGATGTTCCTGCTGTCGATCAAAAGTCTGCAGGCTTGGATATTCCGAGCTTTCAACAGGGGTTTTTCTGAATAGGGGAGGGTGTGACTCAGGTTACAAGCTTCAACATTATGCAGGGGAGGCAGGTCGCGGCATGGGTTTGGTTCTGGTTCCATCAGACGGATTTCCAGATCAGGTTCTCGAGGCAAGGCAGCCGATGGACTCTGTACCATAGGGAGTTTGCCACGATCGAGCACACGAACTCTACTCGGGCCGCAAATGGGTTTCGTTCTTTGTTTAACTCGTTGCTCATTTGTCCACATTCCTCTCGAGGTACTGCAAAGCATTGTGAAAGTGGGGTTGTGTCTTGTTCGGTTTGGGGGTGACCATTGCTGATCTTGTCTGTTTGGGGCGTTGCAGCTCTAGAGTCCCTATTCATGCGGACAGAGCATCTATCCTCTTGGTTAAGGGTTGTGGTGAGGTCTCTGTCTGCCCTTTCAGCTGAGGCGGTTAATCCCATTATAGAAACTGAAGATGTGTCATTATGATACCTCCGGTTATGATGGCTAAAGTCAGTAGGGTTGTCGGCTATGTAGGCACTGTCAAATGAAGCGTCAATATTGATTTTGAGGACTCCTAAGGGCGGTGGTTGTCACTTGTGAGATGAGTCTTGACTATGCTTGCTCTTTTGTCCTTCGGAATCAATTTACGCGAGCATTTTTTCTTCCCTTTTCCTTTTGTAGGGCTTTTCTCTAAGGACTGTATTGTTGCAGACTTTCAGTTGGTGACCATGGATGGACGAAGCAATCGAAGTATATATAGATTGAGGGTATGGATTAGGGCAAAAATGATGTATACTTTTTCTTTAATTTATTACTTCTTTTGGAGTTTCCAAGAAACTTCAATTAGTGGCTAGACCGGAACAAGTGTTTTAAATGTTTATTTTCTAGTTGCTTAGTATATAATTGTGGCAGTTATGAATTAATGTATTTTAATTCTTAATTATCCGATACAAAATTTGAGAAAAAAAGATCTAGGTCGCGTTCCTTTATTTTTTATTTTGTTGAACAAGGACTCTAATGAACAGAATGCATGCATGCGTGTATGATCGAGGAAAACATAAGGTGGAAGGAATGTTACAAGAAATGCATAGGTTCGTACTATAAATCCATCCAATAATTTCGTTATACAATAACAAGGGACAAGATCATAATAAAGAACAAACTAAATCTCCGAACCTTTACGATATGATTCTTTAGATGTGCCTTATCCCTCTTTGAAAGGAGAGCTCATAGAGGTTCTCTAAAATGATTTGGGACTTTCGACCTTCAACTAATCACCTATTCAAGCCTACTCTTCACCCCCTAAAAGTTATGAATTGATTTGCACGACAATGGTATTTTTGGAGCGATGGGAAATCAACACTTGTAGGATTCAGGAAACCGTGATCGACCTTGCTAAGCATCTTGTCACCTACAAAGGAAAAGAGTGGTATCGATCAAGCTAAGTTCGGGTGCGAGATACACCATTTTCTCCGAAAATCGAGTGATCCATTTCTCAGTTCCTCTATATCTCCTCGTTTGCCGGCGGCTTGCCCCACTTTATCACTTGTCAGTGGCATGCATGAAGTTTTTAGTGCGAACACTTCTTAACACTCTTGGAGATGAACACTCTTGGAGATGACATCATGCTAGATTGATATAAGATTAGCCCCCACATTGACCCTGTCCACCTCTGTAAGTTTCTTTCTCAAGGACACGTGTGGAGGTGATTGGTCTCCGCCATGCTATTGGGTTTATGTAATCTACATTAAGTACAACATCATACGTTAGCATCTGAATGAATAGTGCGGAGTTAGAACAAATGGGACCTGATGGCAATCCTCCCTTATTAAATCGTATCTCGAAGGTATGGATATTTCGAGGCAGTCTTCCAACTCGGTTTGCACAGAAAATGGCTTCTCTGAGCATCTATAAAATTCAGGGCTTTATTCCTCCACTAGATCATTGGAATTTGTCTTTCCACCTCATGTGCATTCTGAAGTCACGAGTTTTTATTTTTTATTTTTTGAGATGTATTGAAATTTTTGACTTGGATAAATTTTGGAGGGATTGTGCGGAAGCCCAGCCTTCAAAGAGATTTGATCATTGGGAAAATTTGATGTGCTTTTACATGCTCTCAAAACATGAAAATTTCTCATGAACTTGCAATTTATCGAAAGGAACAAGTTATATTATTGAAAACGAGAAATCGAATCTAAGAAAGTAGGAAAGACTCCTATGTAGAGGAATATGCAGATAATTAAACATGCCCCTACTCTGGGCAATTCGAACTCATTCTATCATCCAAATCCTATCAATGACAATGGCAATATCATTGGTTGCTTGGACATTTTTATCACCTTGAGCTTTGCCGGTCGAATTAACATTGGTGGGCTTTACCCGGTTCATTGGGTTTGACCTTGGAGGAGGACGTAGAGTCGCAAATACCTTCTCCAGCTTATCCACGCGATCTGACAAACGTTGCACTACATTGTTCAACTCGTTCATTCGACGTCCGAGGGGTGTCGTCCCGTCGCTCTTTCCTTCGAGCGCCAAATTCTTGGTCATTTCTTCGACGCAATCTGACAAGTATTGCTTAATCATGATTGGGAGACGATGTAATATATAAGAATGACAAAGAAGATAGAACACTTATAGGGATAGCGAGGGTAGAAAGATACAAAAACATGCACATGTACATGTGGGGTTTAACCCCTAAAAGTAAAAAATTCAATAATCAAAATAGTAAATAAATTACTCAGAAGATTGAAGAACCTGAAATGCATGAGCAAGCAGGAATGGACGTGTATTTTACACTCAACTGAGACGAGGATTCTGCAAATTTAGACTTAGAAAACAAACATGCGATGGCAAATGCATTTATTAATGAAAATGTTGATGAATTTGACTAATGCATGACCTAAGCTATTTTGAGATAACTAATATGTAATGTCGATTCATTCTTTGTTGTGTTTTCTTTTTAATGAGATGAACTCCCTAAATGCAATATGGACACGACTCAGATAATGCTATGATTATATACACTAATGTAACATGCATTGATGAAGTAACATAAAGTCCTAAATGTCATGCTTGCTATGCTATAATGAATTAACTATATGCCGTGATACGGGATCAATTCCTAAAGCTAGCGATATGATATGCCGAGAATGCTATGACATAAGATAGAATTAATCATGGACTAATCCTAGGATGCAAGTTATATGAAATGCTTTTTCTTTGTATTATATTTATGTTAACGAAAACAGCAAATTATATCCTAGGACCCTACATGTGACATACTGACTTTTGCTCAGCGAATATCAACTTAGTGATGCAATGCTGACTTGTTTCATATTTTTCTTTTTACGATGTGCAATATGAATAATGCATGAATGCAATGACTAATTATTCCAATATTCAACACATAATTATCAAAAATGTGATTTTAATGTGATTTTCTAGATGACGTGATATAAAACACAAGTAACATTCTTTTTTCTCTTTTGTTTTCGATTAGTAAAAACCATGAACCACCCTAAATCTACGGATACTCTTAAGAGTAAAATGCATTGCCCTAGATAAGAAATTATGAACTTGTGCAAAACTCCAAATATGTACGGGACAATGACAAGCAATGCCGATGTATTGAAATACACGTTATGGTTAGAATTAATCACATCATTGATTGGAGTTCGATCTTAGTGCCTAAAGGTCCAAAAGGAAAGGATCAGATCAAATCGTGATATCATAAGCTTCAATTAACTAATAACATGCATTTAAAAACCATATACTAAAATGAATTTAGACAGACCCAGCTTACCTTGAGCAAAGATTAACCTAAGACAATCGAAGCGAGGAAAGGTGCGACGCCTTCAGGTGGGTATTGGCAAGAGAGTGTAGCCGGTGAAGCTACGGCAGCGAGGATTGACGACCGTTGTTCAATGCCGGAGTTTGTAAAAGGGGCTTGCCGGGGGAACTAGCGACTCTTGAACGTAATGGCAAGGACGGATGTTAGCTAGAAACGCCACAGACAATCACCAATGTTGCTAAATGACCACCGGTGCCAAGCTGCTTTGCCAGGAAACCTGAAAGCTTGCAAGGAGGTCCAGAAGACCTACTGGGATAACTGGCCGTGGCTGGATTCGCTGGACTTCTCGGCCTAGCTGCTGTGCGTGATAGTGAGGCTCGTCAGCGACTCGACATCACGTCAGTCACTGCGCCTGGAAGTCACGGCTGAGCAAGGCGGAGGCGCGGCGGAGCTGACGTCAGCATTGATGAGATGAATGACCACGTCAGGGCAATGTCGCGGATGGATAGTAGGATATGGTGGCTTGGCTTATGGAGTGGTGGTGGGCGGCGGAGTGCGGAGGAGAGCAACCGCGGATGAAGATTTGCTCTTGATATGATGATACCCACTGACGTTAGATGCTGATCACAACTTTTTCGAATAAACCTCTTTAACAACCGGGAGATGATATCGCATTTCTATGGAAAAATTTCCCAACAGCCCGGACGTCAATTGTGGGAAAAGAGATCACATCCGCTGATTTTATCATCTTCCTTAGGGAATAATTCAATGGCTCAATCTCTAGTTGCCTTCTGACCAATGATCGATCACCGAAATCTGAGTCTTCATCCCATCTCAAAAATCTCTTCCGTTTTGCTAGCCCGTTATCAGATTCCCACCGAATTGATCTCTTTAGCGTTACCAAATTCCGCTGTTTCCTCTCTAGCTATAAATATTCTCGCTTTGCCGATCGCGATTGCCTCTCTCTCCTTTTGAATTCTTGACCGAGATAAAGAGGTCATGACGGCCAGCTATTTATGGGAGATGATCCTTCGTGCGCTTGTCCGTGCATCAGTCCATGGTGGCATCGAAGAGAAGTCACATAATGACTTAAGCAAAAAGAATACAAATGTGAATGATGCAAGTGATATTTTTATTATTTTTAGGAGTCGGGTCGACTCTCAATTTTATTATACAACCTAAATAACTAAATAGGTTACCAAAATTTAGATGTCGATAGTCTAACTACCTAATTGACACCTAAATTTCCCTTTTACTCAATCTTCTAAAGAGATAAATATGATTTCTTGGAGCTAATCGAAAATAAAGTGATGCCTTGTAGATTTCATTTCATTGGAAGGCAATCAATGACACATGCCATTCGCAAACTACATTTTGTCAGACACATGTTTTTGTAATGCAAGCATGATTCTCAAATAATGTGGCAGGTTAGCCACGTCTCACACACGAGGTTGATTGTGTACCTTTAAGACATACGTGGGACTTGTAATTAGATGAAGATGATTATTGATACTATTCATTTATGTTTTAAATTACATAGAAAATTAGGGATTGATTTTGACCCCCGGCAAAAATAACTTTCATTCAACTACAATGCATAAATAGTATCAATTAAAACTTCAATTTTTAAAAAATTATTTAAAAAAGAAAAAAAGCGGAAGAGGACCGGGCCTGAGCTGGCCCGCGCCCCTCTTCCTTTTTTCATCCTTCCCTCCTCCTTCTCCCCGCAGGCCGGCCCACCTATCCCTTTTGCCAGCCCGGCCCCCTTCTCTTCTCCTTCTCTCTTCCCTGCTCGGCTTGGACGGTAGCTCGGCGACAAGGGCAGAAGGACGACGCAACGAAGGACAGCGTACGACAAAGGACAACGACGAATGTCGCGCGCGACACGGTCAGGACGGGCTGGCCAGCAACAGCTGGCGTCGGTCACGGGGCTTGGAAGAGAGAGAGAGAGAGAGAGCGCCGTGAGTGAAAGGGAGGGGAACTAGAGAGCAGAGAGCGAGGCCGCACGGGTGTTTTCCGGTGGTGGCCGCGCCGAGTCCCGGCCAACTTCTACCCCTCCTCCGCCTCGAAAAAGTGGTAAGACCCGGCTGCTCTTTTTTTCTTATTTTTCCGATTTGGGTCGATTCCTCGAGGATCCCGGCTCGGAGGCGCGCGAGGCGAACGGACGTGGCCCGATCTATGGATCTCGCCCACCATTCGCCGCCGCCGAGCCGGGTAGAGAGCACCACCAACGGCCCCTGTTTGCCCTGCTTTGTGCCCTGTTTCGGCTCGTCGGACCGGACTTCGTCGTGGTACGATTCGTGCGAGTCTCAGCCCCCATCTATGTCGTGCTAAGCTTCATTTCGATCTCTGCTTATCGATTGCTAAGCGTCTCGGCGCGGTTTGACTCCCAATTAATTCAATAGTCTCCCTTCACTCGACGCCCGTCATGTGTTTGTGAAAATGCCTGAACCGAGTTATGTAGAGTTTCCGGGATTTTGGTCTGGTTCTAAGCGTTTGTTGGTTATTTGACATGTTTGTGGACTTTCATTGTCATCTGTGGAGTCTTGCGCTGTTTCTTTTGCGTGTCGTGTGTGCATCCCGACGGACGGTCCTTTGATTGAGCCAACTCCAAGGGCGGATACGAGGCGGCTCATGGCCGTTCGTCCCTTCTGTTCGGACGGAGAGAAAGCAAAAGAGGGGGTCAAGTTGGAGGCGTCGATTCCGTGAAGGATGAGTATTAGGTCGGGCTTAAGTTGGTTTAGTGGGTTTAGGTCCGTTTCTGTTTTCATGGGTTTTAAAATTGGTTTTGGGCTTATTTAGAATTTGTTAAGTTCGGGTCGATTTCGAGCTATATTTGGACTGTTGATCTTCGGGCCTGATTTGCTTTAGTCTGGCTTCAGAAAACTTGGGCTTAAATTGCTGTGCAATTAGAAGAGGTGGCCGGGCCGGGTTTATTTGGTCTGGCGAAATAGGTTTATTCGGGCCGAGCCTCAGGGCCGGACCGATTTCTTGACCCAACACGGACCTAAAGGGTCCGGGTCGGACCCAAGAGACCTGGTCCGAATTCCTTTTTAACAATATTAAAACTCATAAAAAGAAAATCATGAAAATTCTTACAACATTAATTAATTAACAAAAATCATTAAAAAAATTTAAAAAATAAAATTTTATAAGATATTAAATATAATTCATAGAAATTTTAAAAAGTCAATAACTGCATAAAAATACAAAAAAAAAAAAAATAAAAAAAATTTTAAAATTTTGGAAAACTAAAAAATTCATAAATTTTTTTTGAAAGTCCCAAAAAAATTCCAAAAATTTAGAATTCCCCAAAAAGCTTTAAAATGGTTTTTGTATGATCTTCTCTTAAAAAGGGGATCCTTTTATATCTAAAATTGTGCCAAATTGTCCTTAGAGACAAATGCCCTTGATTACACACTTTTCTTATGTTAATTATGGTTTCCATTTAGCTTAGTTAGAGGCGGCATGCTCCTTATTTGACAATGTTCACTTTAGTTATTGATTATTATGTTAATAATTGCGCACTCACACGGTCACTTCACATACTAGTAGATAGGTACAAAATCAATCTAGACTACTTGACAGAAAATCTTTTTGAAAGAAATAAGATTAGGTACCCAAATGGTACCGATTGTTTATTAGTATAATCAAGTCCTTAATCTCAAACTCTCTAATTGTATAGAAAGTGAGGTATACTCACATGCTTCACTTAGTTTTTAAGCCTACCTCAATAGGTGAGTAGTGACTCATCATTGAAACATTTTTACGAACACATTAATATTGCACAAGATATGGATTTGGGAGAGCTCGCTCCTAATTATGGCCTTGGGCCCGTCTTTTAGATAATCTCACTAAACCTATTCTCTCTCTTGAGGGGTAGGTCACGACAAGAACCAAAGCCAAAGGAAGGTGTTTTTGGTGTGTCCTTGAATGAACCATCTAGAAACATGTACTATTGGATTTCACTTGTCTTGATGGAGTCAAATATGATCCATTACATGCCATTAGTTTAAAGCTTTGTGGAAATAGATATGAATGACTTTGGTTGGTATGTGGCTTTTGTTTTACCTAGCTATCCATATGGAAGCCGGACCTCCACATGAAGTTATCGTTGTTCTATCCAAATGACAAAAGAATGAACTTCCGTCAAGATTTCAAAAGAATGTGTTAGTTAATGAAAATGTGACTTCATGAGGTTCCTTGGTTGGAATGAAGATGGTCTATCTCTAACCACACCAGTGAGCTGCATTCAATGACCAATGATATCATCTATTTGTTACGTCCAAAAAGTAAAAAGGAAAATAATTAGATAGTGAGAAATCATCGAAGAATTTACACCATTACTTATCCTGTCTCAGTCGATACTTATATATTGAATGAGATTCTTATAACTTATTGAAGCATTAGCAAGATATATATTGGATGATCCGAGAAGATGTTTTCTCCAACATCAAAATTGGTGCAACCCAATTGAAGGAAATGAATCAAGTATTCAACACATAACTTTAACCATGCCCTGCATGTACATTTCTGAGCATAAGCAGATATTCAGGACAAAAGACGCCCAATCATGAATCAAAATGCAAAATGTGATTTTTTAACTTTTTGGTGGCCGGAGTGCAAAATGCAATATTGTGATTGACGTACTACATAGAAAACTTCATTTCCTATGTCAAGTTAAATCGAACGGCATATGCTTTTATGGAAATTATAACTAATTTACCTTAGATTCATTTCTTCCCCAAAATTAATTACCTTAAACCCAAACAAATCTTGACGCCGATTATGTTATTTCCTCTAAAATTCATATCCTAATTCCAACACTAAACTACCTAGTAATGGTTTATAACCTCATGCGGTCCTAGGAGTAGACAAGACTTGTGCGAGGTTTTTTTCAACAACTAAAGGAAGCAAGACCAACCCTTTCATGCTGAGATGTAATGTGGTTTATAAGTTTGGGCAGGTTTTTATCTTTTAGGTCAAGATTCACTCTAGAAAGTCTGACATCACTAGGTTGAGAACCATCCGGGAATCGATCACCCATAGCTCAAATTGAAACTTTGACCAAAAACAAACACGTTGATGATCTACACTCCAACAGGTGAGCTGCCTATAAAAGAACATGCAGTTAGTGTAACTTGGATGTGTAGTCCCAGTTGGGGCTTCAAACCCCAAAGATTTATAAATCAAATATTTCATTATGAAAATGCTGATCATTCACAAGTTTAATTGCTTTCTTCAGCAACTAATATGTACAATATGACTAATTTTCAATGATGTAAAACATAATCTCTACAATTAATTTCCAACGACATAATTTTTCCATACTAAAGATTGCAACAATTGTTTATGGGCAGCTCAAGAAAATATACAAAGCTGAAACCAAAATAAGTTCGAACTCAATATAGCTCATCTATTTTATAGATAAAACAGAGATAATTGTCAACTGATCTAAAATTTGAACTGTTGAATGTACAAGTGCTTTAATGGTAAGTATTCTGATAGATAACTACCGCTGACTTTATTGTTTAATAGGTTTATAGATCCAACCCATTTGGATTTTTGTACTTTTCATCTTGATGATGATCCCAAGAGTATTATGTACAATCTAACAACTGTACAGGTGAACCGTTTCTGGTAGCCCAAACAATCATAATATTAGGGATAATTAGGCATTATTTCACAATAGCTCCCGAATTTGAAAATGAATCGGAGCTCTGATACCGTTGCACAATAAATCCCGAGCTCTGAAAAATTACGGGTTAATTCTTGAATTTTGATTTTTCTGCAATGGCTAATTTTTTTAATCTACATCTCCGTTAAGTTTGTTAATTGAGTATGGATTAAATTATTTTTCTTTACAAACTCAACCGTATCATTGTTAACTTCATTAGTCATACATCATTTCTATTTTCTTAACTTCATTCACCATGTAGTAGAGATTATTCTAGTCAAGAAAAATGAGCAAGTCCCTATTCAGGGACGTTTAATTTGCGATGCAGAGGGAAAAAATAGTGACAAAAACAAAAATCAAAGCCCAAGAGGATAATATGTAACTTCTAAAAATCAGTGCTATTGTGCAACGCAGTCATAGTTTGGGAAAGTAATTTACGCCTAATATATACAAATTACAATACAGCTAATTTCCAACGGCACAAAGCATTCCTATTTGCAATGACATGAGTGTTTTCTCTTATTCAATGCATATGTATTGTTAGATTATCGTAGTTGCTATGAAAATATTACCGATACTCATGACTATGTTAAATCGATGCATATACACCACATTGAAATGAATACTAGAAATTTAAGCAAGCGGGAACATATTCAATTGAGAAGAGTAGGTTGACACAATTCTATAATTGCCAGGAACATAATGTAACCAACCCTACGAATCACATCAAATGACAACACTCAAACAATCTGATCCAAACTAACACTGTGTTACTTATTGCAATAAATGCCACCAACGGCTGAAATTTGAAGATCCTAACATTTTTTGCTTCAAGTCGTGATCGACATCAAGGCTCGTTAGGTTACGGGGAAGCGTAGGCAACTCTTTGAGAAAGTCGCAGTGTAGCAAATCCAGAGTCTGAAGTCTTGGCAAGAACTGTATTTCTGATGGAAGGCTCGATATACGAGTACCTCGAAGCCTTAGTTCTCTGAGAGAATATAGGCGCACAATATCACTTGAAAAGATTCCCTCCAAACTCCTGCACCAGGAGGCATGTACTTCTTCCAGGGAAACCAACTTTCCAATATAAAGAGGAAATTTTCTTATGAAACAAGAATCCAATTTCAGCACTTTCAATCTGCGCAGGTTTTTAGTTGAATCGGGCAAACTCGAAACACCTGTACCTGAAATATCCAACTTTTCTAATGAGTGCCCCAATTTGCCAATGGATTCTGGAAGCTTTCCAAGCCCACGACAGTCCTTCAAAGACAAGCGTCTAAGATGTCCCAAGTCTACTATTGACTCAGGGAGTTCAAGAATTTTCGCGTTATCCAAGGCTAGCTCTGAAAGAGCTTTAAGTTCACAAACTGAACTAGGAAAACGAACCAATGACAAGCAATTAGTGGCACTAAGAATTTGCAGTTGAACCAGTTTGCCTATCGATGCAGGAAGTTCTCGTATGGAAGTGCCATCAATCAGGAGCTCTTCCAAAGCATTCATCCCACCCATTTCCGCTGGCAACATGCTAAGTTCAGAGCAGAACTTCAAATTCAAGGTAACCAAACACTTCAGATAATTAATTGAAGGATCTAAATGAACAAATCGAGAACACAGCTCAAAAATCAGTATCTCCAAATTTGGGCAACAGGAGAAGCTGGGGGTAATTAATAAGTCCCCACAACCTGTAAGATTCAAGACTTTCAAACGCTCCATCTGCAAAACAGGGGAAAAAAGTTCATATGACGCAGAACTCTCAATGTACTTAAGGGCTAACACGAACACAACAACAAATGAGCTATAAACCCACCTTTATTCTATTCCAACCTGCCCAGGACTCTGTAACCTTACTCCAGGAAAGATCAAGAATAACTAGGTTCTCATTCTTCTCTAAATGCATGCTGATCGCATCTTGAGGGCACCCTTGCCACTGAAGCCACCAGACGTTCAACAAGGCACCTGCAAATTGTCTACCAATATTGGCGCGACCCAAGCTGAGAAAAGTCGTGCTCGGCAGGATCTCATAGCCTGCCTCTTTAGTTTCCAGGTGGTCTCTTTTCTGTACGAAGGACCAAAAAAGTCACCAAAAGAAACCAGAAAGTCATCAGACAATGAAATAGTTACTATGGATGCCTAAACTCCCATGAGGTAAAGAAAATCGAAAAACATATAGAAGCTCAAATGCTACTTTTTTTCCCCCAACGTACCCTTTTCCCCTTCTTCCTGTCCTGGGGTATGGCAGGACCGTACAATCCAGCACCTGTTCCTGGATCGTGGAAACGTTCGTGGACAATCTCCCTGGCAAGGCACCTTAGCATGCTGTGCATGCCTAACTTATTCTCGTCGATTTCTATTAGGGACATTTGACAAAGGACACTGACAGGATGATTAAAATGATGAGGCCGAATGATCGGATGAGGAAGATGAGGACGAGGAGGACGAGGAAGCTGACACCACACGAGTGAGGCAATCCGACAATCCACATCCGGGGGAAAACTTGCAAGATTAAGATACATCAGCTTTAGACCTTTACCTAAAGTATCATAAATTATACTCAGAATCTTCTGGTAATCTTCCTGAAATTGTTGCATGAGATCTTTGAATTTAATCCATTCTTCCAGTCCTTTATATTGCAAAAAAGAACCAAAAACTTTGACAAGTAGTGGAAGTCCCATCGCAGCCTTCACTATTTCAATTGCAATTTTAACATAAGATCGTAGTTCATCGCTCTTTCCGGTTGCAGCATACTGCCAGAAAAAGTTGAAAGCTCGATTACCATCCATCGGATTAACATTGTAAGTATGGGCCAACCCTCGAGCAACAAACCCTTGAAGAACTCTGCTTTCTTTTGAGGTGACAATTACTCTACTTCCACAGCCAAACCAATCAAGCTCAGCTCCTACAAACTCCTTGAGGAGGGATGCCTTCTCCACATCATCAAGAACAATAAGAACTTTCATACTCCTAAATATCTCTTTGAAAAATTGTACTCCTTCGAAAGCAGAAGCAACCTCATGCTCTCTTTTTAAAATGTTATAGATCAACTTGGTTTGAAGATAGTGAACACCTCCAGGTTGCCGCATTGTTTCTTCAATCTCAGCAAGAAAACTGCAAGCGTCAAAGCGAAGGGATATTTTATCATATATGATCTTGGCAAGAGCAGTCTTTCCAATGCCATCTCTCCCATGGATTCCAACAATCCGTACATCGCTTACTTCCAGTTCCAATAATTCCATTATTTTCGATTCTTCACTGTCTTCAAGCTCCTATAAAGGTACTTAAGTTTAGGAGAATGTTAGATAATAGGAGAAATGAAGAAATATACAGATGTGGCACTGTAAGTTCCAGATGAAAATGCCATTCTCTGAGGCATGTGCTTTGATTGTGTCTGCCAATCAATTATATGCCTTGCTAGTTGAGATGTTGTAACTAATATTTAGCTGACACAGAAGACAGGTTGTTGAAGATAAACTCCTCTGAAGTTCCTCCACACAATCATTCACTACATGCATCTCATTTAAGCTAAAGTTATGTGCTGTCTCTATTATGGAAAAATCTAGTAAGCAAACTGGCTTACTAAACATAAAAAAAGCCTAATCTGGCTTAACACACTCCCGTCTCTTGTCCTTTGCAAAAGGAAGCACAGAAAGGTGATGACCAGCCTTATCAGAAAGCATCTCTGAGTTGCCACAGTGATAAATTAAGCAGGAGTTTACCATGAGATCTCATTTAGATGTTCAAGATCCATAATGGCTAAAATCAAGGGTAATTAGCTACTGAAAAAGTTGAAGTATATGCAAGCTACTTCAGAGTTAAGACGATGACTTGCATTATCTTGGAGGTTCAGTTCATGCGTTTGCCTTCCTTTTTATATCATATTCTAACTTTACAACGACTGTAAAAATGACGTAAAAATATTTCGTGGTAATTAGACTTTTTATCTATTTGATGTAGAACACACTTAAGCTGAAACTAGCTTCATCAACAGTTACAGTCTTTAGGAGAGAGTACTCGAGACTAGAGGAGAATGTGAGCGAAGAAATATACCGAGGTCCTGTCAGATAACATGGGATTATCACCAGTGGATAGATCCTCAGACACATGATTGTGTGCTATCATCAACTTAAACAAAATTTCTCCAACGATGGCTGTGATAAGTTCCTTTTCACTGCCAAGGCAGAAAAAATCTCAGTTCCAAACCATTAAAAGATCACTGAAACTTCAAATGGCTCATAAAAATGTTAACCCAACGCACTACATAATGAAATGGCAATCAATGAGCTAAAAGATCACTGAAACTTTATGCAGAACATAATTTACCTGATGTAAAGATATAAACATACACACTGATGTTTAGTAATTGTGTGAACGTTGCATAATGCTATTGCAGCAAGTAATTGGTCCAAACAATGGATTATATTCTCACAGTTTGCCATCAAGTGAAAATATCACTCAACCATGGGTTGAATTACAGAATTACACGATTATGTGGCTGAACAGAATGAAGTTTTAAAGATAGTTCACTGAGCCAAACTCAGATATGTAGTGTAAACAGGGTCAATTCGAGAGAAAGATTTGGCCTGAAAAAGGAAGAAGAGGGAATTGAAAATGTTAACCCAGTTAATTCCCATCAATAATTTCCTCTTTTTTTCTCTAGTTTAGTCCCCATAAAGCTTTGAAACAGGCTCGGTAACAATCATAAACCCAAGCAAGTGAGCAAAACAATTTAGAATACACCAGAGTCAACCAATATTTGTTTTTTTTTTGCTGGGAAAATGTCGTTGGGCTTCCTTTCCTGACATTCTCGACATTACCTCCGTCGATTGAGCAAATAAATCAGAAGAAACCTACAAGAAAAGAAGGCAGATTTAATGCAACATACATTTTATATGAGCTTCGTTCCCATCCCTTGATTTTACCAGCCCCCACAAGAGCCTTCTCCCACAGCTTGACTTTCTCTCCCCCAAATTCCTGCTTGTGCTCGTCCAGGACGTCTCTGTAGCGTGATTTTTGGTCCAGCTGCACATCAGACCGTTCCACATGGTAGAAAACGGGCAGGATCTCTTTCTTCCCTCCTGATGTAGACGAATGCTCTACCATGAGTGCGAGCGTCTCAAGGCACTGAGGGCTATTAGCATAGGCTGTTGAAAAGATAGGTATGTAGATGTTGGAGCTGGAGACCGATAGCCGAAGCTCTTTGGGTAGAATAGATGGGATGTCGCCAACTCTGAAAACGCGAATTCCGTCAGCTTCCAAGCAGCGACAGAGGGAACCAACGAATCCAATGGGACTATCCGATCCAATGTAACTCAGGATCACATCATCTTGATTCAGCCTCGCTGGTTTATCTTCGACGAGGTCAGATAATTCAGCAACACTCGATTCTGCCCCTGATTTTAGCTTCTCCTGTTTTCTTGACTCGCCTTCTCGGCCAAAACTGGGCGCGACTTCTCTCCGTTTTCTGCTTCGGGAATCAGCCATAGTTGTTTCCGACTTCAATTCAATCTTTCGTCGTCCAGTTTTCACTCTACCTGGGTTTTTCAGAGAATGGCCAAGTGAACCGTTCGGGTTTGCCTTAACGGTCGTTCCATTCCAGCTTAAGAAGACAAATTCCACCAAAAAACAAAAAAAACAAAAAAAAACAAAAAAACAAAAAAACAAAATATAATCATTTACGAAAATTCAAGAGAAATAACTCATTACCAGATTTTCAGTCTTGCTGTTGCTCGGGTAAAATTACTGTACACGATATATTTACGAACTACGGAGCAATGGTACGATGATGGACGTAAGTTACTAAGGATAAATAATTTATAATAAACTCAAGTTGTTGACGGTATCCCATAAAAAGTCACAAACGTTAGGAAATTCTAGCACACGAGACTTTGAGGTAAATCACTTGTTATTATTTCGTTTGTTTCATGAAAAAATAACTTCAAGAAAAATATTTTCTGAATTTTTCAAGATTTAGTTTATGGAAAATAAATTGATTAAGGAAAATATTTTCCATTAATGAAAAAAATATTTTCAAGTAGGGAAAATATTTTTCATATCTTCTTTCACCAAACAACTTTTTCTTTCATTTTTATATTTTCTTTTCTTATTTTCGTTTTTCTTTTTTTTTAAATTGAGTTTTTAATTATTTTTCTTTTTTCTTTTTTCTTTTCTTTTATTTCCTTTTCTTTATTTTTCTTTTTATTTTAATTATAATGCAACTTTTCCTTATTTTACAAGAAGATCGAGAAAATTAGTTAATTATCATGAATTGGACAATGAATACATATAGCTAGTTTTGTCTTTGAAAGATTCCATAGCTTTGGTACGTAAGCTTCTTAGACCGAAGCAGGTCTGTTAGCTTCTTCTCTTCCTCGAGCGATCTCCCAGTTGTCCCCCTGCCTGAGGAAATCACCTGGTCTTTACGCCTTTTCTTGAGCTTCTCACTCATGGATATCTGCAATAACCACTTGGGGCTTCCATCAACTAAATGGCCCGATGTTTGCCGTTACGAAGCCTTTCTCAGTTTCAGAGGAGGAGATATTCGGGGTGGCTTCGTTGAATTTCTCTACGAAGGCCTCGCTGATTCAGGGATCATTGCATTTATCGATCATCATGGGATCGAGATCGGAGAACATATCATGCCTAAGATCTTACAAGTGATTGGGCACACGCAGATCTGCATTCCCATCTTCTCCAAAGATTTCGCTTCCAGTAAGAGTTGTCTGAAGGAGGTAGAGAAAATGGTGGAGTGTGACAGGACAATCATGCCCATTTTCTACGACGTCTCCCCTTCAGTGGTCGGTGAACAAAAGGAGAGTTATCGGCAGTCCTTCCGCGACCATGAGGCCGATGGAGTGACGTCAACGACTATAAACAATTGGAAGAAGGCTCTGCACAGTGTTTCAAGCAAACGAGGATGGGAATTGGAGAAATTCCAGCACGGGTAATACGAAATCAAGATTTCTATGCTTCTTTCGACTTTTCCAACAGTGGTCATCGAGTATGAAATTAAGAAAAGAAAAAAGTCAATGCATCTGTTCTTCTGCTTGGTGTATTATCCGAGCAGTTGTTACTTTTCACATCTTACTCTTTCATCTTTTTCCTTTGGCAGGCAGCGTGAACTTATAAATGAGGTTGTTTCCACGGTCCGCCGGTTGTTGAGGAAGGATGACTTATATGTGACGGCACATTTAGTGGGGATGGATCAACCTGTGCAAGAGTTGATGAGAAAACTTGGTGTTGGCTATGAAAATGGAGAAGTAATTAAAGGGCAAATGGTGACAGGAAAACGTGTGGTTGAGATATCGGGCCTTCCAGGAATTGGTAAGTCGACTCTTGCCGCAGTTGTCTACAACAAAATCCATCATCTCTTCGAAGGTAAGAGTTTCCTTAAAGAGGTTGAGCAAACGAGACTCCTGTCTCTCCAAGAAGATTTAGTTAGTGGCCTCCAAAAGAGAGCATACACGTTCAAATCTTTTGCTGAAGGTAATGAATTTATCAAGTACAAATTTGGAGATCTAAGAGTTCTCATTATTCTTGACGATGTTAGTGATTTTAAACAAATCAATTCACTAGCTGGAGATCTAAGTTGGTTTGGTCCAGGAAGCAGAATCATTGTGATATCTAAGAGAAGTAATCTTGTTGACAACCATAATCAGGTGCATGTGACCTCTGCGAGCGGCAGTACTGTTAACAAGTGTGATGACATCCTCGTTGAAAAGTACAAGCTAAAAGAAATGAATAGTGACCATGCTTTTCAGCTATTTTGTAGTGTTCTTAGAGAAAAACCTCTTAAAAAGGAATTCTCCTCTTTGGTATGTGAAATTATATCGGCTGCTGGAGGAATTCCTCAGGTTTTTGAGGTGGTTGGTTCATTTTTACGTGGAAAGCCCATAGAATTTTGGAAGGAGGCAATGGGTAGATTGAAACGAGAGCCTTACACTGCAGAAGTAAAACGAATTCTGAAGAGAAGATATGAAGATTTAGAAAAAAATGCCCAAGAGATATTTCTTGATGTAGCTTGTTTTTTTGTGGGAAAGGACAAAACAATACCCTCTTACATGTGGGAAGCTTGTGAATATGATCCTTATAGTGGAATCAACGAGCTTCACGACTTGTCTTTGGTCAAAACCAGAGAAAACAATGAATTGTGGATGAATAATCAACTAAAAGTCCTTGGGAGGGATATCGTCAAGGAGGAAAATCCAAGTGAACCTTTCAAGCGGAGCAGGTTATGGAATCAGGAGGATATCGAACCAGTATTGAACGAAAGGAAGGTATATTTTGAAGACAAGAAGGTCTCTTTTGTAGTCTGAATTAAAGTACTTCTTTTGAATACTTATTCTATTTTCAGGGATAATTGTTGATGCACTTCTATTTCACTTTCTCATTTTGCCATTTTTCCAGGATTGGCAGGACGCTGCAAGTGAAGCCCTCAGTGCCACATTCGACAAACCCCATTTATTTCCTGAACGGAGATTCTTTTGTGAGTTCTCGAAGCTTAGGTATCTTAAAATGAACCACGCAGAGTGCAAAGAGCTCCAGAGAGGATTTTTACCTTCGAAGGTTAAAGTGGCTTGAATGGCAAGGGTGCAACGATATCTCCAGTCTACTTGCTTTAGATATGTCAAAATTGATCGTTCTTGATTTGTCTGGGAGTACCTCCAGCCATTGGCAGTGCTGGACACCAATTATGATGGTATGATGACATAACTGTGCATTTTCTTTTGCATCCAGTTTGACAATAGCTTATATTATTCTCTTGTTTTGCAGAGGGCCAAGAACTTGAAAGTTTTGATCCTAAAAGATTGTCGTTTGCTAATGGAATCTCCATTTTCCCATGCTGCTGTGACCTTAGAGAGACTAAACCTGGAACGTTCAACATTACCTACGTGTGTTGTGAGGTCCATTAGCAAGCTAAGGAACTTAGTTTCTTTGAATATTAAGTTCTGCAGCTTCGTGCAAGAGCTGCCAAAAGATATAGGTTCCTTGGAAGCTTTGAAAGAGCTATACATCGATGGAACTCCCATTAAAGCCATTGATATCGCAGAGGGTTCCTATAGGAAGCTTAAAATTCTGAGTGCTTGCAACTGCAAATTCTTGTCTCTACCCAATTCAATTGGTAACTTGAAATCTCTTTCGTACCTAGCATTAAACGAGACTAAATTGAGTGAGCTCCCTTGTTCTATCGGATTGTTGGAGAATCTCCAGACGCTATCTCTGAGAAACTGTAGGAGCTTGTGGAAATTGCCGGATTCCATTGGAGACCTCAAAAAGCTGCAAGTCATGGATCTTTCAAGCACAATAGTTGACGAAATACCATCCTCTGTCAAGGATTTACAAAACTTGAAAGAACTAAAGATGGCTGGCACTCACATAAGAGAATTTCCTGGAGGCATTAAGAATCTAGAGAGTTTAGAAGAGATAGATTTCTCGGGCTGCAGAAATTTGAGAGGGGAGTGCAACATTACGGGATTATCGTCTTTGCGGGTGTTACTTCTAGAATACACTGATATTTCTCGGCTGATTGTGACGGATCGCCAATCCTATAATCCCCAAAACCTCAAACATGATGGCGATGTTCCCATCTCGATAATTGGAACTATCAAAGGGCATGGCATCGGTTCAACAGATGGGAGACTAGACCACAGTTCTAGGCTGACGGACATCACATCAGCATTCGATGATGACTCAGAGACCGTAGCAATGTGGCGGTCCGACAGAGGCAAGGAAGTTATCGGTGGATGAGGTTTGGCTACGGAGGAAGTTAGCGCTCCTATCCCATTAATTCAAATTTGTAATTCATCAAGCATGTCAACTGATCTTCGTGCAATAAGGGTTGTTAGGGGCATAGTCAAATTCGAATTTTCGCTTCTATTTTGAATTTTCAATTTACATTCTACTTCCATTTTCTTGGCCTTCACACTCGCACACTCTTTATTGTCTTGCACGCATGTCAATTTCCTGCAATTTTGTGCGCACTTGTTAGCTTTGGATTTGACTCGATGTAAGTATTGCGTAGTTTATTTGATTGATCTGCAAGATAATTGCAAGGTCATCAGAGTATGAGTTTTACTTCCTTTCTTGATCGTTCATCTCATTAGTACTCTCCTTGATCAATAGTAAAGAATGAAATCTTGTCCTTTTTTTTTTGTCAATTTAAAAACCAGAACGAAAAACTTAATGCTGCATCCGTTCATCTAACAAAAATTCTTCAAAGGTACATTATGTTTGTGAATGTCGTTGCACCTATTTTACCAAAAATTGGAAGTGATTGCTTTTTCAAATAAAATTGAAAATGATTATTGCTTGGTTCTCTTAATAATTGATTTAATTTAACTAGTATGAAAACTATATATGTAATAATCTAAATATAGTCAACATACATTGTCTCTTTCAAAATAACATCTTGCATAAAAAATTGTGCTTACGTGCACAATAGAAAAGAGAAAACTTTCTGATTCTGATAGAGTATTGTGACTAATCCAACTAACAAAAAATTAGTGTATTTTATTTTCGAGATTTAAAACACAATGTATTTAATGGCACTTATAATGAATGAAAATATCTAATACATGATTAATATGCTGGCTTTCTATGACATTTTGAATCTTTCTTAACGAGATTTTTAGGACTATATCTTGTGATATAATGGCTCACATATGTATGATATATTATCGTTATCTCGAGTTTGTTGTATACAACACCCATATATGTTGGAAGATTTTAATTTGTTCAAAATGTGATGTTGCCTTTTATGAATAAGAATCTTGGATTATAGTGGATAAATATATATGCAAGGTTCAGCACAAGATTTTCGTTGGTTACTTCTTTTATCCAAGTTCGAGTATTTGACCAAGAAGTAGACGTCTCTTCCTTGTTCAATATAAAAGTCGCACAAGAAAGACAGAAAAAGGCAGCTATTGTTCAATCCGTACAGCGGACTCCAAAAAGGATCAACAACGAGCCGAACCGACGACTCTTTCCAGGACGCGCGAAAGAATTGTTCTTCGGCCAGGCATAGGAACAAGACAAATGTAAATAATTTATACTCCAGAAGTAAGAACAAGACACATGTAAATAATTTATACTATGAACTTTACATTCAATTGAGTTATTTATTTATAATAACTGTTGCTTTGGACTTAATATAAATATAAGAAACACTCGAATATATATGAGCAACTATAACCCTGATTTTTTTTTAATTATTAGTGGGTTTTTACTGCTGGCTCTCTCCGTGGAGTAGGCACCGACTGTCGAATTGAACCATGATCTCTAGTGTCATTCATTTTTCCCAGTTTATATAACTAGTAATTTTGCATTAGCTTAATTGCAAGATCTTGTCAATTTTCGCATTATCAGTTTTCGCATTACTTTTACAACACTAGAGAAAAAGAAATGTATTTTAAAAGAACATTTTGATCAACTAAGTATATCCAATTCTAACAAAGTGTGAAATGGTATAAGTAAGTTACTTAGATCCATAGGACCCAAGTAATTCCACTTTCGTCTCAGGAGAAAAGGCCAAAAATGTTTGGCCCCAGCTGCGTTCATAGTCATCCGGTGCTTGAAAGCATCGCCGCCAGCTTTTCCCTTTATCCCTCCGCCTTGCGTTGCGGGCGGAGGAGAAGCCTCTGCATTCCCTAATCCTTAGATGCTCAATAGACATTTGTTTGTCTACATCTTTTGGACCACGAGCCAAAGTTTTGTTTAATGCACATGGGTCATGGAAGGATCACCACAACATATATCTTGTTTTCTCTGCGATAAACTAGCGGCTGCGCCGAAAATCTTACACGAACTAAGCCGACAAATAAAACGACACCATCTCAACTTGCAGTTGTTAAGTTGCCTGTGGTGAGCTCGTGTACCTCGTTTTTCTTCCAAACCGGCCAGAATTCAAAATGGGGGCGTGTGCACGAGAAATCAAATCATACATTGCAATCGAATACTCGAGGTAAGAATAATTGCGTGCACGTAGAGTTATATCACTGAGAGTGAACGAAAAGGTTAGTGGCATTGTTGGCCTTTGGATCTGCACGATGTGGTGGACACGTTGGGGCCGGCTTTCGCGAACAGCGTAAACACTACGGGACGCGCGGAAGAACGCTGAGGAGTGACAGAAGGGCCTCAGCAACCAGCGGCTACGACCCAACTCACGCTCAGTCACTAGCTCGATTGAGTCAATATCGTGACTCTTGATTCGACAAAGTTTTTTTTATCCATCTTCACTTTATTTCTTGCCAAGATGGAAATTTGTGCTCCACAAGCTGGGCAAGAGATTAGCTCAGCCAACAACAATGGGAGAGACTGAAAGACATACACCTTTTAGGACATACTCTCAATGTTTGGTGTCAATGTCCAAACTTAAATCTTTTCTTTTTTTTTCTGATCATAATTCAAATCTTTTCCTTGTGTTTTTTTGGAGAACACGACCAGTTCCATATAGCAACGACCCAACTCATGGTCACTAACTAACTCAATCGAGTCAATGTAGTGACTCTTGGTTTCCACAAGGCTTTCTTTATCCATCTTCACTGTATCCCTTGTTAGATGGAAATTAATGCTGACTAGGCTGGGCAAGAGTGTAATTCGGCTGACGAAGAGAGAAAAGTATACACGATTAGTACATGCCCTCCACAATTGATGTTGATTTTCAAACTTTAATCCTTTTTGTTTATAATAATTCAAATCTTCTCCTATTGTCTCTTGAAAAATAGGACCACGATCCCTCACCGGCTCAATCGAGTCAATGGTGCAACTCTCGATTTCGACAAAGCTTTCTTTATCCATCTTTATTTTATTCCTTGTTAGATGGAAATTAGTGTTGTCCAAGCTCGGCAAGAGCTTAATTCGGCCGACGAGGAAGGAAAAGTATACACCTTTTAGTACATGCACTCAACGTTTGATGTTGATTTTCAAACTATAATCCTTCTTTCATAATAATTCAAATCTTCTTCTACTGTTTTTTTAGAACATGACCACAATTGCTCATCAGCTCAATCAAGTCAATGTCGTGACTCTCGGTTTTGACAAAGCTTTCATTATCCATCTTTACTTTATTTCTTATCATATGGAAATTAGTGTCACCAAATCTGGGCAAGAGCTTCATTTGACCGACGAAGAGAGAAAAGTATTCACCTCTTAGTACAAACTCTCGACTTTGATGTTGATTTTCTAACTTTAATCCTTTTTTCAATAATAATTCAAATGTTTCCTATTATTTCTTTGAAAACAGGGCTCGCGATTGCTCATCAACTCAATCAAATCAAAGGCATGACTCTCGATTTCGACAAAACTTTCTTTATCCATCTTCACTTTATTCCTTATCAAATGGAAATTAGTGCTGTCTAGGCTAGGGAAAAGCTTAATTCAGTTGACGAAGAGAGAAAAAGATACACATTTTTGTACATACTCTCGACATTTGATATTGATATTCAATCTTTAATCCTTTTTTTTTTCATAATAATTCAAATCTTTCCTATTGTTTCTTGGAGAGTAGGACCACGAGCGCTTCCTAGCTCAATCGACTCAATGTCGTAACTCTCAATTTCGACAAAAGTTTTCTTTATTTATCTTCATTTTATTTCTTATCAAATGGAAATTAGTGATGTTTAGGCTGGGGAAGAACTTAATTCGGCCAACGAGGAGAGAAAAGTATACACCTTCTAGTACATACACTCAACTTTTGTTGTTGCTTTTCCAAACTTTGATTCTTTTATTAGTTAAAAATTTAAAGCTTTCCCTACTATTTCTTGGAGAACACAATCATGATTTCTCACCAGCTCAATCAAGTTAATGTCGTGACTCTCAGTTTCAACAAAACTTTTTTTTATCCATCTTCACTTTATTCCTTGTCGGATGAAAAATAGTGTTATCCAAGCTGCGCAATAACTTAATTTGGCCAACTAAGAGAGAAAAGTATGGAACTTTTAGGACGTACTCTTGACATTCGACATTGATGTTCAAATTTTCATCTTTTGTTTTCTTTTTTTTTTTTTTTTTATAATAATTAAAATCTTGTCCTATTGTTTCTTGGTGAGCAGGACCACGATCGCCCACCAGCTCAATCGAGTCATTGTCATGACTCTCGCATTCGACGAAGATTTCTTTATACATCTTCGCTTAATTCCTTGTTAAATGAAAATTAGTGCTGTCCAGGCTGGGCAATAGTTTAATTTGGCCGAAAAAGAGAGAAAAGTATGCACCTTTTAGTACATACTCTTGATGTTTGATGTTGATTTTCAAACTTAAATCCTTTTTTCCGATAATAATTCAAATATTTTCCTATTATTTCTTGGAAAATAGGACCGCGATCACTTAATAGCTCAATTAAATCAATGATGTGACTCTCGATTATAACAAAGATTTCTTTATCCATCTTTACTTTGTTCCTCATCGGAAGGAAATTTGTGTTGTCTAGGCTAGGGAAGATCTTAATTCAGCTAATGAAAAGAGAAATAAATACACCATTAGTGTTGAAGAGAGAAAAGCGTACACCTTTTAGTACACACTCTCAACGTTTGATATTGATGTTCAAACTTTAATCATTTTTTTCAAAATAATTCAAATCCTTCCCATTATTTCTTGGAGAGTAGGACCTCTATTGCTCACTAGCTCAATCGAGTCACTGTCATGCCTCTCGATTTCGACAAAGTTTTCTTTATCCATCTTCACTTTACTCATTATTAAGTAGAAATTAGTGCTGTTTAGGCTAGGCAAGAGCTTAATTCGGCCGATGAGGAGAGAAAAGTATAAACCTTCTAGTACATGCACTCAACTTTTGTTGTTGCTTTTCAAACTTTAATCCTTTTATTCAATAATAATTCAAAACTTTTCCTACTATTTCTTGGAGAACACAATCACGATTGCTAACCAACTCAATCAAGTCAAGGTCTTGACTCTCAGTTTCAACAAAACTTTTTTTTATCCATCATCACTTAATTCCTTGTTAGATGAAAAATAGTGTTGTCTAAGCTGGGCAAGAACATAATTTGGTCGACTTAGAGAGAAAAGTATGCAATTTTTAGGGCATACTATTGACATTCGACGATGATGTTCAAACTTTCATCTTTTTATTTTTTTATAATAATTCAAATCTTGTCGTATTGTTTCTTGGTGAGCAGGACCACAGTCGCTCACCAGCTCAATCAAGTTGTTGTCATGACTCTTGGATTCCACAAAACTTTCTTTTTACATCTTTGCTTTCTTCCTTGTCAAATGGAAATTAGTGCTGTCCAGGCTGGGCAAGAGCTTAATTTGGCCAAAAAAGAGAGAAAAATATGCACCTTTTAGTACAAACTCTTGAAGTTTGATGTTGATTTTCGAAGTTTAATCCTTTTTTTCCGATAATAATTCAAATGTTTTCCTATTATTTCTTAGAAAGACAGAACCACGATCGCTTACTAGCTCAATCAAGTCAATGATGTGACTCTTGATTTTAACCAAGATTTCTTTATCCGTCTTTACTTTATACCTCATCAGATGGAAATTAGTGCTGTCTAGGCTGGGGAAGAGCTTAATTCAGCTAACAAGGAGAGAAAAACATACACATTTTAGTACATACTATCAATATTTGATATTGATGTTCAAACTTTAATCATTTTTTTTTCAAAATAATTCAATTTTTCCCATTCTTTCTGGGAGAGTAGGACCTCTATTGCTCACTAGCTCAATCGAGTCAATGTCGTGCCTCTCAGTTTCGACAAAGTTTTCTTTATCCATCTTCACTTTATTCCTACTAGATAGAAATTAGTGCTGTCTAAGCTGGGCAAGAGCTTAATTCGGCTGACGAGGAGAGAAAAGTATACGTCTTCTAGTACATGTACTCAACTTTTGTTGTTGCTTTTCAAACTTTAATCATTTTATTCAATAATAATTCAAAACTTTTCCTACCTTTTCATGCAGAACACAATCACGATTGCTAACTAGCTCAATTGAGTCAATGTCGTTACTCTCAATATCAACAAAAATTTTTTTTGCCATCTTCTATTTATTCCTTCTTAGATGAAAAATAGTGTTGTCCAAGCTACGCAAGAACTTAATTTGGCCGACGAAGAGAAAAAAGTATACAACTTTTAAGGCATACTCCTGACATTCGACGTTGATGTTCAAACTTTCATCTTTTTTTTTTTTATAATAATTCAAATCTTGTCCTATTGTTTCTTGGTGAGCAGGACCACAGTCTCTCACCAGCTCAATCGAGTTGTTGTCATGACTCTCGCATTCGACAAAGCTTTCTTTATACATCTTTGCTTTATTCCTTGTCAAATGGAAATAAGTGATGTCCAGGCTGGGCAAGAGCTTAATTTGGCCAAAAAAGAGAGAAAACTATGCACCTTTCAGTACATACTCTTGGCGTTTGATGTTGATTTTCGAAGTTTAATCCTTTTTTATCCAATAATAATTCAAATATTTTCCAATTATTTCTTGGAAAGACAGGACCACGATCGCTTACTAGCTCAATCAAGTCAATGTTGTGACTCTTGATTTTAACCAAGATTTCTTTATCCGTCTTTACTTTATTCCTCATCAGATGGAAATTAGTGCCATCTAGGCTGGGGAAGAGCTTAATTCAGCAAATGAGGAGAGAAAAACATACACATTTTAGTACATACTCTCAATATTTGATGTGGATGTTTTGACTTTAATCATTTTTTTTTCAAAATAATTCAATTATTTCCCATTCTTTCTAGGAGAGTAGGACCTCCATTGCTCACTAGCTCAATCGAGTCAATGTCGTACCTCTCAATTTCGACAAAATTTTGTTTATCCATATTCACTTTATTCCTTACCAGATAGAAATTAGTGCTGTGTAAGCTGGGCAAGAGCTTAATTCGGCTGACGAGGAGAGAAAAGTATACGTCTTCTAGTACATGTACTCAACTTTTGTTGTTGCTTTTCAAACTTTAATCATTTTATTCAATAATAATTCAAAGCTTTTCCTTCCTTTTCATGAAGAACACAATCATGATTGCCAACCAGCTCAATTTAGTCAATGTCATGACTCTCAATATCAACAAAACGTTTTTTTAACCATCTTGTCTTTATTCCTTGTTAGATGAAAAATAGTGTTGTCCAAGCTGGGCAAGAACTTAATTTGGTCGACTTAGAGAGAAAAGTATGCAATTTTTAAGGCATACTATTGACGTTCGACAATAATGTTCAAACTTTCATCTTTTATTTCTTTATAATAATTCAAATCTTGTCCTATTGTTTCTTGGTGAGCAGGACCACAGTCGCTCACCAGCTCTATCAAGTTGTTGTCATGACTCTCGAATTCGACAAAACTTTCTTTTTACATCTTTGCTTTATTCCTTGTCAAATGGAAATTAGTGCTGTCCAGGCTGGGCAAGAACTTAATGTGGCCAAAAAAGAGAGAAAAATATGCACATTTTAGTACATACTCTTGAAGTTTGATGTTGATTTTCGAAGTTTAATCCTTTTTTTTCCGATAATAATTCAAATGTTTTCCTATTATTTCTTAGAAAGACAGAACCACGATCGCTTACTAGCTCAATCAAGTCAATGATGTGACTCTTGATTTTAACCAAGATTTCTTTATCCGTCTTTACTTTATACCTCATTAGATGGAAATTAGTGTCGTCTAGGCTGGGGAGGAGCTTAATTCAACTAATGAGGAGAGAAAAACATACACATTTTAGTACATACTATCAATATTTGATATTGATGTTCAAACTTTAATCATTTTTTTTCAAAATAATTCAATTATTTCCCATTCTTTCTGGGAGAGTAGGACCTCTATTGCTCACTAGCTCAATCGAGTCAATGTCGTGCCTCTCAGTTTCGACAAAGTTTTGTTTCTCCATCTTCACTTTATTCCTACTAGATAGAAATTAGTGCTGTCTAGGCTGGGCAAGAGCTTAATTCGGCTGACGAGGAGAGAAAAGTATACGTCTTCTAGTACATGTACTCAACTTTTGTTGTTGCTTTTCAAACTTTAATCATTTTATTCGATAATAATTCAAAACTTTTCCCACCTTTTCATGCAGAACACAATCACGATTGCTAACTAGCTCAATTGAGTCAATGTCGTTACTCTCAATATCAACAAAACATTTTTTTGCAATCTTCTATTTATTCCTTGTTAGATGAAAAATAGTGTTGTCCAAGCTGCGCAAGAACTTAATTTGGCCGACGAAGAGAGAAAAGTATACAACTTTTAAGGCATACTCCTGACATTCGACTTTGATGTTCAAACTTTCATCTTTTGTTTTTTTATAATAATTCAAATCTTGTCATATTGTTTCTTAGTGAGCAGGACTACAGTCTCTCACTAGCTCAATCGAGTTGTTGTCATGACTCTCGCATTCGACAAAGCTTTCTTTATACATCTTTGCTTTATTCCTTGTCAAATGGAAATAAGTGCTGTTCAGGCTGGGAAAGAGCTTAATTTGGCCAAAAAAGAGTGAAAACTATGCACCTTTCAGTACATACTCTTGACGTTTGATGTTGATTTTCGAAGTTTAATCCTTTTTTTCCGATAATAATTCAAATATTTTCCAATTATTTCTTGGAAAGACAGGACCACGATCGCTTACTAGCTCAATCAAGTCAATGATGTGACTCTTGATTTTAATGAAGATTTCTTTATCTGTCTTTACTTTATTCCTCATTAGATGGAAATTAGTGCCGTCTAGGCTAGGGAAGAGCTTAATTCAGCTAATGAGGAGAGAAAAACATGCACATTTTAGTACATACTCTCAATATTTGATGTGGATGTTTAAACTTTAATCATTTTTTTCAAAATAAATCAATTATTTCCCATTCTTTATGGGAGAGTAGGACCTCCATTGCTCACTAGCTCAACCGAGTTAGTGTCGTGCCTCTCAGTTTCGACAAAGTTTTGTTAATCCATCTTCACTTTATTCCTACTAGATAGAAACTAGTGCTGTCTAGGCTGGGCAAGAGCTGAATGCGGCTGACGAGGAGAGAAAAGTATACGTTTTCTAGTACATGTACTCAACTTTTGTTGTTGCTTTTCAAACTTTAATCATTTTATTCGATAATAATTCAAAACTTTTCCTACCTTTTCATGCAGAACACAATCACGATTGCTAACTAGCTCACTTGAGTCAATGTCGTTACTCTCAATATCAACAAAACATTTTTTTGCCATCTTCTCTTTATTCCTTGTTAGATGAAAAATAGTGTTGTCCATGCTACGCAAGAACTTAATTTGGCCAACGAAGAAAGAAAAGTATGCAACTTTTAAGGCATACTCTTGACATTTGGCGTTGATGTTCAAACTTTCATCTTTTGTTTTTTTATAATAATTCAAATCGTGTCCTATTGTTTCTTGGTGAGCAAGACCACAGTCTCTCACCAGCTCAATGGAGTTGTTGTCATGACTCTCGCATTCGACAAAGCTTTCTTTATACATCTTTGCTTTATTCCTTGTCAAATGGAAATTAGTGCTGTCCAGGCTGGGCAAGAGCTTAATTTGGCCAAAAAGAGAAAAGCTATAAACCTTTCATTACATACTCTTGACGTTTAATGTTGATTTTTGAAGTTTAATCCTTTTTTTTTTCCGATAATAATTCAAATGTTTTCCTATTATTTCTTGGAAAGACAAGACCACGATCGCTTACTAGCTCAATCAAGTCAATGATGTGACTCTTGATTTTAACCAAGATTTCTTTATCCATCTTTACTTTATTCCTCGTCAGATGGAAATTAGTGCCGTCTAGGCTAGGGAAGAGCTTAATTCAGCTAATGAAGAGAGAAAAACATACACATTTCATTACTTAATCTCAATATTTGACATTGATGTTCAAACTTTAATCATTTTTTTTTCAAAATAATTCAATTATTTCCCATTCTTTCGAGGAGAGTAGGACCTCTATTGCTCACTAGCTCAATCGAGTCAATGTCGTGCCTCTCAGTTTCAACAAAGTTTTGTTTATCCATCTTCACTTTATTCCTACTAGATAGAAATTAGGGTTGTCTAGGCTGGGCAAGAGCTTAATTCGGCTGACGAGGAGAGAAAGGTATACGTCTTCTAGTACATGTACTCAACTTTTGTTGTTGCTTTTCAAACTTTAATCATTTTATTCGATAATAATTCAAAACTTTTCCTACCTTTTCATGCAAAACACAATCACGATTGCTAACCAACTCACTTGAGTCAATGTCCTTACTCTCAATATCAACAAAACATTTTTTTGCCCGCTTCTCTTTATTCCTTGTTAGATGAAAAATAGTATTGTCCAAGCTACGCAAGAACTTAATTTGGCTGACGAAGAGAGAAAGGTATGCAACTTTTAAGGCATACTCCTAACATTCAAAGTTGATGTTCAAACTTTCATTTTTTGTTTTTTTATAATAATTCAAATAATGTCCTATTGTTTCTTGGTTAGCAGGACCACAGTCTCTCACCAGCTCAATCGAGTTGTTGTCATGACTCTCGCATTCGACAAAGCTTTCTTTATACATCTTTGTTTTATTCCTTGTCAAATGGAAATTAGTGCTGTCCAGGCTGGGCAAGAGCTTAATTTGACCAAAAAAGAGAAAAAAACTCTGCACCTTTGAGTACATTCTCTTGACGTTTGATGTTGATTTTCGAACTTTAATCCTTTTTTTCTGATAATAATTCAAATATTTTCTAATTTTTTCATAAAAAGATAGGACCACGATCGCTTACTATCTCAATCGAGTCAATAATGTGACTCTTCATTTTAACCAAGATTTCTTTATCCGTCTTTACTTTATTCCTCATCAGATGGAAATTAGTGCCGTCTAGGTTGGGTAAGAGCTTAATTCAGCAAATGAGGAGAGAAAAACATACACATTTTAATACATACTCTCAATATTTGATGTGGATGTTTAGACTTTAATCATTTTTTTTTTTCAAAATAATTCAATTATTTCCCATTCTTTCTAGGAGAGTAGGACCTCCATTGCTCACTAGCTCAATCGAGTCAGTGTCGTGCCTCTCAGTTTCGACAAAATTTTGTTTGTCCATCTTCACTTTATTCCTTACCAGATAGAAATTAGTGCTGTCTAGCCTGGGCAAGAGCTTAATTCGGTTAACAAGGAGAGAAAAGTATACATCTTTTAGTACCTGTACTCAACTTTTATTGTTGCTTTTCAAACTTTAATCATTTTATTCGATAATAATTCAAAGCTTTTCCTACCTTTTCATGGAGAACACAATCACGATTGCTAACCAGCTCAATTTAGTCAATGTCGTGACTCTCAATTTCAACAAAACATTTTTCTAACCATCTTCTCTTTATTCCGTGGCAGATGAAAAATAGTGTTGTCCAAGCTGCGCAATAACTTAATTTGGCCGACGAAGAGAGAAAAGTATGCAACTTTTAAAGCATACTCTTGACATTCGACATTGATGTTCAAATTTTCATCTTTTGTTTTTTTATTATAATTCAAATCTTGTCCTATTGTTTCTTGGTGAGCAGGACCACAGTCTCTCACCAGCTCAATCAAGTTGTTGTCATGACTCTCGCATTCGACAAAGCTTTCTCTATACATTTTTGCTTTATTCCTTGTCAAATGGAAATTAGTGCTGTCCAGGCTGGGCAAGAGCTTAATTTGGCCAAAAAAGAGAGAAAACTATGCTCCTTTTAGTACATACGCTTGACGTTTGATGTTGATTTTCGAAGTTTAATCCTTTTTATCCGATAATAATTCAAATATTTTTCTATTATTTCTTGGAAAGACAGGACCACGATCGCTTACTAGCTCAATCGAGTCAATAATGTGACTCTTCATTTTAACCAAGATTTCTTTATCCGTCTTTACTTTATTCCTCATCAGATGGAAATTAGTGCCGTCTAGGCTGGGGAAGAGCTTAATTCAGCAAATGAGGAGAGAAAAACATACACATTTTAGTACATACTCTCAATATTTAATGTGGATGTTTAGACTTTAATCATTTTTTTTTCAAAATAATTCAATTATTTCCCATTCTTTCTTGGAGAGTAGGACCTCTATTGCTCACTAGCTCAATCGAGTCAATGTCGTGCCTCTCAGTTTCGACAAAGTTTGTTTATCCATCTTCACTTTATTCCTTACCAGGTAGAAATTAGTGCTGTCTAGACTGGGCAAGAGCTTAATTCGGCTAACGAGGAGAGAAAAGTATACGTCTTCTAGTACATGTACTCAACTTTTGTTGTTGCTTTTCAAACTTTAATCTTTTTATTCGATAATAATTCAAAGCTTTTCCTACCTTTTCATGGAGAACACAATCACGATTGCTAACCAGCTCAATCTAGTCAATGTGGTGACTCTCGATATCAACAAAACATTTTTTTAACCATCTTCTCTTTATTCCTTGTCAGATGAAAATTAGTTTTGTCCAAGTTGCGCAAGAACTTAATTTGGCCGACGAAGAGAGAAAAGTATGCAACTTTTAAGACATACTCTTGACATTCGACGTTGATGTTCAAACTTTCATCTTTTGTTTTTTTATAATAATTCAAATCTTGTCCTATTATTTCTTGGTGGGCAGGACCACAGTCTCTCACCAGCTCAATCGAGTTGTTGTCATGACTCTCGCATTTGATAAAGCTTTCTTTTTACATATTTGCTTTATTCCTTGTCAAATGGAAATTAGTGCTATCCAGGCTGGGCAATAGCTTACTCTGGCCAAAAAAGAGAGAAAACTATGCACCTTTTAGTACATACTCTTGACCTTTTATGTTGATTTTCAAAGTTTAATCCTTTTTTTCCAATAATAATTCAAATATTTTACTATTATCTCTTGGAAAAACAGGACCACGATCGCTTACTAGCTCAATCGAGTCAATAATGTGACTCTTCATTTTAACCAAGATTTCTTTATCCGTCTTTACTTTATTCCTTATCATATGGAAATTAGTGCCGTCTAGGCTGGGGAAGAGCTTAATTCAGCAAATGAGGAGAGAAAAACATACACATTTTAGTACATACTCTCAATATTTGATCTTGATGTTTAGACTTTAATCATTTTTTTTCAAAATAATTCAATTATTTCCCATTCTTTCTAGGAGAGTAGGACCTCCATTGCTCACTAGCTCAATTGAGTCAGTGTCGTGCCTCTCAGTTTCGACAAAATTTTGTTTGTCCATCTTCACTTTATTCCTTACCAGATAGAAATTAGTGCTGTCTAGGCTGGGCAAGAGCTTAATTCGGCTGACGAGGAGAGAAAAGTATACGTCTTCTAGTACCTGTACTCAACTTTTATTGTTGCTTTTCAAACATTAATCATTTTATTCGATAATAATTCAAAGCTTTTCCTACCTTTTCATGGAGAACACAATCACGATTGCTATCCAACTCAATTTAGTCAATGTCGTGACTCTCAATTTCAACAAAACATTTTTCTAACCATCTTCTCTTTATTCCGTGGCAGATGAAAAATAGTGTTGTCCAAGCTGCGCAAGAACTTAATTTGGCCGACGAAGAGAGAAAAGTATGCAACTTTTAAGGCATACTCCTGACATTCGACGTTTATGTTCAAACTTTCATCGTTTGTTTTTTTTTTAATAATAATTCAAAGCTTGTCCAATTGTTTCTTGGTGAGCAGGACCACAGTCTCTCACCAACTCAATCAAGTTGTTGTCATGACTCTTACATTCGACAAAGCTTTCTTTATACATCTTTGCTTTATTCCTTATCAAATGGAAATTAGTGCTGTCCAGGCTGGAGAAGAGCTTAATTTGACCAAAAAAGAGAGAAAACTCTGCACCTTTGAGTACATTCTCTTGACGTTTGATGTTGATTTTCGAACTTTAATCCTTTTTTCCGATAATAATTCAAATATTTTCTTATTATTTCATGGAAAGACAGGACCACGATCGCTTACTAGCTCAATCAAGTCAATGATGTGACTCTTCATTTTAACCAAGATTTCTTTATCCGTCTTTACTTTATTCCTCCTCAGATGGAAATTAGTGTCGTCTAGGTTGGGGAAGAGCTTAATTCAGCTAATGAGGAGAGAAAAACATACACATTTTAGTACATACTCTCAATATTTGATGTTGATGTTCAAACTTTAATCATTTTTTTTTCAAAATAATTCAATTATTTCCCGTTAGTAGGACTTCTATTGCTCACTAGCTCACTCGAGTCAATGTTGTGCCTCTCAGTTTCGACAAAGTTTTGTTTATCCATCCTCACTTTGTTCCTTACCAGATAGAAATTACTGTTGTCTAGGCTGGGCAAGAGCTTAATTCGGCTGACGAGAAGAGAAAAGTATGCGTCTTCTAGTACATGTACTCAACTTTTGTTGTTGCTTTTCAAACTTTAATCATTTTATTCGATAGTAATTCAAAGCTTTTCCTACCTTTTCTTGGAGAACACAATCACGATTGCTAACTAGCTTAATTGAGTCAATGTCGTGACTCTCAATATCAACAAAACATTTTTTTAACTAGCTTCGCTTTATTCCTTGTCAAATGAAAAATCGTGTTGTCTAAGCTGGGCAAGAACTTAATTTGGCCAACGAAGAGAGAAAAGCATGCAACTTTTAAGGCATACTCTTGACATTCGACGTTGATGTTCAAACTTTCTTCTTTTTTTTGTTTTTGTTTTTATAATAATTCAAATCTTGTCCTATTGTTTCTTGGTGAGGAGGACCACAGTCTCTCACCAACTCAATCGAGTTGTTGTCATGACTCTCGCATTCGACAAAGCTTGCTTTATACATCTTCGCTTTATTCATTGTCAAATGGAAATTAGTGCTGTCCAGGTTGGGCAAGAGCTTAATTTGACCAAAAAAGAGAGAAAACTATGCACATTTTAGTACATACTCTTGACGTTTGATGTTGATTTTCGAAGTTTAATCATTTTTTTCCGATAATAATTCAAATATTTTCCTATTATTTCTTGGAAAGACAGGACCACGATTGCTGACTAGCTCAATCAAGTCAATGATGTGACTCTTGATTTTAACCAAGATTTCTTTATCCATCTTTACTTTATTCCTCATCAGATGGAAATTAGTGCCGTCTAGACTGGGGAAGAACTTAATTCAGCTAATGAGGAGAGAAAAACGTTCACATTTTAGTACATACTCTCAATATTTGATGTTGATGTTTAAACTTTAATCATTTTTTTTTCAAAATAATTCAATTATTTCCCATTCTTTCTGGGAGAGTAGGACCTCTATTGCTCACTAGCTCAATCCAGTCAATGTCGTGCCTCTCAGTTTCGACAAAGTTTTGTTTATCCATCCTCACTTTATTCCTTGCCAGGTAGAAATTAGTGCTGGCTAGGCTGGGCAAGAGCTTAATTTGGCTGACGATGAGAGAAAAGTATACGTCTTCTAGTACATGTACTCAACTTTTGTTGTTGCATTTCAAACTTTAATCATTTTTTTCGATAATAATTCAAAGCTTTTCCTACCTTTTCTTGGAGAACACAATCACGATTGCTAACCAGCTCAATTTAGTCAATGTTGTGACTCTCAATATCAACAAAACATTTTTTTAACCATATTCTCTTTATTCCTTGTCAGATGAAAAATAGTGTTGTCCAAGCTGCGCAATAACTTAATTTGGCCGACGAAGAGAGAAAAGTATGCAACTTTTAAGGCATACTCTTGACATTCGACGTTGATGTTCAAACTTTCATCTTTTGTTTTTTTATAATTATTCAAATCTTGTCCTATTGTTTCTTGGTGAGGAGGACCACAGTCTCTCACCAACTCAATCGAGTTGTTGTCATGACTCTCGCATTCGACAAAGCTTTCTTTTTACATATTTGCTTTATTCCTTGTCAAATGGAAATTAGTGCTGTCCAGGCTGGGCAAGAGCTTACTTTGGCCAAAAAAGAGAGAAAACTATGCACCTTTTAGTACATACTCTTGACGTTTGATGTTGATTTTTGAAGTTTTATCCTTTTTTTCCGATAATAATTCAAATATTTTCCTATTATTTCTTGGAAAGACAAGACCACGATCGCTTACTAGCTCAATCAAGTCAATAATGTGACTCTTCATTTTAACCAAGATTTCTTTATCCGTATTTATTTTATTCCTCATCAGATGGAAATTAGTGCCGTCTAGGCTGGGGAAGAGCTTAATTTAGCAAATGAGGAGGGAAAAACATACACATTTTAGTACATACTTTCAATATTTGATGTGGATGTTTAGACTTTAATCATTTTTTTTCAAAATAATTCAATTATTTCCCATTCTTTCTAGGAGAGTAGGACCTCCATTGCCCACTAGCTCAATCGAGTGAGTGTCGTGCCTCTCAGTTTCGACAAAGTTTTGTTTATCCATCTTCACTTTATTCCTTACCAGATAGAAATTAGTGCTGTCTAGGCTGGGCAAGAGCTTAATTCGGCTGACGAGGAGAGAAAAGTATACGTCTTCTAGTACCTGTACTCAACTTTTATTGTTGCTTTTCAAACTTTAATCATTTTATTCGATAATAATTCAAAACTTTTCCTACCTTTTCATGCAAAACACAATCACGATTGCTAACCAACTCACTTGAGTCAATGTCATTACTCTCAATATCAACAAAACATTTTTTTGCCCTCTTCTCTTTATTCCTTGTTAGATGAAAAATAGCGTTGTCCAAGCTAGGCAAGAACTTAATTTGGCTGATGAAGAGAGAAAGGTATGCAACTTTTAAAGCATACTCCTGACATTCGACGTTGATGTTCAAACTTTCATCGTTTGTTTTTTTTATAATAATTCAAATCTTGTCCTATTGTTTCTTGGTTAGCAGGACCACAGTCTCTCACCAGCTCAATCGAGTTGTTGTCATGACTCTCGCATTCGACAAAACTTTCTTTATACATCTTTGTTTTATTCCTTGTCAAATGGAAATTAGTGCTGTCCAGGCTGGGCAGGAGCTTAATTTGACCAAAAAAGAGAGAAAACTCTGCACCTTTGAGTACATTCTCTTGACGTTTGATGTTGATTTTCAAACTTTAATCCTTTTTTTCTGATAATAATTCAAATATTTTCTAATTTTTTCATAGAAAGACAGGACCACGATCGCTTACTAGCTCAATCGAGTCAATAATGTGACTCTTCATTTTAACCAAGATTTCTTTATCCGTCTTTACATTTTAGTACATACTCTTGACGTTTGTTGTTGATTTTCAAACTTGAATAATTTTTTCCAATAATAATTCAAATATTTTCCTATTATTTTTTTGAAACAGGACTACGATCGCTTAATAGCTCAATCAAATCAATGATATGACTCTTGATTTTAACAAAGATTTTTTTATCCATCTTTACTTTATTCCTCATCATATGGAAATTAGTGCTGTCTAGGTTGGGGAAGATCTTAATTCGGCTGATGAAGAGAGAAAAACATACACATTTTAGTGTTGAAGAGAGAAAAACTTACACCTTTTAGTACATATTCTTAACGTTTGATGTTGATGTTCAAACTTTAATCTTTTTTCCATAATAATTCAAATATTTCCCATTCTTTCTTGGAGAGCAGGATCGCTAGTGCTCATTAGCGCAATTGAGGTAATGTCGTGCCTCTCGGTTTCGACAAAGTTTTGTCTAACATATTGCTTGCCCCAAAACTAACAAATTGGAGCAAAATTAATTATGTTTTTCACCTCTAAATTAAGGAATTGGGGCGTAATTCAATTTGACTAGATTCGACTTGGGCAAAAATCTTGATACAGTTTTCACACTCTAACTATCTAAATGATGTTGTGCAACATAGGAATTAATTAAAAATTATTATTTTTAAATTATTGTGCTTTGAAAACCACCAATTCGCAGCATTATTTTGGGCAACATATCTTACTAGATTGCCCGTGTATTAAAGACTAATCGAAACCCAGAACACGTTGGTCTAGTGGTATCTTTCTGGTTCAAGAGGTTTCAAATCCTTTTACTTGGGCTAGACTAGGCTGTACTGGGCTGGACTGGGCTGGGGACTCATCTCATTAAACAAATCAAAATATATATATAATTTAAGTGAGAAGCCCTAAAACATATTCCTCCTATTTATTGGCCGGAGCCCTCACGTGAGGCTCTTGAGTATATTATTTTTAAGAGTGATAAATCACGCTAAATTCTTCTAATTGAAGTAGATTTATTTTGTTTCGTATGTTGTGCTTAAGTGACAATTCAATACTCACATATTCCTAGTTAACTGGATTTTGGGGCAAAAAAATATGCATTGCATTGATATGGTTGATTCTAAGTCCATTATAGTGCGACTTTTCCATATTTTACAATAAAATTAATGAAAAATTCATTAGCATGAATTTGGCAATGTCATATAACTAATTTTGTTTATGAAAATGCTTTCTATAAATAATAGTGTCCTTGTATTGTTTATCATCCTGCAGTTTTTGAGCACTAGCTTTCATTTGATTCAGAACTTAGAGGGTAGTATCCAGGCTCAAAGTTTTAGAACTGGCGTCAAACATGGTTCCTAGCAGAGCCAATAGTCATTCTTTTGAACTGATAGCACAAGTAATCTACATACTCCCGATATGAATCCCTCCATTGCTTTCATTTTTTATTCAGAATAATCACTTGGATACGAAAATGAATTTTGCAGATGGACGCAATCTCAATTTGGCCATTAGACAGGTTTAATAACTAGGGACGATCTCTGCATATACTCATTTAAGTCGAAAATTTCCAGGACAATGCTGCTGCAGATTTGTTTCGACACATAATGAATGCGGCTCATTGAGGAACCGCGGGTAATGGAAAGAGAGGGCAATCAAGCTTCACAGTGGAGCTAATGGCAGCATCCTCCAGCTGTAATCTTGATATCCTTGGCTCCTTATCAACCCATTCCCTCCTCTAAATACATATGTTGCTGCAGAAAGCTCGCTAGTCTTCATACTCGGTCTTTCCATCGTCATCTTCGTTGTTTTCTGCATGGGTCCATCCCTCCACGTTCTCTTCGTGCTCTTCCGTTTCTTCTCTATCTTACTCGTGTATGTCTTCTTTAACTGGCCACGGTTCCTTCGTCACATCAAAGTGACGGGAGTTGGGGGGGGTTTTGTGGCGGCGGCGGCTTTCCTCCTAGCGGACTTTGCCACGATTTCTTCACCACATTCACAATACATATGCTACTTTCACGCTTTTCGTGATCAAATCCTTGTATTTTTAATTTATCTAATCAAATCCTTCTAGTTTCATAAATTTGATAATCAAGCTTTTTAGATAGCAAATCCTATCAAATCCAACTAACGTGGCTATCGGACGATGTTGTAATGTGGCGTGGATAAAATTTAACCAATGTGGATGTCCACGCAATTATCCACATAAGCTAAATTTTATCTACATCATAGTCCGAGTTTTCTTACATTGCCTAAAGTCTTACATGCAAGTATGCACATTATCATTATCCGATGGCTATGTTAGTTGAATTTGGTCGGATTCAATGTTGAGAGGACTTAATTAGAAAACTTGTGATGGTATGACTTAATTAAATAAATTAAAAGTAAATGAATTTGATTAAAGAAAGCGTGAAAGTACAAGGATGAAAAGTATAATTATTCGTTTACGTAACTCGTGCATCTTAACATAATAACACACAACCTCACCGTGATTGTCAACTTCAATATTTTTGGGTCAGATGATTCTCAACAAGTGGTGGAAAGGGGAATAAACCACCTCTGAGAGTAAAAATCTCTTACTCAGTCTTAGGCCAATGGAATATTAATCTGAAAAGGTAATAATAAATGGGCGGTGCTATTTCCACTCTCTATATAATTAAATTCATCCTCATTTTCATTAAAAATACAACATTATCATCACTTTCAATTGCAATCTAAAATGGTGGCTCCAAATTAATTTACTTTCCTTCTTTTTTTAAATTTTCTATTTATGTATAAAATTGAATTGGTCATCATTAAGAATGTTATGTGATTGTTTTTATTTATGGTTTTTTTGTCAAATTTGAACTTATTGCTATCTAGAAAATAAAAAAATAGTCTCTTCTGCATCAATGCTCTTAGGAAAAATTTTAAATAAGAGCCTGAAGTACCCTCATTTTCTCATATGAGGCCCTGAAGTGGACATTGTTTAAAATAAGAGCTTATAGTACCATTACTTTCTCAAATAAGGACCTAAAGTGAACATTGGTTAAAATTAAGACTCGAAGTGATCATATCAGTCTCAAAGAAGGGTATTAACTCACTATCCGATAAGAGCAATTTCATCTTTTAATTTTTTTTTCTTTTTTTTTCTATTTTTTCTATAAAAACAAACTAAAAGATTTTTTTTTTTTTTTTTAAAGAATGAACGGAGATGGGAGAGAGGGCTCCCTCCCCGCTTGTGGTCAGCGCCCCATAGCCGATGGGGCAACGGCGATGGTCAGAAGGGCCACCGACACCTAGGCAAGGGCCGGCTACCCTCGCCGACTAGAGGCAAGGCCCTCACCAGAGGCCAGAAAGGGTAGCAACCATCTCCTAGATTTGGGTGAGGATTGTCCACCCTTGCCTTAGCTCGAACGAGGGTCAGTGGCCCTTGTCGAGCGCCCCTGGAGCTTGGCCCAAATCTAAAGGTGCTAGGCGAGGGTCGCCAGCGCTTGTGTGAGGGCCAGCGACCCTCACCCAAGTTAGGGCAAGGGCAAGCGATCCTTGCCCAAATTTGGGAGAGGGTCGCCGCCCTCTCCTACCTTTGGTGAGGGCTTGCTGGCCTTCGCCTTCGGTAGGCAAGGATCCCTAGCCCTCACCCAGGCATCGGCAACCCCATTGACCAGTGTTGCAACCCCAACGGTGATAAGGCAGCGGCCACAAGCATGTGGAGCCCCTCTCGCCTCTATTTTTTTTTTTTTTTTTTTTTTTTAGTTTAAGATTTTTAATTTTTTTATCTAATTTAATTTTAATTTAAATTGTGTTTTGATTAAAATACCTTTAGTCGACCAGAATTTTTGTAGGCCAAAGAGCCGTGAGGCAAGGCTCTTATTTGAGACTAATATGGCCACTTCAAATCTTTATTTAAAATAAGGTCTACTCCAGGCCATTATTTGAGAAAATGAGTTTATTTCGAGTTTTTATTTGGAATTTTCCCTTCCTCTTATGACAACTTATCCATCTTTCATCCCTCCTATCTCGAAAGCTTACTTTCTTAGTGAATTTTTTATTTTTAATTTTGTTAGCCTAAAATATATATTGAGTCTCTAGATTTACTATATCAAAAAATTTGTCTTTTTTTTTTCCATTATTATTGGCGAGATGCTTTGACACAAAATAGTAAGACATTATTGGAATGTTTACAAAAATACTAAACCATTGACATGAAAAAGTTACGCACAATGAAGCATCTTGATATTTTTTGCAAACACTTCGCAAATGATATTAATTTTTGTCAATCCAAAATCATAAAATTTCATTGGTATTTTACAAAAATTCTAATTTTATGCAAAGCTTTGAGATTCTATCTGTTAAAGTTTCATGAATGAGAACATAACTATGATTTTTCTCGGAAAAGCTTTGAAGAGGTTTTTTATTTTTATTTTTTTGTGTGGTTTCATCCAATTATTCCATAACATGTATATGTATATCAAAGACAACTAATAAAAACAATTTGATGGCGACAACGAAAATGTAAAAGTCTATAAATACATGATTGGGTTAAAAAGTTATCCATGTAAAATTTTTTCTAGATTTTGCTAGACAGCTAATCCATAAATTTGCTCGACAATGTAGAAAATAATTAGGTTTCTTCAAAATTTCTCTTTTTGGCGAAACTACTTTTTACGGAAGTGAAATCTAAAAATAAAAAAGAACACAATGCCTTTAATATATATGGGATATCCACAATAAACAAGAATAAAACTTGTGATGTTCTTAGTTATAGTAGTTAAATTCTATATAAGAATAGAAAAACTAACAAAAGAAGGAAAGTAAATAAATTGGAGGCTATCACTTTAAATTACAATTGAATAATTGAAGGCAACGTTGTTTCTTTAATGAAAATAGGGTGGATTTAGTCATACAAGAGATGGAAATAGCGCCACCCCCAACATGTAAGACTTATTTGCAATATGTAAGGCTTCAATGGATATCTACCTTTTGTTTTATCCAGCTATTCAATTTTTTTACGACAAAAGCCACACCTCTGCACGAAACTATCATTGTTATCACCAAACGACAAAGAAATGAAAACTTGTAATGACTAAGCGCATGATAACCATTTTATTTTTGTTCCAAAACTATTTTTCTATTCCAAATCTGTTTTTATAACAGAAATCCGTTTGATAAAATTATTTCACGTTTCTATTTCTAGAATAGATTTCTACTAAACTATTTCATTTTTCTATTTCTAGAATAGATTTCTACTCTAGAAATAGGTTTGGAATATAAATCAAAAGTAATTTTTTTTTTTACTTTTCTATTTCTGGAATAGAAATAAGAAATAAACACTCTTCTCATTATTCATCCTTACTAGTCATCGTCGGCCGCCATTCGCCATCCATTGCCACCACTCCCTGCCGCCCACCACCGCCCTCTGACTGCCACCACCAAACCTCGGCCGCCGCCACACGAGCAGCTTGCCCGCCAGTCACTAGCCACCGCTAAAAGAAAGAAATTTTATATCGTTATCAATCCAAATTCTATTCCAGAAATAGAAATTTTGTGTCGTTATGATATGCGTATTTTTGCTTAGAAACTCATCGAAAAATAAAGATATAAAAATATTTATCTTTCAAAAATCAATTTCTCACCAAAATGGTTATCATTCGCACCCTAAATGATCATGTCTAGTACCCGACATGGGTGGTCTATTTATCTTGTGCGTGAAAAGTGACCCACCATGCCCTGCTCAAAAAATGAAAAGGAAGATCATTGGATGGTGCGAAACAATAGCAAGATTTACACCATCACATATCATGTCTTAATCAAAACTGAAATATTGAACGAGATTCTTATGGTAGACTATCTTTTATCGGACATCAAATTTTGTGCAACCAAATTGAAGGAATTGAAGCCAATGAACATATCAATGGACCGATGTCATCATACAAATTAGTACCCATGCCCTACATAGTACGTTTTTGAGGGTAAATGAGTCAACAAAAAATTCAGGACAAAAAACCAGTCTAATCATATAAATCACATTGCCAACTATGATAGTTTTGCTTTTGTGGGCAAAGTGCAAATTACAATATTTGGTGGCCGTATAATACCATAGGAGAACTTCATTCCCTCAGTAAATGTAAATCCACTAGCACTTGCTTTTATGGAATTTATAACTAATCTAACTCAAATTCTAATCTTCCCCCAAACAAATTACCTTATCCCAAACAGAGTTTGACGCCGCTAGTGTTCATTCTATATTTCAAAAAAAAAAAAAAATCTTATCCTAATTCCTACAATAAACTACCAAGCAATTGCTTATATCTTGACACCAACATTTATCTGAGTAAAAATTTCAAATTAAGACTCAAAGTGCTCTCAATTTCTCAAATAAGGATTTGAAGTGAATCTTGTTTCAAATAAAGGTCTAAAATACTTTCATTTTCTCAAATAAAGAGGTCATGCTATCTCAAAGAAGAACATAACCTCACTAGTTGATCAAGGGCATTTTCGTCCTTTTATATTTTCTTGTTTTCTTCCCTTTTTTCTTTCTTTTTTCCCTTTTTTCCAAAAAAAAAAAAAAACATGTGGAGGGTTGGGGCCAACCCTCCCACCTGTGACCACCACCTCGTTGCTAGTGGGGCGTTGGCCATAGCTAGCGGGATTGTCAATGCCTTGGCAATGACTGGCAACCTTGCCAAAATCGAGAGAGGGTTGCAGCCCTCCCTAAGACTAAGGCATGGGCGAGAGAGGGCCATGGTCCTCGTCTCTAATTGGCGAGGTCGCTAGCCCCCATTGAAGTGCCAAGACCCCATTGGCCATGGTTGACGCCCCACTGGCGAAGGGGCAACAACCATAGGTAATGAGGGCTGAGGGTTGGCTGCTAGCCCTCTCACATGTATTCATTTTGTTTTTTGTTTTTTTTTTTTTTAGTTTTACCCCTTTTTTTTTTTTGTTGAGTTTGTCTTTTCTAAAAAAAATAGAAAAAGGAAAAATGAAAGAAAATAAGAAAAAGTAAAAGAAGAAAATACCATTAAGCAATAAGTGAGGTCAAGTCTTTTATTGATATTAACATAATCACTTTAGGTTTTTATTTGAACTGACATTTACTTTATGCTCTAATTTGATAAAATGATAGCACTTGAGGCCCCTATTTGAGATAAAGTTTACTTTATGCCCTTATTTGAAAAACTAAGGGCATTTCAAGCCCTTATTTATAATTTTTCTTTATCTAATTTAGTTTACATATAAAGGTGGATTATGGTAGTACTATGAAAATATTATTGATACTCATTAAAATTATTAGGTTGACACAACTCTAAGGCCTTATTTGGTAATTGGTCAATTCTTGATTATTTTTACTCTTTTGTTCCACGAAATAAAAAATAAAAATAAAAGAACAGAAATTCATTTGATAACATCAACTAATTTTCTTTTTTGAGGAGCAAATTAATGGCTAGAGAATAGATTTGGAATAGAAACAAGAACTAGAAAAAAAAAAGTTACATATTTATTTCTAGGAACAAATACTAAAACCAAGTCATTTTTTTAATTACTTTCTTCTCCTCCCTCCTCTAGATGGCCAATGACCAGCCAAAGATGAGGTCCCTCAATGAGGCTTGACCTCGTCGTGGTTGGCCAAGGTCAGCCTTGCTATTAAGGGTGTGCAATTGGAAAAATAGGTCCTGAAACTAGACTAGATTGCCTAAAAAACAGGTACTGGAACCAATTCCATCCAAAAACATTTTTTGAACCACTCCGGGAGCAAGTTTCGAGTAAATATCCACTTGGGAACCAGATCAAACCCTCTCATTTTTGGAATTGGTTTTGAAATTAGTTTTACAGGTTAAAGGGTCAAAACTCTAATCTCTTTTTCCCTTTAAATTCTAACATCAACACTCCTTTGTCTTTTGTCCTTCCTTGGAATTCCTTGCTAGTCTTTTGTCATCTCCTAAATTTTTATAGATGGATGGGGAATGGAGTGTTATGTAACATTTTTTTAAAACTTTTTATCGTTTATAATTGCGCATAACTACGTGTTCATCTTGTTGATTTTTGTTTTATTTGAATAGGGATTTATATTGGTCATCTTTTACCTTGAATTGTTTTGCCTTATCTGAGTTTTCCATAAAAAAGATGATTCCAAAACTAGTTCTTGGCAAATATGACAAGTTCTAGGGTCCAAAACTAAAATCGATTATAACAAAATATGTTCTAAGTTTTATCTCTAGAACCCATCTACCTTATAATTAATCACCCGTACTCATGTTGTGACATCCTAATTTTCGAGTCTGATTTCGATGAGACGAGTTGGGCTTTTCATCGACGTGTCTATAGGCTTTTTATCTTAGTTAGCCACTCACGAGTTAACTAGCCTATCAGGTGAAGCTGTTAAGGAATCTAAACGCAATAGACATGAGAATTCGATTAGGAATCAACTGCTCAACCATACTAATTTGCAAGGGTCATTACGACACTGAGAAAATCGATCAGAGACTAGAGATAGGTCGATTTGATAGAGGTATGCGATTAGTGTATGGGTGATTCCACCTAATTGCAAAATTTTTGTCAAACGGCACTAGATCGATTTTTTTATTATTTCCGTACCCGATGTCCATATTTGAAATATTGAGATTTTCACGACAATCGAGAGCTGCCAATGTGTCGAAGATGTACGTTGTGGTTCGAAAATGTGGGTCAATTGCATTAAAAATTCCTAAAAGTTACTTGGTAGATTGGGACGCACTAAAATCACGTTAGATTGAAATTAACTGCAAAATTGAGCTTGATTTCAGAAATTGAAAGTTCTGTTATGTCACGATTCATTTTAGGAATGTTGACTCACTTTCCGAAAATTTTCGGAGATTCCGAGATTTTTACGGAAAATCGATTCTGAGATCGATCGGAAATTCGGTTTAGCTCATTTGAAGGAAATTTCGACTTTTAAGCCGAGCTACCGGGTGATGGGAATTTGTGGAAATGTTTGGGATTTTTCTTCAACGAAATTGGACTTCAAATTTGAAAAGTTGAGGATGAAATTGAAGTATAAACTAAGTGAAATTCGGATCAAGAGAGGAGGGCTGCATTTTTTACATTTAAATTGGATTTTTGTGGTTTTCCAAGCTAGAAAGTATTAGAGGGAACATAAGGATATTTATGCTACCCTAGGGGGGGATCAAGCTTTCAATTCTTTGGATAAGCTTGTTGATTTTTCTTCAATCTTCTCGAACAAGATTGCCAGCTGCTCATCCGTCGCCATCTCTCTCTCCCGTGCGTGCCCTCACGTTCGGTTCACCCTCCGCAGCTCCTTTTTCATTTTCCTTTCCTTCTGTTTTCGCTTCTTTCATCTTCCATTCTTCCTTATTTTCCATCGAAGACTCTTGCCTTCCATTGAATCCACCCACTGAACTTTCCTTGCCACACGTCCACGCCTCCAACACCTTGGTCAACTAAAGGGATTCTCCCCCAGCAAAGTTGACTCCACCTGCAGCGCCACGTCTGAGCCTTCACCTCCTTCGATCCACGCCCAGCAAACGCTGAGCTTGCTGCCCTCTCCTCCACGCGGCCAAGAATCGAGCCGCTTCTTTGTTGGCCCATCTCCGCAAGCCCAGCCTCGGCGTTGATCCCATCTTCGTCCAGCAACAAATCGAAGACAGCCCATCTTCAACCCAATTTCTCCAAGTGCAGCAGCCCAAACAGCAAGTTCATTGGCCGTTTTCAGCCGGTCCGAGCATCCCTCGACCTCGCCATGAGTTCAAGTCTCGCCGTCATTGCGCCGCCGTCGCCGTGAGCTAATTTTCGGGCTTAACCAGTGAGTTACATTCTAATCCTTAATTAGTGGGCTAATGACACTTAGAGGTGTGTTAGTTAGCTAATTAGTGGGTTAGTTAAGTTAATTAGGTTTAGGATGATTTAGTTAGATTAAGTGTATAGTTAGTATTTAGTTAGTTTAATTAGTTTAGTTAGGTGGATTAGTTAGGAATTAGTTAGTGTACTTAGATTAAATTAAATAGGATGGTTAGATTTAATTATTAGTTAGATTATTTAGTTTAGTTAGTTTAGGTTAATTTAATTAAAGACTTTAAATTTATTTATTTTGTAATTTATTTAAATTCAGGTAATTTATTTAATTATTAATTATTTTCCGAAAATTAGTAGAGATAATTTTAGGATTTGGAATTTTGTACTAATTACAATGGTGTGTTCAATTTCTGCAATTGAGTGTTAATTTATACAAATTGAATGCTGATTAGAATTTTGAGTATTTAATTCCAAAATTTGTGAAATTCATTAATTATTTAGAAAATCCCGAGTGTCGGGTTTTAACACAAAAAATGGTTTTATATACTATATAAAACAATGTGATTTTAAATTAGAGGATATCAATTTTTCTAATATGAATTGATCATGTACCCACATACAACTATTTTACCGTGTATTTCTAATACGAAGAAAATAGGCCAGGTTCACCATTTTAATTGAGACATTTGAGTATAATGCACAGTGTCCTGGGCCGAGATTGATTGGTCGTGTGTTGGTTTAGAGAAACCGTCCCGGGCTGTTAAGTCGAACGTTACCCATTTTTTGATACTCAGGTCGCAGTAGATTCTGAACCTACACCCCTTTGGGGAAGCCGTCTAATTAAGAGACATTGCCGTGCTCAAAGGAGGTGAGACAACGCCTAGCAACGCCAAAAGACCGCCAAATTTAGGGTTGGCCGTACCCTTAAGTGGTGTAATTAATAATTGGAACGCATGATTGTTGAGTTGATGAGGTGTTCCGATTATTATGTGCATTAATTATATGCAATATGATATGAACTGTGCTGACGTGTAGGAAGAAACTGAGACGAGATAAGTTCTCTGTGCCAATTGAGTGGTTGTTTGGTTAGAACACATCTAGACGTATTTTCCTCCTAATCGGGGCTTAGATCGTGAACTCGCTGAGATTTATATCTCACCTCGTTGTGAGCTTAAAATTTTAAGGGCCGTAGAGGGAGGACTTGGAGCTAAGCTGAGGTGACCTGAAGAGTAAGTCAGATAGGATAGCCTCTTTTTGAGAACTAGTCTTTTGGTTATATACTTCTATAAATGACTCAGTATTTTTATACACTTTTCTATTCCGAGATGATTACTGTCAAGGGATTTATTTTTGCTTCCGCATGTGCAATAAAATGAAAAGGTCGACGACTCGTCCTGGGAAGTCACATAATTTTTATCGACCAGATAGGGATGTGCATGTGCTCGAGTATCGGGGCATGACGCGTGGCTGGGCAAGGCTCAATCTCACTCAAACTAGTGAGGCCGATCTCGCTAAGGGCCGTGAGGCTCCCCTGAGGCTAGTGAGGTCGCCAGCTGCCTCTAGCTAGTTGCCGGCCATCACTAAGGTTTGGCAACTAGCTAAAGGAGAAAAGAAGAAGATATGAAAAAAAGGAAAAAAAATAAAATATCTCAAAATTATTAAAAAAAAATTAAAAGAAATTCTATGTCACAAAAAAAAAAAAAAAAATGAGGGTTGTACACTACGCTTTCCTATTCTTTTTCAATTTCGGGAATAGAAAATTTGTGCAGTTACCAAACACATTGGAATGCTTAGAAACTCATCTAGGAAACATAATGAGAAAAAAACTATTTTTAAGAAAAAATTATTCTCATGAGCAGAATGGTTACCAAACATATCCCAAGTTTGCAAGTAATGTAATGTAATCAACCCTACCTATCGCAACAAATGACAGTACTTACCAAACTAACATTGTATTATTTATTGCGATAAATGCCCCCGACAGCAGAATTGAAACGTCTTACATATTTGGCGTCAAGCTGGGATTGACATAGAGATCATTTAAACTAGAGGGAAGCCTAGGCAACTCTTTAAAAATGTCACCGTGTAGCAAATCAAGAATCTGAAGGCTTGACATGCACTGGATTTCTGATGGAAGGCTGGATATTCAAGTACCTGGAAGCCTAGTTCTCTAGGACGACGTAGTTTATGACTCCCTCCAAACTCCGACACCACGACGCATGAACCTCTTCTGAGTTTATCAACTCTCCAGTATCATGAGGAAATTCTCTTAGGAAACAAGAATCCATCTTCAGCACTTTCAAACTCCACAGGTTTTTAGTTGAATCGAGCGGTTTCGAAATACCTGTACCCGAAATATCCCACCCTACTAATGAGAATCTCAATTTGCCAATGGATTCCAGAAGCTTTCCTAGTTCACGACAATCCCTCAAAGACAAGCGTCTAAGTTGCCACGAGTCTCCAGTTGATTCGGGTAGTTCAAGAATTTTAGCATTATCCATGACTAGCACTGGAAGTGTTTTAAGTTCACAAACTGAACTAGGAAGCCGAACCAATGAGAAGCAATTAGTGGCACCAAGAATTTGCAGTCGAACCAATTTGCCTATCAATGCAGGAAGTTCTTGAATGGAAGTGCCACCAATCACGAGCTCTCTCAAAGCATTCATCCCATTCATCTTCATCAGCAACAAGCTATGTTCAGAGCAAAAGTCCAAATTCAGGGTAACCAAGAGCTTTAGATCGCCGTTTGGAGGATCTAGATGAACCAACCGAGAACATCGCTCAAGAATCAGTATCTCCAAATTTGGGTAACAAGAGAAGCTGGGGGTAACTAGTAAGTCCGTACAACCTGTGAGATTCAAGACTTTCAGATGCCTCATCTGCATAAAAAAGGGAAAAAAACTCAGATGGCATAGAACTTTCAATGTACTCAAGAGCTGATACAAACATAACAAAAAATGAACTCTAAACCACCTTAATTCCTTTCCAACCTCCCCAGGATTCTGTAACCTTACTCCGCAAAAGATCAAGAATGACTAGGTTCTGTAAATGAACGCTAATTGCTTCAAAATCTCGAGGGCACCCTTGCCAGTGAAGCCACAACCGAATGTTCATTAAGGCATCTGCAAGTTTTCCACCAATATTGGTGCAACCCAAGCTGAGAAATGCCATTCTCGGTAGGATTTCAAAGCCTGCCATAACAGTGTTAAGGTGGTCTTTTTCCTGCGAATGGACCACCATAGTCAAGTAGAGAAAAAATGTGGAATCCCTCAGACGATGAAATTTATACTATGGATCATGAGGAAAAGAAAGTTCTTCATTCATGAAAACTTTTCAAGGAAAATCGAATAACAAATTAGGGCCTGCATGCTACTTTTTTTCCACAGCATACCCTTTTCCTCTTCTTCGTGTCGTGGGCTATGGCAGGAACATAGAATCTGACATGTGTTCCTGGATCATGGAGACCATCGTAAATAATCTTCCTGGCAAGGCATCTTAGCATGCCATGCATGCTTATTTTATTTTTTTCCATTACTATTAGGTACATACGACGAAGGACCTCAATTCCATCATGAGGACAATCATCGTCATGCCACATATATGAGGCAAGCCTACAATCCACATCCAGGAGAAAACATGCATTATCAAGATACATCTGCTTTTGTTTTTGATCTAATGCTTCATAAACTATGCTCAGAATCTTCTGGTAATCTTCCTGAAATTGTTGTATGAAATCTATGAATTTAATCCATTCTTTTTGTCCTTTACCATGCAAAAAGAACCAAAAACTTTGACAAGTAGTGGAAGTCCCTCCATAGCCTTGACTATTTTGCTTGCAATTTCAACGTATGGATGTAGTTTATACCTCATTCCCATTGCATACTGCCAGAAAAGGTCAAAAGCTTGATTATCATCCATTGGATTAACATCATAAGTACGAGCCACCCCTCAATCAACAAGGCCTTAAAGAATGCTTCTTTGTTTTGAGAAGACAATTATTCTACTTCCAAAGCCAAACCAATCAAGCTTAGCTCCAACAAACTCCTTGAGGAGGGGACCATTTTCCAACTCATCAAGAACAGGGAGAACTTTCATATTCCTCAACATTTCTTTTCAGGAATCGTATTCCTTTAAAAGCAGAAGCAACCTCAAAATCCCTTTTCAGAATATCAAAGATCAACTTAGTTTGAAGACACTAAAAACACCAGGTTGCTGCATCGTTTCTTCAATTACTGCAAGAAAACTGCAAGTGTCAAATTCAAGGGAGATTTTTGTATAGACGATCTTGGCAAGGGCAGTCTTTCCAATGCCATCTCTCCATGGATTCCACCAATTCATACATCGTTTACTTCTGTGTGCAATAAGTTAATTATCTGCAATACTTGACTGTCTTCAAGCTCCTATAAAGGTACTTAAGTTTAGGAGAACACAACTTTAGTAGAGAGGTGAAATGAAGTGGAGATATAGACAGAGTTACCGTAAGTTCCAGATGATAATGCCGTTTTCTGAAACATGTGCTAAGCATTTGCCTGCGAATTAATCATATGCCTTGTTAGTTGAGATGTTGTAACTAATGTCTAGCTGACAGAATTGATAGGTAATTGAGCATAACTCTACTAAAGTTCCTCCAACACAATCATTTACTTTATGCATCTCATCTAAACTGAATATACGACAGTAAACCTGCTGACTACATTATGGAAAAATCTACGTAGTATATCTGGCTTACTAAGCATCAAAAAGCTTAAACTGACTAACATACCCTGTTTCTTATCCTTTGTAGTTTGAAAAGGAAGCGCAGAAAGCTAACTACCTGCCCAATCAGGGACCATCTCTGAGTCGCCTGCAGGAATAAATTTAGTAAGATTTTAACTTAAGATCTCATTTAAATGTCTAAGAACTATAATAGATAAAATTTACTGCCACAGAAAGAAAAAGAAAAACAAAACTACAATTTGAACAATCCCATCTCACGCTGCTTCCGCAGAACATCAGCACATAAAATCATCAGCCATCAACCAAGTAAACATTTTCAACACATGGATGACAGGGCCAATTGTAAACAGTAAAAGTTGTAAAATGCAAAAATCACTTACAGATAGTATCCAGAAACAAAAGGGAATGCTTTAGTTTTCAGTGAAAATAGAAGTGGATATGTCAAACTTCCTAATCAAAGTGCAAATTATCGAACACAACAGTTGATCAGAAGTTTTCACTTTCCAGGAACCTTGAGAGCTACGATATTCTTTACTGATTTACAACATATAAATGCTCTTTTACTGCCATTATTGCCTAGACAACGTTTCTCTATTGATTCTCCAATTTCCCTATTTCTATCTTCGTTTGTAGTAATTTATTGCAGATTTTTACTTTCTGTTTAGTTTTTCCCCTAATTCTAACAATCCCTCCTCAAACACTGCACAGCATTAACAGCAAGATCTTCTTACCCATTGCACTCTTTACTGGATAATATGATCCATTGCACCTCAGCTATTGAGCGTCTCGGAAGCAATGAATTGAGACTAGCATAAGAATTCGCCATTTTATCAACAATTGTGTATAATCAGCTGAACAAATATAGTCCACCAAACAAAAAAGGGAACAACAAAAGATTTCCCAAACCTCTAATATGCTGAACTGTCAGAAGTGGCAAAGCAGCTGATAGCACAAAAGCTGAAGATGACAGATGCATAAGGCTGTGGTGATGGGGGATGCACAAAGGTGACTTAGTTGTTTCAGAAGAAAATAATGGGATTCAGGCTATTCAAGTATGGTTGCATTCCAAACTACACATTTGCGAACCACTAAGATGGTCATCTGGCAGGTAAATATAGAAGAGACAATCAGACAATCACAATAGACAAATAAATCCAGAGAGGTCCTGATGTATAAAACAGTCTTGGTGCGTTTTTCTTTACTGAAAACTTCATGATGAAGGAAAAATATTTTCCATGGAAATAATTAGTTACATTTGTTTGGTGGTTTTAGGTAAGTGTTTTCCTTCTTGTCAGAAGGGGAAGTCATTTTTCCCCAATCTAAGTTTATTGTTTTTCAGTCCACGGACAACGTTTCCATAGATCGATCGGTTTTCCACCATCCATACACCAAAAAATAAAAATAAAAAGAACAATTTCCTGAAGACAGTTTTCCTTCAAACAAACGGACCCCTAAGTTTCATGTATTGCTGCTCCACTTAATACAAAGCTACAGACACTAATTAACAATTACCTGCCATTACTTTGTGGAGTGTAGAATTTTCCCTCTATTCTTTGTGGATTCTATTCTTGCAAGGGTGATCAGCTATTGGAAAACTGAAGTACGTGCAAGCAGCTTCAGAGTCCGGATGATGACTTGTATTACCCCCTTGTAGTTTCGTTAATATGTTTACCTTCTTTTTTCTATTACATTCTAACTTTATAACAACTGTATAATCATGTAAAATGATTCATGGCGATATGCCTTTTTATCTGTTTGATGTAAACATGCTTAAGTCTGAAACTAACTTCATCAACAGGTACAATCTTTAAGAGAGAGTACTGAAGAAGAGAGGAGAATAGGAGCAAAGAAATATACCGAGGTCCTGTCAGACAACATGGGTCCCTGAAAGCTGCCCTTTGCATGAGCCTGCTAAAGTCAATCATATCCCTTGTCAGTTATAAACCTGTTATAAAGGTTAGATTAGATAGGTAGTTAAAGATAATCAATTTCCAATGACTTTACCTACAATGATTCTGTTCCCTTTAGCTTTAAGTGAATCAGCACCAGCGAGTAGATCTTCGGACTCTCCATCAGATTCAGACAGATCAGCATCAGTGAACAGATCTTCAGGCATATAATTATGCTCTACATTCAGCTTAGGTAAAGTTTCTCTAACAATCAATGCATAAGTTCCCCTTCACTGCCATGGCATAAAAAATCTCAGCTCCAGAATTTTTAACAGATGCAATCTGAAGACATACCACCCAACGCACTACATAATGAAACAATGATTCGGATGTGCTAAAAGATCACTGATCCTTAGCTGCAGAACATGATTTACCTGATGAATAATGTATTAAACATACTACACTGATGTATAGTAATTGTACAATCGTCGGATAATTGCAGCAAGAATTAGTCCAACCGACAGATAATCTTGTCACTGTATGCCATTGGGGTGTAAATATCACTCAACCACAGGTTGAATTACGGAACGACGCGATCAGGTGGATGAATAATTGAACTTTTGAAGATAGTTCACTGGGCCAAACTGCGGTATTTGAGTAATCGCGGTCAATCCAAGAGAAGGATTTGGCCTGAAAAATAAAGAAGAGAGAATTTAAAACTTTAGCCCTGTTAATTCCCATCAATAATTTCCTCTTTTTGTCTCTAGTTTTGTCCCCATAAAGCTTTGAAACAGGCTCAGTAACGATCATAAGGAAACCCACAAGAAAAGAAGACAGACGTAACATACCCTTTACACGAGCTTAGTTTCCATCCCTTGACTTTACCAGCTTCCACGAGAGCCTTCTTCCACCGCTCGACTTTCTAATCGCCCAACTCTGCTTGTGAGCGACCAAGGCGTCTCTGTAGACTGAGTTTCTTCCCAGCTGCACATGAGACCGTTCGGCATCATAGAAAACGGGCAGGACCTCTTCCTTCCCACCTGATCCAGACGCCTGTTCCACCATGCGTGCGAGCGTCTCAAGGCACTGAGGGCTATGAGCGTGCGTTCTCGAAAAGATAGGTACGTAGATCTTGGCCCAGGAGACCCACGGCGGAAGCTCTCGGGGAGGTTGTAAGGTGCCGTCATCTCTAAAAACGCGAACTCAGGAACACGTCATGTATCGATCCAGCCGCCTCTGACTCCACCCGTTTCCTTTGTTCCCAACTCGCTGGTTCATCTCCGCCACTTTCTCGATTTTCGCCGGCGTATCCAGCCAAAATTGATATAATAGCATGTCGCCACGGCGGCGGTAGTTGTCTACCGTTGGCCGCACTTGATTCCGCCTCCTCCTACATCTCTCTTCCTCCAGTTTCCGCCGTACCTGGATTTCTAAAGAAAAGAGGTAATCGCGCCCTGAATTTTGATGTAATATAAACCTTAGAACTTTTAATTTGTATAATTTAGTTTCTGAATAATGTTATCCCCAAAATTCTAGTTCATTCAATATAATTTCTAAAATATTAGTAAATATTCATTATAACCCTTAAATTAAAAGTATTACATATCGAATTTAAGTTTCAAAATCATATTCAACAAATTAAAAAATTCAGAGAGACAATGAAAATGATACTCAAGTCAATCAATCCGATGTTGCCTTGCTAGTCATTTAGTCTAGGCTGTTAATTTAGTAGAAAACAAATTCCAAAAATAAATTAATTATTTACCAACTTTCAAGAAATTATTCATCATTAGATTCTCAAGTAACATAATATTACCATAAACTTTCTTTTTCTTTTTGAATTTTCTTATTTTTATTTGATGTGGCAATTGACGGTGCCCCATTGGTAGCAAGTGTCATTAAAAAGCAACAAAAAGTCACGTTAGCATTTTCTATTAGTTAAATTACATGGAGCAAATAGAGGGCTTAATTACATCAATTTAACAGTTTTTAAAGCTTAATCAAACCATTTGAAAGATATAGGAATCAATAAATGACGTTGCCCCATTGTCGGTATTCATCTAATGTAATTTAGATCTCATTTTCAGTAAATGTTTATTTATCTAAACGAAAATGAAAATTCTTTCATAATAAACTATAATTATTATAAGTAACTCCATCCATTTTATAGTATACCACATTCGTCAAAATTAAATATTGTCTATTGGTATGTGAAAATTATTTATTTGGAGTAAACTCTACATTGTCATGGTAAATTTTCACTTTTTCTGTTAGTAATTTCAAATAATAAAGAACCTTCACAAAAAAAAAAAAAAAAAAAAATTCTCAATTTAGTACACATGTGACAAGCTATAAAAAACCTCAACTGATACATTTGTGACAAATTTATTCTTCATTAGTTTTTGTTACATTTTATCGTCAAATAACTAAATTGGATGACACATGACAATCAATTGGTATATTAGTATAAGGTTTTACTATCCATTTGTCATAGATGTACTATGTTATGATTTTTCATAATATTAACCAAACGTAATCAAAATTAAATTTTTCATAGATGTACAAGTTTTAAAAAAAAAAAGTTTGAAATAAATTTACCACATGTGTATCAGTTTCGATTAATTTGACGTAAATTTATCACAAATGTACTAATTTAAGTTTTTTTTCATGATATTAACCCTAAATCTTCTTTTCTTCTCCATAGCAAACTTGATTTGTTCTCCACAAACTTTTTTATTCCAATTAATATTACTTAAATAATCCTTTTATAAAATATAATATATTATTTTGAATAATTGTTGCCCATCACCATCAACTGCTACTAATGATAGCTCGACATAGTTCGAATTGAGCTGATTTAGAACCTAACTCACAGACCAATTTGCACAATGTTGGTTCCTAATTTTGGGACCAAGGAATAGGTTCGATTCCAAGGTCAACTCAAAATTAACTGATTATTTCTTTGTTTCTATTTTTGTATATCTTAAAAGGACAAATAAATTATTATAAATTACATATTCATCAATAATATGATATTGAGAAACCAAACTATGAATACTAGTACATATCAAACATAAATATAAGATAGGTAATACCAAAAATTTTACACTTGCTAAAAACAATAAATCATAAAAACGAATGTGTGAGGCGAGCAGCGAGGCAAGTGAGTAGGGGTGAGGGCAAGGTGAGCGAGACAAGTGAACGGAGGCAACTTGCAAGCAAGGCATGGCTAGGTTTCTTTCTATTTCCCAATTTATATGGCAAACTAAATTGCAAAGAGAACATAAGAGAATGCGCTAAGGTTTAGAGTAGATTAAAACATATATATCTCGTATATACTATATATAATACATAGGGTTGGTCCTGGACCAATTTTAAACTCTTAGGATGGAAGACCAACCCAATGCAAGATCAAATGATAGTAGGACTAAGGACTACTTTAGTCTTCCTGAGAACCACGGTTAACCTGAACTGATGCTCACGTCTACTTTTTTTAACGACAAACAAGGCTTGGCCATTTTTGCCATTGCTTTGCCGAGGTCGAGGGTCCCCGCCCGTGCCAACTACAACCCAACCACTTTTCTTTTTTCCCTAACTTTGAATACGAAAACTATTTTTTTATTTCTTTTTAAAAAATTTTCCTTTTTTATTTTGTTTTTCTTGTTTTTTTGGCTTGGTGTGTTAATTAACTCTCATTTGTTTTGGTTGATTAAATATTGTCAATATTACACTCATGAAATGGAGATATTACTAGGGACAATACTACTCGAGACAATACGTTCTATTATGAATAAGTGTTTTTACCACACATGAAATATTTTATCGCAAATGAGATATTATTTGATCTAGTTTATGTTTTATTAAATGTAAGTAATTTTTATGAAGAATAGTGGGCAACCTGGGTTATGTATGGTAACATTTCTATTCAAAAACTTTTTTTTTTTTTTTCTATTTTTACTCCTTAGAAAAGTTTTCAAGCATTTGAAGGCATTTGATAACCGTATAAAATTTCTATTTTTGGAACAAAATTGTGTTTGGTTTACCTCAAATATTTTTTGCGACTTAAAATTTCTTTTAATATATTAATACTTTTATTACATTTTTCTCTTTTTTTTTTCTTTTCTTTTTCTTCTTTATCTAGCCGGTCACTGCCCTCAAGGGAGCCTCGGCCTCGCCCAAATCTGGCAAGCGAGGCCAACCTTGCAATGGGGGCCTATAAAGCTCTAACAAGGCCGCCGGGCCTCATCTGGCGGATTGCATGCCATAGGGAGCTTGAGATAAGTTGATGCATAAATATACATAAATTAAGGGAGAGTAGATTTAACACTGAACTCACATTTGAGGGGAGATTGTTAAGATGCATGTGTAAGTGAATTGTGTTAAAAAAATCGTACATAATTGATATGATATAGAATAGTTAATATGTCCTTATTGACCCATAACTCATTGGTCTAAGTTTTTGAATAAAGGTGAATTCAAAAAAACAAAACTATATATATTTACTGTCTCAGATTTAGGCTCCTTTATAACGATCTCTTCAGATATAGGTATTGGATTTTGTGCTGCGCTCTCGGTAATATGCTTTAATATGGATTAGTGTTTTACCACATATGAAATATTTTATCACAAATAAACGGTCAAAAGTGACGGCAAGACTTTGGGGTGCTCCTAGTCAAGATTCCATAGCTTTTGGTCTGTAAGCTTGTTAGATCAGAAGCAGATCTGTAAGCTTGTTCTCTTCCCCGAGCAACCTCCCAGTCGTCCCCTGTCAGAAGAGAGACCTGCTCTTTGGCTTTTTCTTGAGCTTCTCAGTCATGGATGTCTGCACTAATCTTTCGTGGTCTCCATCTACTAGATGGCCCAACGTTAACCGCTACGAAGTCTTTCTCAGTTTCAGAGGAGAAGATGTTCGGAGGAACTTTATTCAATGTCTCTACGAAACCCTCACTGCTTCAGGGATCCATGCATTCATCGATCATGATGGGATTGAGATCGGAGAAGAAATCATGCCCAAGATTTTCGAAGTTATCAGGCACTCGGAGATATGCATACCCATCTTCTCCAAAGATTTCGCTTCCAGTAAGAGTTGTCTAAGGGAGGTGGAGAAAATGGTGGAGTGTGAAAGGACAATCATGCCCATTTTCTACGACGCCAGCCCTTCCGTCGTCCGCGATCAGCAGGAGAGTTACCAGCAGTCCTTCTGCAACCATGCGGCTAAGGGGGTACCGCCAGCGACTATAAACAACTGGAAGGAGGCTCTGCGGAGTGTTTCAAGAAAACGAGGATGGGAATTGGAGAAATTCCAACACGGGTAAGTCGAAATCAAGATTTCAATGCTTCTTTTGACTTCTCCAACGCTAGTGATCTAGTATGAAATTCAAAAAGTGCGTCATACGACCAATTGTTCCTTTTTACATCTTCCTCTTTCCTACTTTTCCTGTTTGACAGGGATCATCAACTTGTAAAGGAGGTTGTTTCCACGGTCCGTCGGCTGTTGAGGAAGGATGAGTTAGATGTGACAGATCATCTGGTGGGGATGGATCACCATGTGCAAGAGATGATGACAAAACTTGGTGTTCACTATGAAAATGGACAAGTGGTTGAAAGGCAAACACTGATGGGAAGACGTGTGGTTGAGATATCGGGCCTTCCAGGAATTGGTAAGTCGACTCTTGTCAAGATTGTCTACAACAAAATCCATCATCTCTTTGAAGGTTGGAGCTTCCTCAATGATATCCATGGAAAGGTTGAGGAAAAGAGACTTCCATCTGTCCAGGAAGATTTAATTAGTGACCTCCAAAAGAAAAGATGTATACTCAGATCTTCTGCTGACGGTACTCAATTTATCAAGTACAAATTTAGAAATCTGAGGGTTCTCATTGTCCTTGACGATGTTAGTGATTTTGAACAGATTGATTCATTAGCTAGAGATCCAAGTTGGTTTGGTCCAGGAAGTAGGATTATCATTATCTCTATGAGAAGCAATCTTTTTAACAAGTATAGTCAGGTGCCGGTTGAAAACTACGAGTTTCAAGAAAGTGCTTGCCTAAGTGTGCTTGGTCCTGGAAGCAGTGTTGTCGACATTTGTGATGACATCCTCGTAGAAAAATACGAGCTAAAGCAAATGAATGATGGGCATGCTTTTCAACTGTTCTGTAAGTATGCTTTTAGAGGAAAACCTGTTCCACAGGAGTTCTCCTCTTTGGCATGGGACATTAGTTTGGCTACTGGAGGGCTTCCTTCTGTTATTCAGGTTGTGGGTTCATCTTTATTTGGAAAGCCCATAAAGTTTTGGGAGGAGGCATTGGATAGATTGAAGCGAGAACCTTTCAATAAGGAAGTCAAACGAATTCTGAAGAGGAGATATGAGGCTTTAGAGGACAATGCCCAACAGATATTTCTGGATACAGCATGCTTCTTTATGGGAAAGGACAAGACGATACCGTGTTACATGTGGGAAGCTTGTAAATATGATCCTTGTAGAGGAGTTGACGAGCTTCATAACACGTCTTTGGTAAAAACCAGAGAAAATAATGAACTGTGGATGAATAATCAACTAAAAGTCTTTGGAAGGGAGATTGTTAAGGAGGAAAATCCAAGGAAACCTTTCAAGCGTAGCAGGCTATGGAATCAGGAGGATATTGAACGAGTATTGAATAAAAGGAAGGTATATTTTGAAGACAAAGTACTTCTTTTGATTACGTAATTCTGTTTTCAGAGATAATTGTGAATGCACTTCTATTTCACTTTCTCCTTTTACCATTTTCCACAATTGGCAGGTCGATGCAGTTGAAGCCCTTAGTGCCACATTTGACAACTGCCGTTCATTTCCTGAACATGGATTTTTTCCTAATTTCTCGAATCTTAGGTATCTAAGAATGAACCACGCTATTGTTAAAGGAAATAAGCAGAGTGCAAAGAAATCCAAAGAGGATCTTTTCCTTCCACGATTGAAGTGGCTTGAATGGCAATGGTGCCACAATATCTCCAGTCTACTTGCTTTAGATCTCTCAGGCTTGGTCGTTCTTGATCTGTCTTGGAGTAGCTCCAGGACTTGGCGGTGCTGGAGACAAATTATGAAGGTATGATGGCGTACACGTGCATTTTTTTGCCTTCATGCTTGACAATGCCTTGCAGTAAACGAGGCTTTTATATTCTCTTGTTTTGCAGAAGGCCAAAAACTTAAAAGTTTTGATCCTAAAAGATTGTTGTTGGCTAGCTGAATCTCCAATTGCCCATGCACCTGTAAAATTAGAGAGACTAAACCTGGAAAGTTGTTCTACATTAGCGGTTGTTGGCAGATCCATTGGCAAGCTAAGGAACTTAGTTTCTTTGAATATCAAGTTCTGCAGCTTCGTGAAACAGTTGCCAGAAGATATAGGTTCCTTGGAAGCTTTGAAAGAGCTTTACATTGATGCAACTTCCATTAAAGCCATTGATTTCCCTGTGGGTTCTTATGGGAAGCTTGAAATTCTGAGTGCTTGCAACTGTAAATCCTTGTCTCTATCCAATTCAATTGGTAATTTGAAATCTCTTTCGTACCTAGCATTGGACGACACTGAACTGAGTGAGCTCCCTTGTTCTATCGGATTGCTGAAGAATTTACAGACGCTATCACTGAGAAACTGTAGGAGCTTGTGGAAATTGCCAGATTCCATCGGAAGCCTCGAGGAGCTGCAAGTCATGGATCTTTCAGATGCAGTAATTGACAAACTACCTTCATCTGTCAAGTATTTGAGAAACTTGAAAGTACTAAAGATGCCTCGCACTTTTATAAGAGAATTTCCTGGAGGCATTAAGAATCTAGAGAGGTTAGAAAAGATAGATTTCTCAGGCTGCAAAAGTTTGACAGGGAATGCAACGTTACGGGATTAGCCTCTCTGAACGTCTTACTTCTAGTACAGACTGATATTTCTCAATTGATTGTGACTATTCGTGGATACTCTAATCTCCAAAACCTCAAATTGGATGACGGTGTTTTCATTTTGAAAATTGAGACTACCAAAGGGGCACGGCATCGGTTCAACGGATGTGAGACTGCAACACAGTTTCAAGCGGAGGGACATCACATCAGATGCTGACGATGAGTCAGACACTGAAGCAAGGTGGCAGTCAGACAGAAGCAAGAAAGTTATTGGTGGATGAGGTTTGGCTTTAAAGTAAGTTAGCGCTCCTATCCGTTTAACTCATATTTGTGACTGATCATGCATGTCAACTGATCTTCCTGCAATAAGGGCTACTAGGGGAATAACCGAATTCAAATTTTCACTTCTATTTTGAATTTTGAATTTACATTTTTCTTTCTTTGTTTTGGCCATCACACACACATTTTTTATTGTCTCGTGTGTACGTTAATTTACTGCAATTTTGCGCGAACGTGTTAGTTTCTGTTTGACTCGATGAAAGATTTTCCAGTTTGTTCGATCGCTCCCAAAGACAACTTCAAGATTGTCAAAATGAGTTTTAGTTCCTTTTTAACAAATGGGCCTTTTTTTTTTTAAAGTAGAGTTAGGCCCAAGAGACTTGAGCCCATTTCTCAGTTAAGAGAGTTCTAAACTTTATGTACAGAATGCAAATGAGCCCTATCAACATTCTAAGTCTGAAATATTCTTTCAAAAATTTGCAATCAAGTCTTTTTCATAAACGATGCCTAAAATGGCTTCCGTGCCACTCAGAAAGTGTTTAGGTGATATCTTTAAAATGCACTTTTCAACACAATTTGAGTACTTAATTACATTGTTCAAATAAAGGTTGAGTAGTTAATTGAACCAATCAAAGGGTTTAGAACTTGATTGCATTTCTTGGTAGCAATGGAAACTTTAAGGATTCAATTGCATTCTTACTATTACCTCAGCTCACCTATAGATAGATAGTCGGCAAAATGAAAATAAAAAAAGGGGGGGACTGCAAGAGAAAAACAACCTTTCGCTTCAGCAAGCCACGTACACCGGAATTAATGTTGTTTTGAACTACTCTTTTAAAAATTTCATGCATTGAATCCTCTGATCAGAGAGAATTCCTCAGTAAAACCGTACGGATTGTGTTGAATTATGAGTTACTGCATTGGTTTTAGAAGTTGTTGAGTTGTGAAATCATGTTCTAAAGAAACTTTAGGGTGTCATGAAACCATAAAGTTATACAGAAATCAATTTACGGCTATGGTTTGTCGAGATGAAATATTGAAATTTGGTGCTCATTTTTGGAACTAGATTGGTATTATTGTGTTTAGCACTGGTTTTTGCCCATCTCCGACCATCATTTGGTCAGAGGTCAGTTTTCCTTTGAAGTATGTTGAGTTAGCTTTTAAATGGCTTAGGACCCACTTGAAGTATGCGTTGATAAATTTGAAACGAATCATCTTCAATTCGGCAAACAAGCTGCCGTATTATGGCGGACAACAGTGATTGTTCTGCTTTGGGAGAATTTTTCTTTGGTCGTTCGTTTTGTTATGGAATAAGCTTAGTTTAGTCAAGTCTTAATCAAGGTAGTTATCTTGATTCCGATATGTGTTTCTCACTTAATTGATATGGATTTCAGATTTTTCCTCTCAAAATAACTTTCATTGTTTGGTTTCGTATTTTCAGGTGAATGATGCTTATATTGTTTGTGATTTATGAACTTATGTCTTGCAGATGATAGGAATTAGATATGTAATAAATTATAAAAAAGGTGTAGCACGGCATGATAATTATTAAGAAAAAGAGTTTAGAGCATATTTGTTACATAAAGTTGGAATGGACTTTGACTATCATTTGATTTAACTTATTAAAGCATTTCTTAGAGAACTTTGTTGGCTGATTATTGGGGATAAGGTTTGAGAAATGCTGTATAATATGCATTCCGCTTTATGAATTGAATTTTGGAAGGTTATATATTTTGGTTTGTGAACTCGATTTATTGAATTTTTATGGATTGGTTCTATGCATACCAACCTACACCAAGGAGGGAGTAAGCCTTAACATGGGACGTTAAGCATAACATTAGTTTGATATTGCATAATAGATTAATCAATTGGCTAGACTATTAATGTTTGTTTTGACATTGTTGACTGAATGAATATTTAAGAGATGTATAGAACTTTGTTGAGGTAATAAAATTGATTGTTTAGCTTGTTCGTGCACTGATTTGGATAAATGTGTTTCTAGTACCGTTTATAAATATGTATAGTGGATGTCTACTGAGAGGTGGTTTGCTCATATAATTTATTTCTTTTTTTTGTTCTTTTTTTTGCAGATTCTATAGTTATTGGAGAATAGGAGAGAGTGTTATCAACTGGAGATTTTTGGGAGTGGGATTATAGTATAAGTAGAGATATTTGTTTCGTTGGTTTTAGTTTGTTAGTCACCGGAGATGCATCTATTCTTTTAGGTGGACTTTAAAACTCTAATATTATACTTAGCTTGCTATTTTATCGGATATATAAATTAATATATATTTTAGTAATAGATTAACGATGGTTGTGTATGAAATCGCGTCATTCGGGTAAGAGGGCAGCCTTATCATTTCCCCTATACTTGGGGTGCGACACCTTTCTCAATCCTCCACCGTCTTTTCATTGCATAAGCAGTGTCATTGGATTCTATTTTCCAATTTGCCGAAGTCGGCTATTAGAAATTTGACCATAAAAAGTTTGCTCGCCGGGTAGCAATTGTCCAGGTTAAGAGTAGGAGCAGTAGAAGGATGATGGGACTTAACCCACAATATTTTCATTTTCCTTTTTAGTCTTTTATATTTTCATTTTGGGGCAGCGTTGACGGTAAGTCCACTTTGTTTTTTATTTTTATTTTTTGTTTTCCTTTTGGTATTAGAGTTAATAAGTGAATTTAAGACTAGTTTTCTCGTAAAATAATCCTTGACCAACGGTAGAGAATTTTCTTCGTATTGTTCTTTTTTTTTTTTTTAAGTCAATTTTAATACTATAAATAACAGTTTTGAATTTGACCATTCAACAAAAAATCTTCAAAGGTATTATACGTCGATGAATGTTGTCACACTTAAGATCCTAAAAAGTGGCATTTGCTTTTTCAAATAAACTTGAAAGTGCTTACCTGGTTTCTCTCGATAATTGATTTAATTTAACTAAATATGAAAACTATATATGTAATTATCTAATTATAGATGGATATGCGTTAGGTCATTGAAAAGTATTCCCCGAATGTGCTGGCCCTGCTGGGCAAGGGACTTATCTCATCTAGTTATTCCAAGTACTTAGGGTGTGTTTGTTTTTGTTCCAATTTCTTTATTTTTCTATTCTTTTGTTCCCTAAAACAAAAAAAGAATAAAAATCTATTTGGTAACGTTAATTAATTTTTTTATTTTCTGGAATAGAAAAGTAGCCGAGGAATAGATTTGAAACAGTAACAAGAAGTAGACAAAAGTACATTTTTATTCTCAGGAACAATTTCTATAAATAAGTTATTTTCTTTTCTTTTTATTTCTCACCGCCTCTCGCTCCTCGCCATCCGTTGCCCCCTCACTAGTGCAAGTTGCCGGTTGCCACCACTGCCGCCAGCCACCGGTGGCCCCTGTAGCTAGTCGACAGGCAGTGGCGAGGAAAAAAGAAAAATTGACAAAAATTATTTAAAAAATAAATGAAATAAAAAAAATTGTGGGTCGTATCAAACACATTACTATTCTTTTTCTATTCCAAAAAAAAAATTGTAGTAATCAAACGTGTTCTTTTACTTAGAAAATGTTCTAGAGAATAGAAATAGAAAAAGACTGTTTCTACAAAGAAATTATTATCTAGAACAGAAATGTTACTAAACGCACATTTATATGTCCGCACACTCCTTATATGGCTTTAAAGTACGTTATGTTTTAAAGTGAAATATTTGAGCTAAATTATGCAAAAAAAATTTGAACAGCAGTCGATTTATGTTATTCAATACATTGTCCTTAAAAAACAATTGAATGTTCAAATTTTTTGGTTAGCTAATTTTTTTTTTTAAAGAAAAAAGAAAAACATGTGTTGCATGGACATGGAGATCTAAAATTTAAGTTCATTTCAGCGTGACTTTTCCATATTTTACCGGAAGGAAGATTAAGAAAATTAGTTAATTAGCATGAATTTGGCCATGAATATATATAGCTAAATTTTTCTATGAAATGCTTCCTACAAATAATATTACGTCCTCGTATTGTTTCTCAACTTATAGTTCTTGGAAGAGTGCCATAAGTCCTAGCTTTCATTTGATTCAGAACTTAGAGGGCACTATCTAGGTTCAAAGTTTAGAACCGGTGTCAAACAAATTTTAGTGCAAAGTCGATAGCCATTCTTTTGAACTGATAGCACAAGTAATCTTTATACTCTCAATACGAATCCGTCCCTTGCTTTCATTTGATTCAGAGTAATCACTTGGACCATCTATGAAAACGAATTTTGCTGAGGGACACAATCTCAATTTGGCCGTTATACGGGTTTCATAACTAGAAATCTTTGCACTACTCATTTAAGTTGAAAATTCCCAAAATAAATAGCAATTGTCATAAACCAAAGAACGCCATGTCATCAATCCAAAGGGGGCTTATCAAGACCGTTAGATTGTAAGAGGAATTAATCTTTGCCATCAGATTTGTTTGAGGGGGGTTGACAATTTCAACCATTAGATGAGATAAGTCTCCACGGTTGGACTAATGTGAGATGGCTAGTATAATCACCTAGAGGGGGGTGAATAGGTGCACAAATAATTTTTCGAAATACAAAAGCGATTCTAGGCAAACGATAGAAAGGGAGTTCTCTTTTGATTAACAAAATGAAGTGCGATCAAAGTAAAGTAAAGAGTAGGGAAGAGAAAATTGAACACAAGGTTTATAGTGGTTCGGCTTATTCCAAGCCTACGTCCACTCTTCCGCACTGACAGCCCACCGGATGAATTTCACTATAAACAAAAGAGATGTTACAGCACAGCTTTTCCTTGATTCCACAGTGTAGATGTTCTACCACACTTTTTCAAAGTTTCTCACAAATATAAACTCTCTTTTGCGTACAAGATTTCGCTCAAATGAATTGACTAAACAACAAGGAGTTTCAGACTTTGGAATTCTTCTATCGCGCATTTTTCGAACAACTTAGAACGTCTTCCTTATATACTCCTTCATACCATCATACCCGTTGGCACTTACCAAAGGAATTCCTCCAATCTACCCGTTGGACGGAATCAATTAGGAAGATCATTCGAGCTATTAAAGGAACATGTCGATAGCCCATCAATCATGTTCGCCCATACAATCAGGATCTTGGTTTCCATAAGTAGAACTTTCCACGAATATTTCGCCAATCATCGAATCCTTAATCTTCGAATCAATCTCGATCAATCAAAGGATTCCGTTATGTCATATCCAGCCAAGAGATCTTCTCCAATCGATAAGGTCATATCCTTAATGAAACATCCAGTTACGGATAGCCTTTCTTCAACGGATTAGAGACTCACAATGAGGATAGACTTTGAGTCTTGAGTCCTGTTGTTCGAGGTCTTCGGACTTTAAATAGCAAAGTCTCGCAAACCTTCGTACTAGGGCGATGGAAACGTTTTGTCAGCTTCAAAACACTTCAAGAAGATTTCTCCAACAATCTCTCCATTTTTGATAGTGACAAAACTTTCCTGCAGATTTGGACAACTTTGACCTGCAAAATATTTCTCAAACACATATGCATATCTTATAGAAATAAATGGCTAAATGAATAACACTAGAATCTGCAACCACAAAATATAGGTTAGTCTAGTATGTGATATAGCCATCCATAAGATATCAATAGTAGTTAATATAAGCAGTCAAGTCCAAGTCAAGTTCAGTTCTTATCCAGACACAAAAATAAAGTCAAACAAAGTTAAACATCAATCCAATCCAAACAATTTAAAAGTCAAAGTTTCAAAGTTTCAAATCTTGTATCTTTCCCCCTTTTTGTCAGCATTAAAAAGGTTGAGATGGAATAAAGTCAATATTGCTTGGGAATGCGAACAAGCTGAAATCTCCCATAGATCGAACGATGCTTTCCAGCCTTTTCAAGTCTTCCTTCAGTTGTGCAACTTCCTCACCCTTGGCATTGGCCTGAATCTGAACAGAGAGGGCTTGGATTTGATCATTCAATGAACCCGAAGAAGCTTGATATGCATTCTGCAAGTTTTGAACTTCGCATCCCAAAGCATATATCTGACCTCGCATTTCCAAGAGAATATCCATAATTCTGTGAAAGTCTGCTGAATTGTCGGTCTGCGTACTGGCTTCGGCCCAATCTGATGGAGTAAATGCAGACGGTGGTAGATCAGCATAATCACGCAGATTTGGCGATGATACATCATGACCTTCCTCAGGAAATTGTGAGGCGTAGATGTCCTCTGGATCTGCTGGAGAACGACTGACTCCCTCACTTGTAGCAGGATATGAGGACTTTCCTCTTTTTTCTTGATCTCCCCCTGTGGTTATGCCTTCAGGTGGAGAAGAGTGTCCCTCAGGTTCTCCTTCTTCTTGATCTCTTTTCTCTTCTTCTTCTTTCGCAACTCTTTCCTTCTCAGCATCTCTTTCTTCTTCTCCCTTCTCCTCTGTTTCTTTCTCTGGAACAAAACGACGCAGATTCTTCATTATAGAAATGGTGATATCTTCATCATCATCTTCATCTTCAACGATGAAAGCTCTTCTTTTCTTGGATGAAGCAACCAAGGGCTCTTTTCCTTTCCTTTTTGATGAAGAGGTTTTGACTGGAGTCTTCTCTTTGAATTTCTCCAACGCCTTGCTTAGTTCCTTCAGACGCATTTTGATCACCATTTTCAGTCCTATCACCATATGATCGCATGGTCGAGCACAAAGAATTTGTGGAGGCTGAATATTCAGATGTCTGAATAACTTCGTCACAAGACTTGGATAAGGAAGTTGTCCTCTGTCCTTTACCACTGCTCTATACATGTGGAAGAGAATGGTGTGAGGAAGTGAGAACTTTTTCCCTGTATTGATCGTGTACATCAGTTTTGCCTCAGAGTTAGACACATCAGTCTTGGAGGTTGATTTCAGTCTGAGACAGTTGATCACAATTTTGTGAAGCAAGATGTTGTTCGCATGCATCCTTAAGTAGGAAATCCTCCTTTCTGTGCTTCTGTCTTTAACAAGCTCCAATGTGGCACGAGCAATTGAAACCTTGATGGGTTGATATCTTCCTCTTTCAACCCCAATCACATCTGCCAGCAATTCCACATCAACCACAAAGTCCTGGTCTCGGACACTGAAAGATATTCTATTCGCATCCAAGAAACTAAGATTTGAATAGAAATATGCAGTTAATTGAGCATAGCCTTCAGTGGTATCGGAGCAAAATTGCTCAAGTTGAAGTAGACCGAACTTTTCTCTCAAGTTCACATTCACAAAGATCCAAGAAGTCGAAATCCACAATCCTAGGGTTTATCACCCCGCGTTTCAATAATTTGGAGTATAGATCATTCTATTCATTTGATCTAAACAACTCCACTCTTTTTCCTCGAACTTCCGCTGCAACACCCATCCTAGGTTGAAATTCGCTAAACAATTTATCATCATCATTTTCATCTGTCGGATTAAATCCCCCGACACGTGGATCACTCGGAATGTTTGCAAGAGCTTCCTCTGCCTTCCCTTTGGGAGCAATTCCCAAATTTTCCATTTTTCGCAAAAAGATATACTCATTTCCATATCCCTTGTCTTTAAGAAAATCATCTACGTAGTTCAACGGAGTACCAGTGCTCTTCAAAGCACGATAAAGCTTGTAAATAAAAGAGGGCTTTAGGATTCTTACAGGATCTGCATCCTCAATGATTTCTTCCTCCGGTTGATGACCCACATCTTGTGGAGTAGATGGTGGAGAATGATGCGGTTGAGAATGTTGCGGGCTCTGTTGTTGACTCGGTAACTCCTCTTCCTCAGTGAGATCGAAATGAGTAGGCCCCTCACTCATTCTCTATGGTCCCCTGCTTGCGATTCTCGAAGGCTTTCTTGAAGATGACATCTTTCTCAGTCTTTGAAAGATTCCTTACTTGACTTTCCCAAGAAAGATGACAACTTTTTCGAAGTTTAAACAAATGAAGAAAATAGGAGTGGAAGATCGATGCTTTCTAGGGTTTTTGAATGTAAAATGAAGAGAAACCGACTGTATATAACATAATCGAAAGGGTGGAATACAAAACGTCGTAAATGAATGTGAAAAGATGCCTTTTAAAAAAATAACTGCATTTTTTAAAAAAGAAACGTTGCAATAGTCATGTCAATTAAATATAGCAATAATCAACCACAGTTGACGATCGTACCTTTTCAAGATGAGATTCGAGAGAGAGAATAACTTACAGTCAAGGTCTTGTTTGTTTGAGTCTGAGAGTCTCTAGACTTGATTTCCTCCTACCTCAGAATGTTGAGTCTGGTACGAATGGTTTCAAATTGATTTTTCTCCAAAGGCTTTGTGAATATATCCGCCAGTTGGTTCTTTGAATCAACAAATTGAATTGACACTTCTCCATTTTGAACATGATCTCTAATGAAGTGATGTCGAATCTCTATATGCTTTGCTCTTGAGTGAAGAATTAGATTTTTGGTAAGATTGATTGCACTGGTGTTGTTGCAATTAATCTCCGTACATGAATCTTCAATTCCAAAGTCTCTTAGCTGTTGTTTTATCCACAGAATTTGTGAACAACAACTTCCAAGAGCTACATACTCTGCTTCGTTGTAGAGAGAGCTACCGTACTCGCTTTCTTGAAAACCGGGACACCGTCCCCGCGTCCAAGTAGTTGACAGTACCCGAGGTGCTCTTCCTATCGACTCGCATCCGGCAAGGTCTGCGTCTCGAGTATCCGAGAAGAGTAAAGTCTCCCTTTTTGGATACCGAGACCAAAGCTTGAAGTTGATGAAATATATTTGATAATTCGCTTTGTAGCATTTAGATGAGATTTTTTAGGGTCTGCTTGAAATCTAGCACAAATGCAAACATTAAACAAAATGTCAGGTCTAGAAGCAGTAAGATAAAGGAGTGAACCGATGATACTTCTGTATAACTTTTGGTCGACTCTCTTTCCTCCTTCATCTTTATCTATCTTTAAGGAACTTGACATTGGAATGTCAGCCTTTTTGCAATTGTCCAGACCAAACTTTTTGACAAGATCATTAGCATATTTTTCTTGATGAATAAAAGTTCATTCCTTCAATTGTTTTATTGAAGATCGAGAAAGAAGGTTAACTCACCCATCATGCTCATTTCAAATTCATCATGCATAGTCTTAGAGAATTTCTTGCACAGACTTTCATTAGATAATCCAAAAATAATATCATCGACATATATTTACACAAGCAGAAAGCTCTTACTTTCTCTTTTAATAAAAAGAGTAGTGTCTACTTTACCTTTAACAAAACCATTTTGAATTATAAACTTACTCAGTCTGTCATACCAAGCTCGAGGTGCTTGTTTTAAGCCATACAATGCCTTTTTTAGTCTGAATACTGAGTCTGGTTTCCTTGGGTCTTCAAACTTAGGTGGTTGTTCCACATAGACTTCCTCATGGATGAATCCATTTAGGAAGGCACTTTTGACATCCATTTGGAATAACCTGAAATTCTTATGACAAGCAAATGCAAGTAATAAACGAATTGCTTCTAACCTTGCTATCGGTGCATAAGTCTCGTCATAGTCAATCCCTTCTTCTTGCGTGTATCCCTTGGCTACGAGTCTTGCCTTGTTTCTTATAACTTTTCCTTTCTCGTCCATCTTGCTCCTGAAAACCCATTTAGCTCCAATAATAGATTTACCTTTTGGTTTAGGAGTCAACTCCCAGACATCATTAATTTTGAATTGTCTGAGTTCTTCTTACATAGCTTCAATCCAGCTTTCATCGGATAAAACTTCATCTATGCTTTTGGGTTCTACTTCAGAAATAAGAGCCACAGCACTAGACTCTTCGCGCCTTTTGGATCTTGTGCGAATTCCTTCATTGATGTCGCCAATGATAAGATCTTTGGGATGATTGGACTTATGCTTCCAGTTGCTGTTTAATTTGTTAGATTGATGGTCACTTCCTTCACTTGATTCTTCAACAGTCACTTGTTGCTGGTCCTTCAAAGTCTGGGCTGCTATTTGGGATTTAGACTTTGTAGAGTCTGGAGCAAGTTCCGTCTCTTCAAGATGAGTTTGAATAGATTCATTTTGTATAGAATCTTGAAATTTGACATTCATTGATTCTTCCACGGTTTGAGTCTTCTTGTTGTAGACTCTCAGTACGCTTTGCTTGTGGTTGAATATCCAAGGAAGATGCCTTCATCTGACTTTTCTTCAAACTTACCAACTCGATCATTTGCATTTTTCAGTATGAAACATTTGCATCCAAATACATGAGAATATGAAACAATAGGCTTCTTTTCTTTAAATAGTTCATAGGGGGTTTTTTCAAGAATAGACCTTAGAAAAACTCTATTGATAATATAACATGATGTTGAAACAGCTTCAGCCCAAAATCATAAAGAGATATTGCTTTCAATTAAAAGAGTTCTAGCCATTTCTTGAAGAGATCTATTCTTCATTTCCACAACTCCGTTTTGCTCTGGAGTATATGGAGAAGAGAACAAATGCTGAAAACCAGATTCATCACAAAATTTTGTAAAATCTTGATTTTCAAATTCACCTCCATGGTCTATTTTTATATTTGAAATAACATACCCATTTTCATTTTGAACCTTCTTAGCAAATTTTTCAAAGTAAGAGAAGGTCTCAGACTTACTTGCCAAGAAATATACCCAAGTAAATCGTGAGTACTCATCCATAATGCTCTGTGTTCTTGTTGGTCCAAAGAGATCCATATGCAAGAGCAGCAGTACACGGTTAGTGGAAACTTGATTTATTGGTTTAAAGGAATTTCTTACCTGTTTTCCCAATATGCAAGGTGTACATAGATCAGACTTTTGATATGATAAATTAGGTAGACCACGAACAAGCTTCTTTGCTGAAATTTTGGCTATCTACTTCATGTTAATATGCCCAAGCTTTTTGTGCCATAAGCTCGCTTCGTCTTGGATTGAGATTAGACATTGTGATTCATCTGGTTTCACGTCCAAGAGGTAGATATTTCCATGTCTTCGACCCATAAATGACTGAGTAGAGTCTTTACTGGTTCCTGAACAAATGCCCTCTTGAAAGTAAATTCTGAAACCGGCATCACATAGCTGACTGACACTAAGCAGATTGTAGTTGAGCTCTTCAACTAAAGAAATATTGCTTATTGTGAGGTTTCCAATCTTTACAGTCCCAAATCCCACAATTTTTCCTTTGCTGTTTCCTCCAAAAGAGATTTTTCCACCATTCACTTGAACAAGCTTTATGAAGCAATTTGAATCTCCTGTCATATGTCTTGAGCATATACTATCCAGATACCATTTTACTTTTTTTTTTTTTTATAGTGACCTGCATTTAAAAATAGACTCAAACTTTCTTTGGTCCATTTGAGTTAGTATGATATGCGATTTTTGCCCAAACTTTATTGACAGGTTTCCAAACCATAGGACAATCTTTTTCAAAATGATCTGCACTATTGCACTTTGAACATCTGAGAGCATTGCGACCTACTGGTTTTACAAAGGTCATTTTAAAATGATTTTTGTAAGCATCTCTTGTGGGTCTTTGTTTGATTCTTTCTTTTACTTTAGGAAAATCAATTAAATGAATAGTTTCAGCAGTCATTCCCAAACTAGATTTATTGAAATAAGGTCTTTGAACAGAAAGTATTTTTTCCAGTTTTTCAGATCCTAAAGAAAATCTTTTGGAAATATTTGAGATATCAGTTTTTAAGAATGCATTTTCTTTTAAAAGATTATCTTCACTTTCTTTAAGAGAAGAAACATTCTTGTCTAAGCATTTCACTTTTTCTTCCAAAACATTTTCTCGTTGTTTTAGAGCAGAATTTTCCTTTTTGAGTTCGGAAATTCTTTTAAGAGAAGTCTAAAGACTAAAACACAATTCATCAATGTATTTTGAAACTTTAATAGGGATTTTGGAGTTACTAACCTCAAATTCACTTTCTGAGTCTAATTCAGAGTTTGAGTCTGAGTCTGATTGTGCCATCAGACATAAATTAGTATAATTATCATCACTTTCTTTATACTCTGTATCACTCCAGGTTTCGGCTTTGAGAGCCTTTCGAGACTTTTCAGCTTTTCCTTTCTTCTTCCTTAGAAGAGGACAGTTGGGTCTGATGTGTCCCTTTTTCTTACATTCAAAGCAAACTACATTTTTTTTTTATTCATCATCATCAACAGACTTGGTCTGTTGCCTTTGAAAACTTTGTTTCTTTGTATTGAACCTTCTTCCTTTTCTCGTTCAGCTTTTCAATCTTCTTATCATGAGAGCAAGCTCTTCATCGTCCATATCGTCTTCTTAATCTATAACATCGAGTCATCATTTGATTTTAATGCAATGTATTTCTTTCCTTTTGGATCTTCATCTTCATTGATTCGTTCCACTTCATAAGACTGAAAAGTCCCAACCAACTCATCAACAGACAGTGGCATGATTCTTTGAGTCTCTCTGATTGAGGTCTTTATGTGATTCCAATCCTTCGAGAGTCCACGCAATAGCTTGTTTACTTTCATGGGATCAGAAATTGGTTGACCTTGATTTTCAAGACCATTCGCAATATCTGTAAAACGACTAAACATGTCAGTTATAGATTCTCCCGATTTCATTCTGAAAGCTTCGTATTGACCAAGGAGGATGTTGATTCTTGTCTCTTTCACTCGATCGGTTCCTTCATAAGTGATGTGTAATCTATCCCAGACTTCTTTGGCTGTATCACAAGAAGATATTCTGTTATATTCAGTAGGTGATAAAGTATAATATAAAGAATAAATTGCTTTTGCATCAAGAGCTTGTCTCTTGATTATCTCTTCCTGAGTCATTTCACTAGACTCAACAACTTCTTTTCCTCTCTCTGAGACATATGCAACTTTAGGAATGATTCCTTTTTCTACAACGTCCCATTCCAGAGGATTCTTTGATCTTAGGAACGCTTTCATCTTGTTCTTCCAGATGTTGTAATCCTTTCCATCAAAGTAAGGCGGTCTGGTATTGCTTTGCCCTTCTACCAGCCCTAGAGCCAACATACTAGCCATGGATCTTTAACTCTGAAGTAAAACACTTCAAACAAAGTGAGTACACGAGCTCTGATACCAATTGAGATGGCTAGTATAATCACCTAGAGGGGGGTGAATAGGTGCACAAATAATTTTTCGAAATACAGAAGCGATTCTAGGCAAACGATAGAAAGGGAGTTCTCTTTTGATTAACAAAATGAAGTGCGATCAAAGTAAAGTAAAGAGTAGGGAAGAGAAAATTGAACACAAGGTTTATAGTGGTTCAACTTATTCCAAGCCTACGTCCACTCTTCCGCACTGACAGCCCACCGGCTGAATTTCACTATAAACAAAAGAGATGTTACAAAGACAGCTTTTCCTTGATTCCACAAGTGTAGATGTTCTACCACACTTTTTCAAGGTTTCTCACAAATATAAACTCTCTTTTGCGTACAAGATTTCGCTCAAATGAATTGACTAAACAACAAGGAGTTTCAGACTTTGGAATTCGTCTATCGCGCATTTTTCGAACAACTTAGAACGTCTTCCTTATATACTCCTTCATGCCATCATACCCGTTGGCACTTACCAAAGGAATTCCTCCAATCTACCCATTGGACGGAATCAATTAGGAAGATCATTCGAGCTATTAAAGGAACATGTCGATAGCCCATCAATCATGTTCGCCCATACAATCAGGATCTTGATTTCCATAAGTAGAACCTCTACGAATATTTCGTCAATCATCGGATCCTTAATCTTCGAATCAATCTCGATCAATCAAAGGATTTCGTTATGTCATATCCAGCCAAGAGATCTTCTCCAGTCAATAAGGTCATATCCTTAATGAAACATCCAGTTCTTGATAGCCTTTCTTCAACGGATTAGAGACTGTCAATGAGGATAGACTTTGAGTCTTGAGTCTGGTTGTTCGGAGGTCTTCAGACTTTAAATAGCAGAGTCTGCAAACCTTTAGACTAGACTGATGGAAACGTTTTGTTAGCTTCAAAACACTTCAAGAAGATTTCTCCAACATAATGTGACAAGGATCAACATCCTCTACCATTAGATCAAGCGCATTTCTACCGTTGAATCATTGTGTAGACGATCAATGGTCGTAATTAGAGGGACTTTTGTATAAATAGGGGAGCACTCCTCCCATCCACTTCATTTGAGAAATACAAGTATTCTCTATAGCTCCTCTCTCTATCTTCTATCTCTAGAAATTCTCTTCCTTGAGTGTGAGAGTGTGAGTAAGAGCAAAGCTAACTTAGACCTGACCGAGTGATTCAAAGGTCTAATTGCCGATGATTTATGATGGAAAGAATCATCCCATGACAAGTGGTATTAAAGCTACGCTGTTTTGAGCAATGGCTTCCAACCCCAAAGTTGTCAACACCAGACCCGCGGTAGGTCCAAGAAGAGGGGGTGTTTCAACGGATTTCACGTCCGCTCTCGAGGAGAGACTTGCTACCCTAAAGAACAACTTGATTCATGTAATGGATGGACTCGACGAGGTGAAGGAGCGGATCGATGAGATGGAGGAAATGCTCCGGGTCGAGATGAGGGACATCATGTAACAAGCCATAGCCCTTTTGGTAGAGAAAGATGAGCTCCTAGAAGCCACGGTCAAAGCTTTAAAGTTGGAAGCGCAAGAGCTCAAGAAGGAGGAATCCCACGAAGCCAAAATCGAGGCATTGAAGCTTGAAGTCCAAGAGCTCAAGACCGAGCTAGTCTTATGCAACACTAGTATGACGAACGGATCTATTCACATGGCACGCGAGGTGGATGTGCTAAGGCCCAAGTAGCTCGTGGGAAAATAGTCCATGAAGAAAGTGGACAACTTCATTTGGAACATGAAGCAATACTTGGGTGGTATTAGCATGTAAAATGAAAATGCCAAGTAAGAACTGCTTCTATGTTACTCACCGATAATGTAGTGCCTTGGTGGCATTGAAGGTGTGATGAGGTGCCGACCCCATTGAAACTTGTGATGATTTCGTCAAAGAATTTAGGGATCAATTATTTCTTGGATTTGCCCAACATGAGGTTCGTAGAGAACTTTGCCGGCTCGAACGAAAGGGCACGATTTGAGAGTATGTTAAGAAATTTACCGAGCCACGGGTAGAGATCCCTGACCTTGGGGATGACGAAGCTCTCTTTCATGACCTTGGGGATGACGAAGCTCTCTTTACATTCATAGATGGCCTAAAGCCATGGGCTTGGACTGAGCTTGAGAGCCGAGGTGTTCAAAGTATCTCAAAGGCTTTTACAGTAGCCGAATCTCTTGTGGAATTCACCAAACCCGACTCCTCCAAATCCAAGGACAAAGGGAAAAGTGGGGGAGAGCAGGGAGGAATCGGAAGAGAGGGCCCATTGAAGACTAGTGGGAAGTGGACTCGACCTCAAGGGTGGTCATCCAAGGAGAAAGAGAAGAAGTCGATCAAGTGCTTCTTTTGTGATGGTCCTCGTTGGGTTAGGGATTGTTTAAAAAGGGGAAAACTTTCCCCACTCATGGCAGATGGTGTTGAAGAAAAGGAGGAAGCTCGTCTCGGATCATTGAAGATCCTCAATGCAATAAAGGGCCAATCTTTAACCAAGAAGAAACGCCTTATGTTTGCCAATGTGCATGTTGCTGGAACCAAGATGAATGCTTTGGTGGACACTGGTGCCTCCCACCTTTTTCATCTCCGAAGTTGCGGCTAAGAAGCTTGGCCTAAAGGTGGAGAAAGCGGGAGGATGGCTAAAAATCATCAACTCCAAGGAGATTCTTACGATGGGACTTGCTCAGGGCGCGGATCTCTGCATTGGGACATGCCAAGGTAAGGAAACACTCGAGGTAGTTTCCTTTGATGACTACGAGTTTGTCATAGAGATAAATTTCTTTGATGCTTTGATTGTTCTGAATGCAAATTACATGTGCATTGCGGACGGTACTTTGCAATACTTAGTACCTATGTCCCAACAATCCGGGGAAGTGATCAAATACCTCTTGGCAATTCAACTTGCCAAGGGGGTGAGGACGAACGAGGAGACCTATATTGCCGCCCTCAAATTCGAGGAAGAAATAGATAAGGGCGGACTTCCTTCCAAAATAGCACCCTTACTTGAGTCCTTTAAAGACGTGATGCCCCGGAAGTTACCCAAGAAGTTGCCACCACGAAGAGAGGTGGATCAAAAGATTGAGTTAGTGTCTGACGCTCACCCCCTGGCTATGGCTCCATACTAAATGGCACTACTCAAGTTGAAAGAGCTTCAATGACAACTCAAGGAATTATTTGAATCTAGGTTCATTTAGCCCTCGAAAACTCTATTTGGTGCTCCCGTGCTCTTCCAAAAGAAGCAAGATGGATCTCTTCAAGTATATATCAACTACCATGCGTTCAATAAACTAACAATAAAGAACAAGTATCCCATTCCACTCATAACCAACTTGTTTGATCAACTTGGAGGTGCGCGGTAGTTTTCTAAACTCGATTTAGGGTCGGGATATTATCAAGTCCGAATAGCCAAAGGCGACGAGCCAAAAACCACTTATTCCACTCAATATGGGCCTTGAGTTTCTTGTCATGCCCTTTGGCCTCACCAACATAGCGGCTACGTTTTGCACTATCGTAAGGGACTACAACCTTTTCTGGATCAATTCGTCATTGTTAGCCTCGATGATATCATAGTCTATAGTCGAACTTTGGAGGAACACTCCGAGCATTTACGCCAAGTCTTTGAAGTACTTAAGGAGAACGAGTTATTCGTGAAAAGGGAGAAATGTTCGTTCACCCAACCGGAGATGACTTTCTTGGGTCACATCATTGGCAATGGTACCATTTGAATGGATCGAAAGAAAGTGAAATCCATTCTCGAGTGGCAGCCACCAACCAACGTTCCCAAACTCCGATCAATCCTTGGATTGGCCAACTACTATCGACGGTTCATCCATGGATACTCCCACATTACGATGTCCTTGAACGACTTGTTGAGGAAAGATCAATTGTAAGATTGGAGTGAACAACGCCACGAAGCCTTTGTGGCCTTGAAGAAGGCTATAACCAAGAAACTCGTCTTGGTGTTGCCTGACCATTCCAAGGTGTTTAAAGTCCATATGGACACATCGGACTTTGCCATTGGAGGAGTTCTCATGCAAAATGCTCATTTGATCGCTTATGAGAGCCGAAAGCTCAAACAAGATGGAGAGGTGCTACACCGTCCAAGAGAAGGAGATGATGGCTATGGTCCATTGCTTGAGGACTTAGCGATACTACTTACTTGGATCAACGTTCATAATTTGGACTGACAACATCGCCACAAGGTACTTTCAATTTCAAAAGAAGCTATCTTCGAAGTAAGCTCGATGGGAAGACTTCCTTACCGAATTCGAAACACCTTCGAGTATAACACCAGCAAGACTAACTCGATGGTGGATGCTCTAAGCCGATGGTCCGAACTCAAGGCTATGAGTCTCCCTCAAAACACCCATATGGATCACATTTAGCAAGGTATGTTCCACGATCCCTCCGCTATGAATATCTTAAAACATATCAAGGAAGGAAAAATGCGGAGATTCCGACACGAAGATGGTCTTTTGTACACCATGGGCTATCGTATTTATATTCCACGCTATGACAGCCTTCGGAAAAAAGTCATGAAGGAATGCCACAATTTCAAGTGGGCGGGTCATCTAGGCATGTATCCAACGCTTGCCCATGTGGAGAACTATTATTGGTCTCACTTGCATGATGATGTGGAGGCGTGTGTGAGAACTTGTCTTGTGTGCCAACAAGACAAGTTTGAGCACAAGGCATCGGTGAGCCTCTTGAACCTCTCCCTATTCCAGAGTACTCATGGGAGAGCATCTCCTTGGATTTCATCGTCGGAATGCCCAACTCCAACACATTCGGCACCATTGTGGTAATCGTGGATTGCTTCTTGAAGTATGCCATGTTCATCCTGGCCACTAAAGAATGCCCCGTGGAAGAAGCCACCCAGTTGTTCCTCAAGAACATCGTGAAGTATTGGGGTTTAACAAGGAATATTATTAGTGATCGAGATGGCCAATTCATTGGCAAGTTTTGGACGGAGTTGTTCAAGCTACTCAGTTCAGATTTGAACTTCTCCACTAGCATGCATCTACAAACCAACGAACGTAGAGGACTAACGCTCTTGTCAAGCTTTACTTTGCGGCATTTCATGAGCGCAAGCCAAAAGGATTGGCACAATTCTCATTCAACTTGCACAAGAATGAGTCGACCGGCTGGAATCCGTTTGAGATTACAATGAGTTATCAACCGCTCACCCTAAACGCCCTAGCCATAGAATTCAAAAGTCGTAGTCCTTCCACTTTCAAGTTTGCCAAGGAGTGTAAGAAGACGCCGATCTTGCTCAATCACGTTTTCATAAGGCGACCAAGCGAATGAAGAAATTTGCGAGATGAGGAGCGGTCGGATACCAAGTTGGAGACTGTAATGTTTGACTTAGTGGGCCCAAAAAAAAAAAGAAAAAAAAAAAGAGAGAAGAGCATTGAAAAGTCAAAAGAAAAGGGATAAGGGGGCTCCAGCTAAATTACAAGGAAAGGTAGTGCAGAGAGAGAGAAGACCGAGAGCCCACTTGGGGAAAAGAAGGAAAAAGAGAGGAGAAAGTAAGGAAGAGAAAGGAGAAAGAAGAAAGGGGAAAATTTTCTGCATGCTCATAGTCCATATGACTCACCAAACCGACTCAACTCCATTTTGCAATGCCGGTTAGTGATCAAAGCCCGTAATCGTCTTTTCAAAGGAATCGCCAAAAATTAGGGCTATAAATTCGATTTTGGGTCGATTATGACTTGCTGCGGTTGATTGGGGACCTTTTAGGTACCAATAATTTAAGGTGTTGTGAAGCTGTATGATTTTGTGGATCTTGATTTGAGTTTATGGATTGCCTAGAACAAAATTTTGAAGCTTGTCATATGCTGGTCTAGTTCCGAACAGTAACCTTCAAGCTTGAATTTCAATAGTTTTCAATGAGGTTTTGGGATAGCTGAGTTGGGGTTATTGTAGTATATCGAAATGGCTTTCCATGAACTATATGCTTGTTTGAAACAAAATTATGTGGAGGAAGTTATGTTTGAACAAATTTAGCGCGTGAGCTGCACATGGGGGACAACAATAGGTTTCCACTATGGGTGAACATTTTGTTGGCACATAGGTGTCATTTTATCGATGAATAGACATAGTGTAGTTGAGTCACTCATTAGAATATCATTTTACTCGATTTTCTGATACCATTTTTTGATTATTTTTTAGGAATTAGAGTGCGTGGGCTAGAGTAACCATAGTAGGTTGGTTTTTGGCTTTCCCAGAAGAGTGATACTATTTCTTCTTTGTGTTTTAAACTCATGTTTTGAAAAACATTATGGATTAAGTATGCTATGACTTAATAAATAGTATCTTTTGCTGCATAAAATAAGATTGAACCTCTACTGTTGTTTTGTTGTTTGAAATGGGAAGTCACCTCTTAACTTCAACTTGATGATTGCCTATCAATGGTTTGTGAAACCTTTTATGAAAGAATCTTGAAAAGTTCATGATTTATGGATGTGGTTTTGAAAGGCACTTTGATATCTATATATTGATTGCTTGAGTTGTGAACTGGTATATGAAATGGATTCTCAATTAGTTTGAGAAAGCATTGCGATATATGAAATAATTTATGGATTTGGTTGTAGATTACTGGAGATTAAGTTTGGTGGTTTATGCTCAATGTCTTTATGACCCACTGAAAGGTGTATGAGTATGTACATACTAGTCTAGGATATTCTTGTGGGCCAACTGCCAACTAATAATAGGTGGAGACCTAACTAAGGAGAATCGTGGCTGTCTTGTCACGGGAGTTACGCATGACTATGGCTAGATACTTGAGCATGAGATGAGTCAATGGAATGGACCATTGGCATGTGTTTTTATGAGATTGACCAATAGACTGGACCATTGCTATATGCTTTGTTATTATCTTGAGTATTTAGTTATGGACATATTATGGTAAAGAAATTAATATCCCATTTTTAGTCCTGAAGATTTGTTAAATTATGGATTTGGCAAAAATGAGTTTTATGTTGTATTTTAAGTGTCATACTATTTATTGGATTTGCCTAGAAGGAATGTATTACTCAACAAGCCGCAAGTAAGATGTGAGCATTGCATTATGTGGAGGATTTTTTTGATAGTGGGGGCTTTTGGTATGAATGGTGTAGAGTTGATGAGTTCGTAAGTTAGTTTTTGTTGGAGGTATATATATCTTTTTGATAGATTATAGAAAAACCTTGATATTGTAACCAAATGCCCTCATTGTCAAATGTGATATTGTAATCAAATGCCCTCGTTGTCAAATGTGTGTGTGTGTGTGTGTTTGACGACTGTGTCATGCCCTTGTTCTTATTGAGTTGGGGTGTAACAGAGACATTGTCCTCGTGACGCTCAACTTACTACAAAGAGGAATGGCCAACTCCACAAAGGCCTCCTTTGACGTTATGAAGGTCCCTTATGAATCATCAAGCAAGTCGGGAAGGTTGCCTACAAGCTTGAGCTTGCTCCAAAGCTTAAGTTACACTCAGTGTTCCATGTAAGTTTGCTCAAGCCGTACCACAAAGACACGAATAATCCCGAATGCATGAAATCACACTAAGCCCCAATCGGGATTAGAACTACACAAGATTAAGAGGTTGAAGCCATCATAGCCGAAAGGTTTTTTCCTCGACCATGTGCCCCTTACCTTTATGAATACATGGTGAAATGGAAAGGACTACCTGAAAGTGAGGCGAGTTGGGAATTGGTGAAGTCTCTATGGTGATTCCTCGATCAAATCCAGAACTTCCATGATGAAGCGACGAGGGCGTCGACAAAGCTTATCAATCTAAAGGGGACATCAAAACTGTTAGATCGTAAGGGGAATTATCTTTGCCCTAGGATTTATTTGAGGGGGATTGACAATCTCAACCATTAGATGAGATCAATCTCCACCATTGGACTTATGTGATGAGGATCAACATCCTTTACCGCTAGATCAAGTGCATCTCTACCATTGAATTGATTAGACGAGTATTGTTATTTCCTACTGTTAGATCGTGTAAATGATTAATGGTTGTAATTAGAGGGACTTTTGTATAAACAGGGGAGTCCTCCCCCATTTGTATCATACATTTCATTTGAAAAATACAAGTATTCTCTATGGATCCTCTCTCTACTTTCTCTCTCTAGAAATTCTCTTCCTTGAGTGTGAGAGTGTGAGTGAAAGCAAGGCTTACTTAGACTTGACGGAGTGATTCAAAGGTCTAAGTGCCGCAAGGTTTGTGATTGAAAGAATCATCCTGTGAGACAATGCACATGCAATTTTCGGTTATGCCGAGTATTCATTGGGCTTGGCTGAAATTCATGCTCTCGGGCTTAATCTAGTTAATCCTAATTAAGCTCAAAACCTCCCCGCTTAAGTCAATCCCAATTACAATGCAATTTATATAGGCTTATTACTACTAAATGGTACTGCCCCTAACCTACAAATTAATAATATATTTATTTAGGGATCACGGTCAATCCTTCATTTTCTATGCATCTTTGCGTGTATCTGTGAAAGCGGTGCGCAAAGTAAATTCAGCAAAAAGAAGCAAGATCAACCCTTTCATGCCAAGATGCAATGTGGTTTTTAAGTATGGGCAGGTTTTTTTTTTAAGCCAAGATTTACTCTAGTAAGTCTTGTACCAATAGGCTAGAAATTGACTCATTCGCATACCGGACACCTCTAATTCAAATTGAAAAATGACCGAAAACAAACACTCCAATGATCTGCAGTCCAACACGTGAGCTGCGGATAAAAGAATGCAACTAGTGTAACTTGGATGTTTAGGTTGCGTTTGACAATTTGCCAAATAATAACAATTTCTATTCTTTTGTTCCCAAGAGTAGATTTGGAATGGAAATTACTTTGGTAAAATTTTTATTCCCCGGAGAAATTTCTTTTTTTTTTTTTTGTCCCCGGAAATAGATTTGAAGCAAAATTGAGAAGTAAAAAAAGTTTATTCTTTATTCTTGAGAACAATTCTAGAATCAAATCAACCCATTTTTTCTATTTTCTCTTCTTTCTTCTTATTCTTATTCCCTCTCTCTTCTTCTTCAATTGTCGCCACTATTGTTGCGCCCATCCATGCCGTCGGTTGCCGATGACCAATTCGGCAAACTCGCCAGTGGTGCACCCAGCCACCAGCGAGGCTTGGCCTCGCTAAATCTAGAAAGGCCGAGCCTCACCGGTGGCAAGGCGGGTCTCGCCAAGGCCTCCCCTGACCATCGCCGAGGTTGAGCCCTGTTGGTGGCTAGGCAAGCTCGACCTCACCAGATTTGGGCGATTGGCAAGCAACGCTTCGGTGAGGTCGCCGACCCTCGTCTGGCCGGTCACCGCCATCCCAAGGTCGGCAACTAGTAACCCTTGAAAAAAAAAAAAAGAAGAGAAATGAAAGAAAAAAAGTAATAAAATTATTAGAAAATTAAAAGAAAGTGATTTGGATTAGAAATTTTTAGAATGGTGCCAAACGCAGTTATATTCCAGGAATAAAAATTTTGGACAGTTACTAAACGGCTTAAGATGCTTAAAAATTATTCTTGGAAACAGAAGTAAAAAGAATCATTTGTAATCAGAAATTGTTCCCGGAAGCAAAATGGTTACCAAACGCGCTCTTAGTGTTAGTTCAAGTTTTCAATAAGCAAAACATTAGTAATTGAAATGTTTCATTAAGAAAAGGATGGTCATTCATGTGTCTAATTGTGTTACTTTAGCAACTAATATGTACAATACAGCTAATTATCAACAACATAAAGCATAATCTCTATGGTTAACTTTTTGCTAAAGTACATCGCAAGTACCAAAAGTTCCAAAAGATACACTTAAGTGCTAGTTTTTTTAAAATTGAGACACTTAAGGTGAGAGTAGTTGGAAATTTGACGTGGCATTTTTTTAAGAATAAATTGGCCTACACGACTTGCAGGAGTTGTCTACTCAGCAATGAATATGGAAACAACGTCGTTTTGCCCCAAATTTGATTTTTAATATAAATATTAACTAAATTATTTTTTTATATAAAAAAAAAGTGGAGGGGGCAGCATTCAGTGAGGACCTCTACGGCCCTCATCGTTTTGCTGCCCCACCATCACTTGAAAGGGAAACGATGGTGGGGTGAGGGTTGACCAAGGTCACCGACCACTAGGGCTAGGGCATGCAAGCCCTCCCCCACCCGGCAACATTGGTCTTTTGCCCAATTGAGCCAAGGGCCACTTCTAGTTGGGGTGGGGTCACTAAGCCTCGCCACACCAACAACAAACCTTGCTAGATTTGGAGGGAGGTGGCAAGCGCTCATTCATGGTGGGGTGGCGACAGTGGTGAGGCCTTAGAGGCCCTCGCTGATTTATTACCCCTCCTCTTTTTTTTTTTTTTTTTTTTTTTTTTTTTTTTTTTTTTAAATTTAGTTTTTAATTTAATTTAATTTAATTAATATTTATATTTTAAAAAAAATTTAGGAGCAAACAATGTCATTTTGGAGCAAGCTAGCCACGTGGCTATTTTTTCTTTTCTTTTAAAAAAGTGGTCGAAAAATGCCACATTAGCATTTTAATCAGAATTTTTCACCTTTGGTACTTAAGTGTCCATTTCTTCTCCAATTTTGGGATTTAAGTATATATTTTGGAAATTTTGGTATTTAAGTGTCCACTTGTATCAAATTTTGGCATTTTGGGTGTCCAACACTCGTTAATTTTCAATGACGTGGGCATTTTCCATATAGATGATTGGAACAATTGTAGATGAGTAGCTCAAGAAAAGATATGAAGCTAAATCCGAAATATGTTCAAATTCAATATCGTTCACCTATTTTATAGGAATGTTACTTATAGTAGAAAATTTATAGTTCATAGATCATTGTCTAACTCATCTAAAATTTGAATTGTTGGATGTACGTGTACTTTAATGTTAAGCGATCTAATAGACAACTAGCACTGACTTTATTGTCTGAAAAGGCTACAGATCCAACCCATTTGAAAATGTCACAATTCACTATCCTGAATGTTAATATCGTTACACGATAGATCGGAGCACTATAAAGTTAAGGGTTAACTCCTGAACTTTGATTTTTGCCACAATGGCTAATTTTTCTAGTCTACATAACCCTCAAGTGTTATTTGAGAAGGGATTAAATTATTATTTTTTGACAAACTTAGCCGATTTATTGTCAACTTCATTCGTCATGCATCCTTTCTATTTTATTGACTTCATTCACCATGTAGTAGAGATTATTCTTGTGACATCCTCGATTTGAACCCCTATCCAGACCACAAGGGATGGACTAAGGATCGGTACGTCAATAATGAAGATAGGCTATGTTTCAATCCTAGAAATTGTTCACGAGCCGACTAGCTAATTAGGGGCTAGGCAATTCAGAAATAGGATCACGATAGACTAGAGCAATCGACCATAGTCATAAGGATCATTGTGGACAACCACATGCCATCATGAGTTAGTCAATGGACGGATATAGATCGATTCAGCTTAGATATGTACCAGTTACGAGTGACGCCACATGGTCAATGTACTATTCGTGAATGACCCTAATCCGATCATGAACAACCGTGAGTCAGGATAGGCCGATTGATCCCACTCGATTACACGATAACCGAGGGTCATTCATAGATCAACTAAGCTCAATTGAAAGTTGTGCATAAAACCCTAGATAGGCATTGAACTCAATTCGAGTCCAGTCATGTGAATTATGCCAATGCCACCTAAGTTTGGAAAGGTCATGTTAAAGCTGTCTCCGATCGAAACTTAGCCTCAAGGCTTGATCCAATTGCGGGTATCGACTATAGATGTTGTCAAGATATTTCTTCCCAATTGAAATATTTTTAGTGAGCTCGTTAGTACATTAATTAAGGAAATGCGCTGATTTGAGGATATAGACTTTAATGGACCTAGAGGTGAGTCCACTTTAGCCTATTAAGATTTAAATTGAGGTGGAACAAATTTTGTTAGGTCATGGACACCAAGGTAGGCACCACTATTGGCATGAATGGAGGAACGGACCAAATTGCTCTCTTAATCTAGCCAATAATTGAAGTTGCAAGAAGCAATCCAAGCCATTGATCTTGGATAAGGCACATGGGCAATTGGAGTGCCAAGATTTGTTTGTGAAGCCCAAATTGGAGCAATGATGAAAATAGGACAATAATGCACGTGACATTTAATGCTTGATGGACAAGCTTTCATCTCAAGTTTCCTATTATAGTTAACACAAAGTTTAGGCTTTGCTATTAATCTGTCATCGACATATTTATGTTGAGGAATTGCAAGGCTCCAATGCGAGGCATTCGCCTAAACGAGGTTTAGGACCTTTAACTATTGAGTTTTCAACTCACTGTTGTTGTTTAACCTTTTTCAGGACCCAAGCTATGAGTTTTCCATCCCCACGTTTTGGACTTCCTATTCACATGAAGGTCATAGTGTTAGACATTGAGGATATTACCATCGACATCCTCTTCCAACGCCACACCACGACGATGTAGGTGGATGAAGATGTGGGATATCTGGTCCCCTATATGTTCGTGGCTTGGTTCACATGGGTCAATGAGAACTTCTATGATCCTCTCGCATGGGTTTGACGACCCACCTAGGGACGCCGATGAGTCGGTGCTTGTGACGACCCGGCACCCGGACAATGCGGAGGGACGGACTAAGATCGCCTCGGCACGTGGGCGAGGAGTGTGATGGCCCGAGTGGCGGTGCGCGAGGAGGAGGGATGGCAGTACGTCCGTGCCTCGGTCCCCGAACGTGTACACATATTATCCGCTTTGGACACTAAGTCCTCACGGTTTTGTTCCTCTCGGGGTAGCCCATATTACCCCAAGAAAACACATATGTATAGTTAGAGGGCCCATTGCCTTATAAGGTAGCCCATAACTCCCTCCCTAGGTGATGTGGGACAAGAGAGAGACCCCTTCCTTACAGTACATGGGCGAGGAGAGTGTGACGGCCTGCACCGGGCAAGCATGGAGGGATGGACTATAATCGCCTCGGCAATACACGGGCGAGGAGAGTGTGACGGCCCGAGCAGTGATCCGCGAGGAGGAGGGATGGCGGTGCATCTCCGCCTCGGTCTCTGAACGTGCGCAAGGGAGGGGTCTCTCTCTTGTTCCACATCGCCTAGAGAGGGAGTTCTGGGCTACCTTATAAGGCAATGGGCCCTCTAACTATACATATGCGTTTTCTTGGGGTAATATGGGCTGCCCTAAGTGGAACAAAACCATAAAGACCTAGTGTCCAAAGCGGACAATATGTGTACAAAGTGGAGACCCGAGATGTTATAGTGCTGCCCCCCTAATGGCACTATGGATGACCTAGAGCCCGAGCTGTCGTCGTGAGGACAATAGCGAAAGATGGGAACCATTTTTGATAGTTTCCTTGGTAGAAAGACCTAGGACAACCACACCTCCCCACTCTTCTTTTTTATATCTCTTTGTGAAGAGGGGAGGACTAGTTTTTGAAACGGCCCTAAGGTTTGGGCTTGTAAGTAGGTAATCGTTCTGCATAGATACATAAAGTTGGGAAGTTATGCGGTATGGACATGAATGCGTTTCTCTTTAACTATCCATTGTTTATTTTTGGTGGATTGGGTGATTAGAGATTGCACGCTTCCACATATGCTTAATGAAAGATAATAATGAATGGGACGACAACACCTCCTCAGACATCATGAATTAATCCCGAGCTGAGGACATTGCATTCCTAAGCCGAGGTTAGGGCCCAGGGCGTGACAATTCTAGTCAAGAAAACTGAGCAAGTTTCTATGTAGGGAACCTTTAATTTGCTGTGCAGGGGTAAAAAAATTGTGACAAAAACAAAAACTTAAAGCTCAAGAAGATAAATGTGCACTTTCTCAAAATGTGGTGCTATCGTGCGACGTTGTCAAAGTTTGAGAAAGTAATTTACGACTAACATGTACAATAGGGCTAATTTCCAACGACACAAAGCATTCCTCTACGGTTAATGTTCAATGACACGAGCATTTTCCCTTATTCAGTGCATGTGTACTGTTAGATTATCGAAGTTGCAATGAAAACATTATCGATGGTCATCGAAATTCATGACTATGCTAAATCAATACATATACGCCACATTGAAAAGACTAAAAATATAAGGAAGAGGAAACATATTCGATTGAGAAAAGTAGGTCGACACAACTCTAAAATTGCCGGGGGCATAATGTAATCAACCCTGTTGACCATGACAAATGACAACACCCAATCATCTGATCCCAACCATCTGATCCAAACTAACACTGTATTATTTATCATGATAAATGCCTCCAACAGCAAATTTTTGAAGATTCTCACATTTATTGCTTCAAGTTTGGATTGACATGGAGGTCAATTAGGGAAGGGGAGGCAACTTTTCTTGAAGATTCTCACATTTATTTCTTCAAGTTTGGATTGACATGGAGGTCAGTTAGGCCAGAGGGAAGGGGAGGCAAATTTTCGAGAAGCTCGCAGTATAGCAAATCAAGAGTCTGAAGACTTGACATGGACTGGATTTCTAATGGAAGGCTAGATATACGAGTACCTCGAAGCCTCGTTCTCTGAGATGATGTAATTTTGAAATGTCACTCGGAATGTCTCCCTCCAAGCTCCTACACCAGGAGGCATGTACTTCTTCCAGGTTTATTAACGTTCCAATGCCGCGAGGAAATTCTCTTAGGAAACAAGAATCCATCTTCAGTACTTTCAAACCCCGCATATTTTCAGTTGAATCGGGCAACTTTGAAATACCAGTACCTGAAATATCTAACTCTACTAATAAGTCTTCCAGTTCTCCAATGGATTCCGGAAGCTTTCCAAGCCCGCGGCAATCACTCAAAGACAAGCGTGTAAGTCCCCACAAGTTTCCAATTGATGCCGGGAGTTCAAGAATTTTCGCCTCATTCAAGGCTAACACTGAAAGTAATTCAAGTTCACAAACCGAATCAGGAACACGAACCAATGAGAAGCAATTATTGGCGCTAAGAATTTCCAGTCGAAACAATTTGCCTATCGATGCAGGAAGTTCTCGTACAGACGTGCCATCAATTAGGAGCTCTCTCAAAGCATTCATCCCATCAATTTCCACTGGCAACATGTTAAGTTCGGAGCAAAATTTCAAATTCAAGGTAACCAAGAGCTTCAGATCATTAATTGAAGGATCCAAATGAACCAATCGAGAGCATCGCTCAAGGATCAGTATCTCCAATTTTGGGTAACAAGAGAAGTTAGGGGTAATAAGTAAGTCTGCACAACCTGTGAGATTCAAGACTTTCAAACGCTCCATCTGCGAAACAAGGGAAAAAATTCAGATGGCATAGGACTCTCAATTTACTTAAGGACGAACACAAACACAACAACAACAAATGAGCTATAAATCCACCTTAATTCCTTTCCAACCTCCCCAGGATCCTGTAACCTTACTCCATGAAAGATCAAGAATAACTAGGTTCTCTAAATAAATGCCGTTTGCTTCAAAATCTGGAGGGCAACCTTGCCAGTGAAGCCACCGAACGTTCAATAAGGCATCTGCAAATCTTCCACCAATATTGGTGTGACCCAAGCTGAGAAATGTCGTGCTCGGTAGGATCTCAAAGCCTGCCATAATAGTGTTAAGGTGGTCTGCTCCCTGCACGATGGACCACAAATGTCAAGTAGAAAAACATGCGGAAGTCTTCACGCGATGAAATTTTTAATAAGGATCATGAGGTAAAGAATATGCTTCATGCATGAAACCTTTTCGAGGAAAACTGAAGAACAAATTAGGGCCTGCATGCTACTTTTTTCCCTGACGTACCCTTTTCCTCTTCTTCGTGTCGTGAGCTATGGCAGGAATGTAGAATCTAACACGTGTTCCTGGATCATGGAAACCTTCGTAAATAACCTTCCTGGCAAGGCACCTTAGCATGCTGTGCATGCCTATTTTATTTTCTTCCGTTTTTATTAGGGACATACGACGAAGGACCTCGATTCCATCATCAGGACGATCATAATCATGCCACATATATGAGGCAATCCTACAATCCACATCTGGGAGAAAACGTGCGATGTCAAGATACATCTGCTTTTGCTTTGGATCTAATGCTTCATAAATTATGCTCAGAATCTTCTGGTAATCTTCCTGAAATTGTCGCATGAGATCTCCGAATTTAATCCATTCTTCTTGTCCTTTACCATGCAAAAAAGAACCAAAAATTTTGACAAGTAATGGAAGTCCCTCCGCAGCCCTGACTATTTTGTTTGCAATTTCAACATAAGGTTGATGTTTATAGCTCTTTCCCATTGCATACTGCCAGAAAAGGTCAGAAGCTCGATTATTACCCATTGGACTAACATCGTAAGTATGAGCCACCCCTCGATCAATAAACCCTTGAAGAACACGTCTCTGTTTTGAGGTTACAATTATTCTGCTGCCAGAACCAAACCAATCAAGCTTTGCTCCTACAAACTCCTTGAGGAGGGACACATTTTCCACATCATCGAGAACAAGGAGAACTTTCATATTCCTCAATATTTCTCTCAAACTTCGCACTCCTTTGAAAGTAGAAGCAACCTCATACTCTCTTTTCAACATATCAAAGATCAACTTGGTTTGAAGATACTGAGCACCACCAGGTTGCTGCACTGTTTCTTCAATCTCCGCAAGAAAACTGCAAGCATCAAAGCGAAGGGATATTTGATCATATACGATCTTGACAAGTGAAGTCTTCCCAATGCCATCTCTCCCATGGATTCCAACAATTCGTACATCATTTACTTCCAGTTCCAATAATTTCATTATTTTTGTTTCTTGACTGTCTTCAAGCTCCTACGAAGGTAATTAAGTTTAGGAGAATGTTAGTTACAAGAGAAAGTGAAGAAATATACAGAGGTACGGTAAAGTTCCAGATGATAACGCCATCCTCTGAAACATGTGTTTGAATATGCCTGCCAATGAATCACATGGCTTGCCAGTTAAGATGTTGTAACTAATGCTTAGCTAACAGAGAAGACAGGTTGTTGAAGATAACATCCACTGAAGTTTCTCCAACACAATCTCCATGCATCCAATTTAAGCTAAAGATTGGATGGTAAACCTGCCATCTGTATTATGGAAAAATCTAATAAGGAAAACTGCCTTACTAAGCATCAAAAAGCCTAATCTGACTAACATACACTGTTTCTGTCCTTTGTGGCCTGAAAAGGAAGCACAGAAAGGTGACTACCAGCCTTATCAGGGACCATCTCCGAGTCGTTGCAGTGATAAATTCAGTGGGAGTTTACCTTGAGATCTCATTTAGATGTTTAAGATCAATAATGACTAAAATTTAGTGCATAAACATAATTTGAACATTCTCATCTCACGTTGCTTCTGCTGATAAAATGCTGATCCAATTTCTATTGTCTTCTAGGATAGACGTGCTAAAGGTCCAAAAAAATCGTACATAAAGAAAAAAATTGTAATCCTTGGGCGGCAGTGGAAGTGTCTGGAGTCCACTAAAGCTTTGTGTAGGAGAGTCCATAAAGAATATCTCTGCAACATGGCGGAGATGTTTTCCTTATAAGTCAGTTTACAAAGAAATAGGTTTAAGACTTTTTTGGTACTTTTTCCACAAATAAAAGGTAGGAAGTATTCTTGAATCCCTAATACCGTGAACTTAACACCTACTTTGCCCTCAGTTTTGCGTAATAAAAAGAAATCTGCAGTAACATTTTTATGTGGTGGACTAAAATGACAATAACTATACATCCAGCTATTCTACTCAAATGTAACGTCAAACCGATAATCCAAGATATGATTTTGGATGAAATAAACAAATGATAATTGTAAAATGCAGAATTGTCCCTCGATTCTTGGTGGATTCTATTCCCGCAAGGATAATTAGCTACTGAAGAATTGAAGCATATGCAAGCTACGTCAGAGTTCAGACAGTGACTTGCATTCTCTTGTAGTTTTAGTTCATGTGTTTGCTTTCTTTTTTTCTGTTATATTCCAACTTCACAACAGCTTTATAATCATGCAAAAATGTTTTGTAGTGATTCGACTTTTTGTGTATATGATGCAAACACACTTTAGGTGAAACTAACTTCATCGACAGGTACAATCTTTAGGAGAGAGTACTTGAGAACAGAGGAAAATTGGAGCAAAGAAATATACCGAGGCCCCGTCAGAGAACACAGGTCCCTGAAAGCTGGCCTCTACCTGCTAAAGCCAATCAAATCCCTTGTCAGTATAAACTTATTATTAGGGTTAAAGTAGATAGGTACTCGAATATAACCATTTTCGAATGACTTGTATGAACCTTGATTGTCTTCCCTTTGGCTTCGAGTGAACCAGCACCAGTGAATCGATCTAGAAGAGCTACATTGGTTTTGAGTAGCTCAGCACCAGTGGATGGATCTCCAGGTGCATAATTGTGCTCTATCTTCAGCTTATGTGAAATTTCTTCAACAATTGTAGTGATAAGTTCTCCTTCACTGCCACGGCAGAAAAAATAACAGTTTCAAACCATTAATAAATGTGATCTAAGGACCTACCGCCCAACGCACTCCATAACTAAATGACGATGGGGATGTGCTAAAAGATCACTGATCCTTGACTGCAGACCATGATTTACCTGATGCAAAGATATATTAAACATACTACACTGATGTTTGGTAATTGTATGATTGTGTGATAATGCCATTGTGGCAAGTATTTAGTCCGACGGATGGATTATATTGTCACAGTTTGCCATTGGGAAACACACGTTGAATTACAGAATGACGCAATCATGTGGATGAATAGAATGAACTGTTAAAGATAGTTCACCACGGAGTCAAACCAACATGTGTCGTCAATTTGAGCGAAGGATTAGACCAAAGATAAAAGAAGAGGGAATTGAAAATTTTAACCCTTCAATTCCCATCAATAATTTCTTCTTTTTTTCCTCTAGTTTTGTCCCCATAAAGCTTTGAAACAGGCTCAGTAACGATCACAAACCTATGCAAGTGAACAAAACAATTTAGAGTACAGCAGAGTCGACCAATGTTGCATTTTCTGCTGGAAGAAAATGTCGATGTCGTTGAGTTTCCTTTTACCGGTCGATTGAGCAACTAAATTACAAGGAAACCTACAAGAGAAGAAGACAGATTTAATGTACCTTTTATACGACCTTAGTTCCCATCCCTTGACGTTACCAGCCTCCACAAGAGCCTTCTTCCACCGCTCGACTCTCTCAGCGCTCCACGTCCGCCTGAGCATGTCCAGGGTGCCTTTGTAGAGTGATGTTTCCAGTTTCACATCAGACGGTTCCCTATTGTAGAAAACGGGCAGGACCTCTTCTTTCCCGCCTGATCTAGAAGCGCGTTCCACCATTAGTGCGAGCGACTCAAGGCACCAGGGGCTATAGCCGTAGGTTCCAGTAAAGATGGGTATGTAGACCTTGGAGCTGTGGACCCATGTCGGGAGCTCTTTGGGGGTCCGTATGGGTACGTCATCTCTGAAAACGAGACACCCGCCAGCTTTCAAGCGGCAATAGAGGGAATCGGCGAATCGAAAGGGATTTTCGGATCCACTGAAACTCAGGAACACATCATAATTTGATTCAGCCGCCTCTGACTTTATCGTATCTTGATTCCGCCTCGCTTGTTCAGCTTTGGCTCTCCACCGTTCTGTGCGAACGTATTCAGCCACACTTGACCCAACCAATGACTCTATCATTTCTTCTTTCAGAGGTTCATCTTCGCTACTACTCTTTGTACTTTGATCCAGCCTCTCCGGTTCATCCTCGCCTCTTTCCCAATCATAGACAGCGTATTCCATACTTAATCAAGTTCTAACCTTAGCGTATCTTGGTTCAGCCTTGCTGGTTCATCTTCCCCCTCTTCTCCGTTTTCTGCTTGCGGATTCAGCCATACTTGATTCCGCCTTCACCTCTTAATCTCTCTGCCTCCAGTTTCCACTCTCACCTGGGTTGGTACAAAATTTTCAAGTCAACCAGTAGCGCCGGGTGTGCCTTGCCAGTCGTTCAGTCTCAGCCGTCAATCTAAAAGAAAACAATACAAATGCCCATAATAGAAAATCAATTATTTGTAACAAATGAGATATTACTTGATTTAGTATTAGTTTATTAAATACAAGAAATTTTATAAAGAATAGTGGATTGGACCTGAGTGCCTCTAAGACATAAAACTTGGGTATTCCCTTTTGGACGGAGAAGATAAAAAAATACGGAAGAATTAAAACACTCTCTCAAGTGTGGAGGATAGACTCCATTGCAACTTTTTTGGAAGTTATTTAAGAAACTAGTAGGCTAATATAGTAGCCGCCAGGTGAAAGTCCTCTTACTAGATTGACTTATGCTTCACGTGGTATCTTTCAATTGACTTGTCGGTCTAGTACCTTGGTTGACGACTTGATCAACCGGATCAGAATTGAATGGTCAAAAGTGACTACATAATCAACCAAATCAGAATTGAATGGTCAAAAGTGACTACAAGACTTTGTAAAAGTGACTACCTAATCAACCGGATCAGAATTGAATGGTCAAAAGTGACTACAAGACTTTGTAAAAGTGACTACAAGACTTTGTGGTGCTTCATGTCAAGATTTCATAGCTTTGGGTCCATAAGGGCACTCCAATTTCTATATTCTTTTGTCCTTTTATTATCTAGAATAAAAAAAAGAACAAAAATTCATTTAGTAACGCAGTTAATTTTTTTTGTTCCCTAGAATAGAAAAATAATTAGGGAATAGATTTGAAATAAAAATAAAAAGTAGAAAAAAAGTAGCTTATTATTTCTAAAAATAAGTTATATTCTTTCTTTTATTTTCTTCTTCTTCCTCATTGCTCACTACTCCTCCCCACCATCCACCGCTAGTCACCGCCCGCCATCAACTGTTTGATTTGGTTGTCAAATGCTGGCTAGAGGACGAGCAAGAAGAAGAAGAGAGGGAAAATAGAAAAATATATAAAAAATATATAAAAAAATAAAAGAAATTCTACATCACAAAAAACTTTATGGGTTATACAAAAACGCATTTCTATTCTTTTTTTTTTATATCAAAAGTAGAAATTTTGTATAGTTATCAAATACATTTTTTTACTCAAAAATTATTTCGAGAGAATAGAAATAAAAAAAGACTATTTCTAAAAAAAAAAAATAAAAATTATTCATTGTCATCAATTGAACTAGCTTCCTAGATCGGAGTGGATCTATAAGCTTAGGCTGCGTTTGTTTGTGTTCATTTTTTTGTTCATGAACACAATTGCTATTTTTTTTGTTCCTGGGAACAAAAAAGAGCAAAAACGCGTTTGTTTACGTTTTTGTTCCAATCATTTTTTTGTTAGGGACAAATTTGGAACGAAAATAAAAAACAACAAAAAACTTTCTTTCTTGTTCTTAGAACACTTTCGAGAAACAATTTTTCTCTCTCCTATTTTTTTCTTCTGTTTCTTTTCTTCTTCTTTTTCTTTGGCTGATTGCCAACCTCGGCCATGGCCAGTGATCGGCCAAAAGGAAAAAGAAAAGATGAAAACTAAAAAAGGAAAAATAAAATAAAAATATTAAAAAATTAAAAGAAACAAAAAAATTATACAAGTTTACCAAACATGTTTCTGTTATTTTTCTAATCCAAAAACAAATTTACCAAACACGTTCTTCTGTTCAAAAATTGTTCCCCGGAACATAAATAGTTTTTTCTATTTATGTTCCTGAAATAATTTTTAAACAGAAACGTTATCAAACACACCCTTATTCTCTTCCTCAAACGATCGGCTTTTTCTCGAGCTTCTCCCTCATGGATATCTGCACTAATCTCTCGTGCTTTCCATCTACTAGATGGCCCAACGTTAGCGGCTACAAAGTCTTTCTCAATTTCAAAGGAGAAGATGTTCGGAGGAACTTCATTCAATGTCTCTACGAAACCCTTGCTAATTCAGGGATCTATGCGTATATCGATCACGATGGGATTGAGATCAGAGAAGAGATCATGCCCAAGATTTTTGAAGTTATCAAACACTCAGAGATATGCATTCCCATCTTTTCCAAAGATTTCGCTTCCAGTAAGAGTTGTCCGAAGGAGGCGGAGAAAATGGTGGAGTGTGAGGACAATCATGACCATTTTCTACGATGCCAGCTCTGAAGTGTTCGGCAAACAGCAGGAAAGTTACCAGCAGTCCTTCTGCAACCATGCGGCCAAGGGGGTATCTCCAGTTTACTTGCTGTAGATCTGTCAGCCTTGGGCATTCTTCATCTGTCTTGGCCTCCAGAATTTGGAGCTGGAGACAAATTGTGGAGGTATGATGGCATTACATGTGCATTTTTTTCTGCTTCATGTTCGACAATACCTATAGTAAACAGGGCTTTTATATTCTCTTGCCATGCAGAAGGCCAAAAAGTTTTTATTCTAAAAGATTGTTGTTGGCTAGCTGAATCTCCAGTCTCCCATGCACCCATAAACTCAGAGACTAAATATGGAACATTGTTCTACATTGCTAGGTGTTGGCTGATCCATTAGCAAGCTAAGGAACTTAGTTTCTTTGAATATCAAGTTCTGCAGCTTTGTGCAAGAGTTGCCAGAAGATATAGGGTTCCTTGGAAGTTTGAAAGAACTTTACATCGGTGGAACTTCCATTAAAGCCATTGATTTCCTTGAGGGTTCATATGGGAAGCTTGAAATTTTAAGTGCTTGCAACTGCAAATCCTTGTCTCTATCTAATTCAATTGGTAACTTGAAATCTCTTTCGTACCTAGCATTGGACGACACTGAACTGAATGAGCTCCCTTGTTCTGTTTGATTGCTGAAGAATTTACAGAAGCTCTGACTGAAACTGCAGGAGCTTCTGGAAATTCCCAAATTCCATTGGAAACCTTGAGGAGCTGCAAGTCATAGATCTTTCGGATGTGGTAGTCGACAAACTACCTTCATCTGTCAAGTATTTGAGAAACTTGAAAGTACTAAAGATGCCTGGCACTTTTATAAAAGAATTTCGTGAAGGCATTATGAATCTAGAGAGGTTAAAAGAGAGATTTCTCAAGCTGCAAAAGTTTGACAGGGGTATACGACATTACGGGATTAGCCTCTCTGGGGGTCTTACTTTTGGTATATGCTAATATTTCTCAGCTGATTGTGACTACTCGTGGATACTCTAATCTCCAAAACCTCAGATTGGATGACGGTCTTCTGATCTTGAAAATTGAAACTACTAAAGGGGCACGGCGTTGGTTCAACGGATGTGAGACTGCAACACAGTTCCAAGTGGACAGACATCACATCAGCATGCTGACGATGAGTCAGACACTGAAGCAAGGTGGCGGTCAGACAGAAGCAAGGGAGTTATTGGTGGATGAGGTTTGGCTGCAAAGTAAGTTAGCGCTCCTATCTCTTTAACTCATATATGTCGCTGATCATGCATGTCAATTGGTCTTCCTGAAAAAAGGCTATTAGGGAATGACCGGATTTCAAATTTTCACTTCTATTCTGAGTTTTCAATTTACAATTTATTTTTTCTTTGTTTTGGCCATCACACTCACATTTTTTATTGGCTTGTGTGTACGTCAATTTACTGCAATTTTGCACGAACGGGTTAGTTTCTGTTTGAATTGGTGAAAGATTTTCTAGTTTGTTTGATTGGTCTCAAAGACAACTCCAAGGTTGTTAGAATGAGTTTTAGTTCCTTCTTAACAAATGGGCCAATTTTTTTTACAAAAAAGTAAAGTTAGGCCCAAGAGACTTGAGCCCATCTCTCAGTTAAGTGAGTTCTAAACTTTATGTACAAAATGCACATGGCTCCTATTGATACATTCTAAGTCCGAAATCTTCTTTCAAAAATAAAATAAAATGCAATCAAGTCTTTTCCATGAACAATACCTAAAATGGGCTCCGTATCACTCAAAAAGTGTTTAGGTGACATATTTAAATTGCACTTTCCAACACAATTTAAGTACTCAATTACATTTAAACCAATCAAAGGGTTTAGAACTTCATTACATTTCTTGGTAAAGATTTAGGATTTAATTGAATCAAAGGAAAATTTAAGGCAATTACCTTGACTCACCTATAGAGGGAGGGAAGGAGGGAGGGAGAGTGGGCAAAATGAAAATACAAAAGGATAATTGCAAGAGAAAAACGACTTTTTCCTCGACATGGCAAATTAATGTTTTTTTGAACTGCTCTTTTAAAAATTCCAAGCATCGAATCCTTTAATCAGAGAGAATTCATTAGTAAAGCCGTACTGATTGTGTTGAATTATGAGTTGCTGCATTGGTTTTAGAAGTTGTTGAGCTGTGAAATCATGTTCTAAAGAAACTATAGGTGTCATGAAACTTTAGGGTGTCATGAAATCAATTTACAGTTATGGTTTGGTCGAGATGAAATTTTGAAATTTGTTGCTCATTTTTCAAACTAGATTCGTATTATTGTGTATAGAACTGGTTTCACCCGTCTCCAGCCATCTTCTGGTCAGAGGTGAGTTTTCTTCTTAAGTACGTTGAGTTAGCTTTTAAATGACTCAGGACCACTTGATATAGGTGTCGATAAATTTTAAACGAATCGTCTTCAATTTGGCAAACAAGCTGCCGTAGCATGGTGAACAACAGTGATTGTTCTGCTTTGGGAGAATTTTTCTTTGGTCCTTCGTTTTGTTATGGAATAAGCTTAGTTTAGTCAAGTCTTAGTCAAGGTAGTTATCTTGATTTCGATATGCCTTTCTCACTTAATTGATATGGATTTTGGGTTTTCCCACTCAAAGTGACTTTCATTGTTTAGTTTTGCATTTTCAGGTTAGTGATGCTTATATCGTTTATGATTTATAAATTTATGTCTTGCAAATGATAGGAATTAGATATGTAATAAATTATAATTAAAAAAAAGGCATAGCACGGCATGATATTTATTAAGAAAAAAGAGTTTAAAGCACATTTGTTTCATAAAGTTGGAAACGGACTATTACTATGCTTTTGGTTATTTGAATTGACTTAGTAAAGCATTTCTTAGAAGTCTGTTGGTTGATTATTGGTGAAAAGGCTTGAGAAATGCTATATAAAATACATTCCGCTTTATAATTGAATTTTGGAAGGTTATATATTTTGGTTTGTGAACTTGATTTATCAAATGTTTATGGATTGGTTCCATGCATACTGACCTATACCAAAGACGGAGTAGGCCTTAACACGAGACGGTAAGCATAGCCATAATTTGATATTGAGCAATAGATTAATTAACGGACTAGACTATTAATGTTTGTTATGATATTGTTGATTGAATGTGTATCTATGAGATGTACAAAACTTTTGTTGAAGTGATCAAATCAATATTGTATCTTGTACATTCACTGACTTGGATAAATGTGCTTCTGGTACCGTTTATAAGCATGTATAGTGGATGCTCACTAACTAGAGGCAGTTTGTTCATACCATTAATTTTTTTTTTATTTGTTTTAGATTCTTCTACAGTTACTGAAGAATAGGAGAGAGCGGTATCAGGATTTTTTAGGAGTTGGATTTTGGTATAAATAGAGATACTTGTATTGTTGGGTTTAGTTTGTCTATTTTTTTTTTTGGGTAACCTCCACCACGGACCTCCTCGTGCCCGAATGGTTCTTGAGGGCCAGGCCCCTATACTTCAGAGGAGACTAATCCAGCGTTGGGTTTAGTTTATCAATCACTCGAGATGCATATATTCTTTTAGGTGAACTTTAAAATTCCAATATTATACTAGCTTGCTTTTTTATTGGATATATAATAAATATATATTTTGATAAGAGATTAATGATAGTGTATGAAGCTGCGTCATTTGGGTAAGAGGGCGGCCTTATCATTTCCCCTATACTCGGGTGCGACACCTTTCTCAATCCTCCACCGTCGTTTCATTGCGGAAGCAGTGCCATTGGATTCTATTTTCCAATTTGCCGAAGTCGGCTATTAGAAATTTGACCACAAAAAATTTGCTCGCCGGGTTGGAATTGTCCACGTTAAGAATCGGAGTAGTAGAAGGATGATGTGACTTAACCCACAATATTTCCATTTTCTTTAGTCTTTTATATTTTCATTTTGGGGGAGAGTTGACGGGTAAGTCCTTTTTCTTAATTTTTTTTTAATGTTTTGTTTTCTTTTTGGTATTAGAGTTAGTGGATGATTTTAAGACTAGTTTTGTCGTAAAATAATCCTTGACCAACCGCAGAGAATAGTCTCTGTGTTATTATTTTTTTAGTCAAAATAAATACTATAAACAAAAGTTTTGAATTCAACCATTCAACAAAAAATCTTCAAAGGTATACTACATCGATGAATGTTGTCACACTTAAAATACTGAAAAGTGACAGTTTGCTTTTTTTTCAAATAAACTTGAAAGTAATTATTACCTGGTTTGTATATGTACGCGTTTAGGTTGTCTTCGAAATGAATTCGCGTTTTAATTGAGGTTTAAGTGAGTTACTCACTCCATTGTTATCAAATAATTTTAGGCCCATAGTATAAAGAACTGCCGTGTACGGTTGGGATCTCGATGGACTAAGACTGGGGCGTACCTAGTGTCACTTTTAATTGGCCTTGTCGTTAGTGAAGTTTAGATTAACCTTAACCATGTTTTGAGATGGTTGATAAAAAGTGGCCATAGAAAGGCTTATAATTATTAAATTTCCTAAAGCTAATAAATGGATAAATAAATGTGCTACTTTTAAAATTTGTCTTTTGTGCTTTGCTATCCCTAATCTTTGCTGATTGACTAGGTGGTCATATGAATTGCTTCCACATGCGTTTAATCGAAAGAGAAAAAAAATGAATCAGCAACATGTCTTGGGATGTCGCAATTTAATAGACCATTAAAAGATGTTCGCACACTCGGGGTTCAAAACGTGACAAAAAAAACTTCATCTCCTCAATCAAGGTAAATCCTCTGGCATTTGCTTTTATGGAAATTGTTACTAATTTGTCTTAAATTCTTTTGGCCCCCCAAATTGAAAAAATTCGTATCCTAATTGCTACGCTAAACTATCAAGCGGTGGCTTATACCATAACGTAATCCTGGGATTTCAACTCATTATAATCCGAGTCATATACATGACGTGTACCTAATAAACAAAATTTTTCATAAATATTGTTTCCTTTGGAAAATAATGATCATCATGGAGTTAATCTCTTTTCTCCAGCAACTAATATGTACCGTACGGCTAATTTTCAACGACATAAAGCATTCTACGGTTCATTTTAAATGACATGAGCATTTTCTCTAATATAGTGTATATACATTGTTGGATTATCCTAGTTGCTATGATAATATTACTGACAACCATTGAAGAGGTAGACAGGATTGTCAATTTGCAGTGGTTGTAATGTAATTAACCCTACATGTTGCGATAAATAACAACATCCAACCATCTAACCCAATCTTACCTGCTAATGTTCTGTCAACAGTTCAATTCGAGTCAGATTTCTAGGAAACCCAAACCGAAGTATGAAGTCTCTGTGTCCATAATGACCCAACCCGAACCAGCCCGACTAGAACCCAAACCAAAATCTCAGGTTGGGGCTGGCAGGACAGGCTTTCATGTTTTTTCCCTTTGGGGTGTGTGGGTTCTCACGGGGTACGCTTAGAAGCAAGTCCAGCAAGAACATTTTTGGTTGATTGGGTATTTATTAAGCTGCACGTCACTTTGACTACGACTAGATTGCTTGTGCCGAAATCAACTTATGTCCAAGGGCTTTTAAACTCGGACACTACACTCAAACCGCAAGCTTCACCATCTTTAACACCTGATCAGCAGTACGAGCAGATTGAGGGTGCTGTTGACCATTTTATGCTCTCCACACCTGAAAGATGCAACTGTTCGATGCTCTAATTTGAGGAAGTAAGGATGAATACTACCACCACTAGCAGCAGCATTCATTTTCATCTGAACATCCGAATTGACCGGAAAGCACACTCAAAGAAGAGATACGCTCGAAATTTTCTTGGAAGCATAACAAATATGTAGAGGAAGAGCTCTATCTCATAATTCCGTCGAGATCTTTTAGCCTATTCAAGATGGCCAATGTAAAGAGATTTATCAAATCTGAAAACATATGGAGACAAACGAACTAAATGATGCCAATCCACCTTGAAACTCCTCTTCCTCATAACACCCCAAGCAGTAGATCAGCAGAAGTAGCAGAGCATTTAACCATATAATCCACTGAAGAATCTGGTATTATAGTACCACCAAGAGAAGCTTCAGTAGCTATTAGATCATCTGATCGGGCATAGACCAATGCCATCAGGACTCACAATAACCTCAGACACCGATATGTAAATTAGAACCAAAGATCTTTCAAGAATTGCAAATGGCATAATCCACCAGTCTAATCCGAACCATGAACTAAATTTGCAGGTTTAACAAATACCCATCTTATCATCAAGAGAAACCAATATCGAGTGTGGCTCCATGGTCAAAGTTGACAACCCTACATTAAATTTTCAATGAAAGTGAGAGCTATTTATGCCACATTAAATTCAAAATGTATGCAGCTCTTCATACTTGAAGTGGACTTTCTAGAGTTTGTGATTCAAGTTCAAGGCTTTTGAAGAGCAGAGCCTCATCATTTTCTGCTGTCTCCACAATTCTCAGCACATTGCATTGAGCTCGATGACACTGCTTCATAAGTGGGGTTGTCAACCTGTCCTACAAACACAAGATAGAGAGTTCCAAGTATTCAGAGCCTGACAAACTCCAGAAATGCTTCCTCCGTCATGAATGTGATTGTACATTATGACACCACTGCAGTTAATTCATACATACATACTAAGTGCAATAATAATGATTCACAAGTACATATTAAGTGCAACCTGCATTTGAGATTACACTTCACAGATTTCCAATTTGCTGCCCTACGTGACATAGTAGTATCCACATTACAAAGGTTTTACTGCAGTTAATTCATATTACAAAGATTTCCGATTTGCGTGTGAGAAAACAGCAAACACAATTGACATTAGAAAGGGTTCTGTTCTCCGTTTTGCTGCCCTACATGATATAGTGGTATTCAGCTACTTAGAGGGCACAGAGGCTCCAAAGCGGTCTACATGCACAAGCACACAAACACAAACATTTTCGCATGAAGAATCCAACCTCGAAATAAACACATCGACTCATTCAAGCATCTACACGACGTGATTCCACCCTATGCATGTCTTAGAAAGAGAACAATAAACGCATGATTATCAATATTGAGCTTGGGAATCAACAGCAGATTCATACTAATACGGGAATGTTAATCAACATATCCAGACATTTGGTTGCTCAACAGATGAAATCGCAAAAACAGAGGAAGAGTGAATTAGAGACTGTTGGAAATTTGTGATTCATTTTCAACAAAGTCTAGAAACTACTAGCTTAATGGAGAATAAAGTTGAAGACTCTCGTACGTTGGAGGAGGTCCAAGTCGGCAGCAATAATTTGCTTCATGCAAAAGAAAAGTAAATGGAAGTCCATTATGCATGAAGTCTGGACGTAAACCGCCGAAGAAGAAAATCCTAGAACAGACAAGAGAAATCTACGTGCAAGAGAAACACGTGAAGAAGCCACAAGCTGAAGGAATGAAGGGGCACATAATAAAATAATATTATAGTAGTTGCTGGAGTTTTCAAGAGAAGAACAGGAAGCAAGCTTCAACTTATTAACTTGAACGTGAAGCAAAAGTGCAGCCCACAATTGTTGACTCTTAACCATGAAGGAAGAAGGAACCAGAAGATCCGGAAGAAGCCGCCCAAGCAGAAGACAAAGAAGTTGCAATTTTATATTATTTTATTGTACTCAAAGTCGGTAGATATGGCGGTGAACTCACGCCTATAAATAGGCTTGAATGTTGATCATTTGAGGGTGAGGGAATAATCCTCCACCGAGAGAGGGTGAGGGGAAACCCTCCACCGAGAGTGTGAGAGGTCCATCTTGTGTGGGAAAATCCTCCACCATGACTATTTCTATCAAACTACTTTGTTCAACTAATGAAGATATTTTCCCCCATATCCATGTCCTTTATCCTTCAAATTATTTTTTCATATTCTCTTGCCATAATTCACATACACTTGCACACACACTTCCGCAATATCCAACATGCTTCTGCGCACATTTAAATCTTATCATGGTATCAGAGCCAGATTGCACCCAGGTTCGTAACTGAGCCAGGTGTCAAGGATCGTGAAGCCAGAGATAGGCACATCGGATGGTTATGGGCGTTTGTCCTCACCATCCTCAACTAAGAAGGCCAGAGCCCGAGCGAGAGCCAACGAGCGAGCCGGAGCCGAGCCAGAATCGAAGGCCGAGCCCGAGCGAGAGCCAAGAGAGCGGGCCGGAGCCGAGCGGAACCAAAGCCGGGCCGAGCGAGCCTACGAGAGCGGGGAGCGAGCCCGAGCTAACAACTACAACTAAGAGCATTTTGATAGCCCGAGACGTATGGGACATCGTTGAAGAAAAACATGCATGTTCAAAGGCAAGCGCAAGTGATTCGACAAGAGAATGCAAGGGATCGTGGAACGGAAGACGACATAAAAGACATGGGATAAACCACAAGGAGAATTTCAAGGTACGTTCGAGTATTTATGATACAATGTTCGAGACTTTACAACACAAGTCCGGATTATTCCGAAAATGAATCAAGGGGGAGTGTTGGAAATTTGTGATTCATTTTCAACAAAGTCTAGAAACAACTAGCTTAATGGAGAAGAAATGAGTCGGCAACATTTCACGTGCATGCAAGAAAAGAAAGATGAAGAGTCCAAGTTGAACTTGAAGACTCTGTGAAGAAGCATCAAAGAAAATCCTAGAATGAGCTAGAGAAATCTACATGCAATCTACGTGCATGGGAAACACGTGAAGAAGCCACAAGATGATCAAGAGAAGGGGCACACAATAAAATATATTATAGTAGTTGCTGGAGTTTTCAAGAGAACAAGCTCTACGTGCATGGGAAATCTTGAAGAAAGTCAACAATGGCTGCTTCACCATGAAGAAAGAATGATCTAGAGTTCGTGGGCAGCAAGAATAGAAAATTAGAGAAAAATGGAGAAGGAACGAGAAGCTCGGCGGAAAGAAGAAAAGAAAAGCAAAGTCCAACTTGGACTTTGACTAGAAGAAAAGAAGCCGCAACAAGCAGAAGCTAAGGAACGCAAGCTGAAATTTTATATTATTTTATTGTACTCAAGTCGGTAGATTATGGCGGTGGATTCACGCCTATAAATAGGCTTGAATGTTGATCATTTGTGCTTGAGAGGGAATAACCCTCCACCTTATGTGTGAGGGAAACCCTCCACCGAGAGTGTGAGGTCCACCTTGTGTGGGAAAACCCTCCACCATGACTCTATGGAGAGTGTCTTTCATCAAACTATTTCCTTCAACTAATGAAAATATTTATTCCATATCTCATGTCCTTTATCCTTCAAATTATCCTCTTTTATCCCATGTCCATCCTCCACAAAATATACCATACACTTGCACACACCACAAACCAAAAATTATAATATTACTAAAACCATGCTTCCGCGCACATTTAAATTTTTAACAGAGACGAACCTTGAATACACTTCCAACTTTTGATAAAAGGACAGATTTGGATACGATGAAGAGATAGATCTGGGGATGAGGGAGACAGAAAGGTCGATTTGGGAGCAAGAGAGTGTAGACGATGGATTTGGAAACCATGAAGGAGACCCGAACAAAAAAGACCCAAAATTTTCGGGTCGGGTCGGGTTTTTTTTGGGGACAGCCCTAATTCGCGATAAATGCGACCAGCGACATATTTGAATGCCCTACATATCTTGGGTCAAGCCAGGATCGACGTAGAGATCGATTAAGTTAGAGGGAAGCAAAGGCAACTCTTTGAGAAGGGTGCAATGTAGCAAATCCAGAGTCTGAAGACTTGAAACGAACTGAATTTCTGATGGAAGGCTGGATATACGTGTACCACGAAGCCTCAGTTCTCTGAGATGATGTAGTTTCGAAATACCACTCGGAATGGCTCCCTCCAAATTCCTGCACCAGGAGGCGTGGACTTCTTCCAGGTTAATCAACTCTCCAACGTCATGAGGAAATTCTCTTATGAAACAAGAATCCATTTTCAGCACTTTCAGACTCCGCAGATTTTTAGTCGAATCGGGCAGTTCTGTAATACCCGAACTTGAAATATCCAACTCTACTAATGAGTCTTTTAATTTGCCAATCGTCTCTGGAAGCTTTTCTAGCCCACGACAATTCCTCAAAGACAAGCGTCTAAGTTCCCCCAAGTCTCCAATTGACTCTGGGAGTTCAAGAATTTTCGCGTCATCCAAATCCAGCACTGACAGAGCTTTAAGTTGACAAACTGAACCAGGAACACCAGCCAATGAGAAGCAACTAGCGGCACTAAGAATTTGCAGTTGAACCAATTTGCCTATCGACTCAGGAAGTTCTCGAATGGAAGTACCATCAATCAGGAGCTCTCTCAAAGCAATCATCCCATCCATTTTCACTGGCAGAATGCTAAGTTCCGAGCAGAATGTCAAATTGAGGGTGACCAAGAGCTTCAAATCATTAATTGAAGGATCTAAATGAACCAATCGAGAACATCGTTCAAGAATCAGTATCTCCAAATTTGGGCAACAAGAGAGGTTGGGGGTAACTAATAAGTCTGCACAACCTGTAAAATTCAAGGCTTTCAAATGCTCCATCTGCAAAACAGAGGAAGAAAATTCAGACGTTGTATAATTCCCAACGTACATAAGGACCAACACACACACAACAACAAATGAGCTATAAACCACCTTAATTCCTTTCCAACATCCCCAGGATTCATTAACCTTACTCCACGAAAGATCAAGAACAACTAGGTTCTCTAAATGAAAGTCGATTGCTTTAATATCCCGAGGGCACCCTTGCCAGTGAAGCCACCGAACGCTCAATAAGGCACCTGCAAATTTTCCACCAATATTGGCATGACCTAAGCTGAGAAATGTTGTGTTCGGCGGGATCTCAAAGCCTGCCACTTCATTGTTATGTTGGTCAGTTCCCTGGACAATGAACCACAAAAGTCAAGTAGAGAAACATTTCAAACTCATCAGACGGTGAAATAATTACTATGGATGCCCAACCAGCCGTGAGGTAAAAAAAAAAAAGGCTTCATACATGAAACCTATTCAAAGAAAATCGAAGAACAAATTAGGGCCTGCATACTACTCTTTTTTCCGACGTACCATTATCCTCTTCTCCGCGCCCTGGGTTATGACAGGAACGTAGGATCCAACAGATGTTCCTGGATAATCTTCAAAAATAATCTTCCTGGCAAAGCGTCTTAGAATGCTGTGCATACCTATTTTATTTTCTTCTATTTTTATTAAGGACATACGAAAAAGGACCTCAATTTCATCATGGGGACGATCGTAATCATGCCACATATATGAGGCAATCCTAAAATCCACATCCGGGAGAAAACATGCAATATCAAGATACATCTGCTTTTTCTTTTGATCTAATGCTTCATAAATTATGGTTAAAAACTTCAAATAATCTTCCGGAAATTGTTGTATGAGACCTTCGAATTTAATCCATTCTTCTTGTCCTTTACCGTGCAGAAAAGAACCAATAACTTTGGCCAGTAGTGGAAGTCCCTCTACAGCCTTGACTATTTTCATGGCAATTTGAAAGTAAGGCTGTTGTACATAACTCCTTTCCCCTGCATAAGGCTGTTGTACACAACTCCTTTCCCTTGCATACTTCCAGAAGAGGTCGAAAGCTAGATTATCATCCATCGGACTAACATCATAATCAAGAGCCAACTTTCGATCAACATACCCTTGAAGAATGCTTCTTTGTTTTGAGGTGATAATTATTCTACTTCCAGAACCAAACCAATCAAGCTTAGCTCCTACAAACTCCTTGAGGAGGGACCTACTTTTTACATCATCGAGAACAATGAGAACTTTCATATTCCTAAATATTTCTTTGAAAAATCGTACTCCCTTGAAAGCAGAAGCAACCTCATACTCTCTTTTCAAAATATCACAGATCAACTTGGTACGAAGACACTGAAGACCACCAGGGTGCATGATCGTTTCTTCAATCTCCGCAAGAAAACTGCAAGCATCAAACTTAAGGGAAATTTTGTTGTATACAGTCTTGGCAAGAGCAGTCTTTCCAATGCCATCTCTCCCATGGATTCCAACAATTCGTACGCCTTTTCTTTCCAAGTCCAATAAGCTAATTATTTGTAGTACTTGACTGTCTTCAAGCTCCTATAAAGGTACTTAAGTTTAGGAGAATGTAACTTTAACAGAGAGAAGAAGAGAAGTGAAGAAATATACGGGGGTACTGTAAGTTCCAGATGGTAATGCCATTCTCTGTAACATGTGCTTCGAATGTGCCTGCCAATCAAATCATATCCTACGTTAGTCGGGATGTTGTAACTAATCTTTAGCTGACAGAGTAGATGACGAAGTTCCTCCAATGCAATCATTCACTCCGTGCTTCCCGTCTAAGATTAAGACCGGACAGTAAACCTATTGTCTCCATTATGAAAGGATCTCGAAGTAAATCTGGCTTACTGACCATCAAAAGCTTAAGCTGACTAACATACCTGGTTTCTTATTCTTTGGACTCTGAAAAGGAAGCACAGAAAGGTTACTACTGATCTTATCAGGGACCATCTCCGGGTTGCCTGCGGTAATAAGTCAAGTAAGAATTTCCCTTCAGAACTTGCTTAAAGATGCATGATCTATTATGGATAAAAGTTAGTCCCACGGCATGAGGAAGAAAACACCAACATAACTCGACCGATCCCATTTCACACTGCTTCCGCAAAACACCAGCACAGAAAATCATCAGCCATCCAGAAAGTTTTAACATTTTTATGACACATCGATGACAGGCCTTTCGTAAACAGTAAAGGCAATAAATTGCCAAAACCAATCAAAGATGGTATCCGGAAGTTAAAAGGGATGCTTTGGGTTTCTCTGTGAAAGTAGAAATGGACGTATCAAACTTCCTTCTCAAAGTGCAAACTATAGACCATAGCAGTAGAGAGGAAGCTCTCACTTTCCAGTAACCATGAGAGCTACGATATTCTTTACTAGTTATAATTTACAAATGCTATTTTGCAAGTTTCCTGTCCTGCAGAAAGAGTTTCTATTCTGGCATGTCATCTCTTTGTGGTTTTATTGCTTAGACAACATTTCTCTATTGATTCTCCGATCCCACTATTTCTATCTTCATTTATAGAAATTCGTTGAAGAGTTTACTATCTGTTCAGCTTTTCCCTAATTCTAACAATCCTTCCTCAAACAAAGTGCACGGCATTAATAGCTAGATCGTCTTACCCATTGTAATATGCTTCATGGCACGATAGCCTTTAAATGTCTCGAAGCAATGAATTGAGACTACTAGAAGAATTCACCACTTTATCAACAATTTAATATAGTCAGCTTAACACCAGTCGACCAAGAAAAATAAAGTGAAGAATCATAATAAGTTTGCCAGTCCTCTAATATGTTGAACCATCAGAAGTGGCAAGGAAGCTGGTTGGCCATAAGCTAAAGGTGGCAGCTGCATAAGGCTGTGGTGATGGGGGATGCGAAATGTGACTTAGTTGTTTCAGAAGAAAATGATGGGATTCAGACTATTCAAGTAGAATAGCATTTCAAGAGATGTTTTTGCAATCATTTGGCAGGTAAATACAAAAGAGACAATGATAATAGACAGATATATCTAAAGGTATTGCTGTATTAAATAGTCAAATCTGATGAATTGCTGCTCCAATTAACATACAGCTACAGACACTCTCGATCACTGATATCATGAAATTAACAAGTACCGGCTTTGTACAATCAAACGAACACATCAGTATTGTGGTGTCTGAAATCATATTCACCAAAAAGCAAGCTATTTATATTCCAATAGGCTATGCTGGATGATTTTGATGATATAAAGAAACAACCAAATCTATTATAAACATAGAAATTGAATCGATGGAGTTTTATAAAGAAACAACCAAATCTATTGGAAACATAGAAATTGGATGGAATGGAGCTTTGTTGTTGATCCATATCATGACATAGCTCCTTTCCCCCCTGCTACTCTTGATATTAATCAGAAACAGAATATAATTAATAGTCGCACTTACCCTACCATTAATGTACTTTGGACAATACTCATACCAATTTATCTAGGATGTTAATTTCGACACAATTAATAATATCAATCAATAAGCTAAATCTGCCCATCTAAATTTTATTAGGTTTTTTTCATTTATTAGTCATTATGTAGTTGCAAAATGTTCATTGTACAAATTTTGCAGTTGTATCTAATTTTTTAGAATTATTTATTGTCTGTTCGCACATATAAAGCTTAACAAGAAATCAATTATACATTCTTTACATAATTAAAAAAAAAAAAAAAAAACTGCTATCTGATGTGGTACTTTAGCTATGTTGATAACAATCACCAAAGTAATGCAAATCCCAGTTAAGCTTTTAATTTTTTCTTTTTTTTTGGTTAATTTATTAACTAGTTACATATTTCATTTTCACATAGTCTTTCTAGTTTGAAAAGCTAAGCAATTATCAACATTAGTAATCATTGAAAACAAAATCATTGAAAGACCTTCTCTATTTAATTATTATAAAAAATTATTAATTACTAAGTAATTATTAATCTAGTTATATATTCATTTTCACATAGTCCTCGTAGTTTGCCAAACTAAGCAATTATCAACATTAGTAATCATTCAAAACAAAATTATAATAGACCTTCTATATCCAATGATACTTGCATTATCGTACCCCCTAGTATGAAATGAATACATAACTCCTAATTACTTCAAGATTATCATATTAATAGCCAGAAGTAAGCTTCAGTTAACAAAAACTAATTAAATATGTTCTATAATCTACAAAATTTCATGAATGACACCCAGGCTGGATTTACAGGTTGTACCTTCTAACCCTTTTAACCTCGGTTTTAGCAAAACTTGTTATCTCGTCTTTAAGTTTTTCCGCCTGCCATTCTTTGAAAATATTAACTAATAATTCTTAAATTTTTGTTTCCTGTGATCAAACTAAATCCCTTATACAATCCCTTAGAATGGTCTTAATGACTCAAAGACTAGATCTTTACTCAATGAATTAATAAAAAAATGATTCTGTTCAAAAGTGCTCATGATTATCTGATAAATTCGAAAATGACAGGACTTGATAATATATGTAAACTTGTAACAAAATCAACAAAAATATGGTGTTGTCCAATGAACATGAATTGCCGGCTAGTCGATTTTTTATTTTTATTTTTATTTTGATGAAAGTACTTATATTTAGTTACGTTTGGAAGAAAGATGCTAAGTGAAAGCTTTAGAATTGCTCAAAGAACTTCTCTCAATAACCTATACACCTACCCAAAAAGCAGAAGCTAACACACTCCTTTGCATGATTCCTCTTTCTGTAATTACTAGGTAATTAGCAGCATTCTCGTGCGTTTGCATGGGCATGTAATTTTTCATTTTTGTAAAATCAGAATATGTTTTAATACAAATAATTAATTAAATTGTATCTCATTTCTTACGAATCTCTCTTTTTTGAAGAAAAAAAATCTAAATTCTTAACTTGTGTTATGTAAAACATAGGGATTTGATAACATTTAAAATATCTTAATTGTCATTGTTATATGATATAGCGTGATTTTTTTTATGTAAAATATAACATTATTGTAATAATGAGAGAAAATTACAAAACTCATCAAAAGAAACATATAATAGGAAGAGTTACATTGTTAATTTTCAATGCTAAAACTCATTAAAACCAATGGTCTCGAACGAGGCAACCACCTATGAGAATGAGGACTTCGCGTTGGAAGCAAGATGAGTGGAAAGAACAGGGAGAGTTTCAATTGCAAGGAGAACAATCTGCTTGCAAATTAAAAGTTTAAGTGAGGGTTATTATGGATATCAATGAAGAATACTCTGTATTAAATATTTATATAAATTTTCAAGTGAGGTGCTGATTCGGTGATGAAGTGGAAACAACAGCACATTAAAAAAATTAGCCACATGTCTTGCACCTCAATAATTCGCTGGAAATTTCAGATAAGAAATGAAAATTTATTGTCTTAGGTGACTAAACAAAAGTTCAATGACTATATTACAAAATCTTTTACTATATAGTCACTCCATAATTTTGAGAGTTAACAATTGAGTTCATTGAAGATTAATTATCCAACTTTTGTATATATAGTGACTCTACTTCAAATTCTTCATTTCAATTTAAAATCATTATTTGTATAGTAATTCTACTTTGACTTATCCAGATTTTATGGTGCCGTGATTATGTTGAACATAATCAATTTTAACCAAACGGGGGCTTCGGCGACTATGCTTTGTCTCCAATATAACTATTTATTTGTTAATTTTAATTATTTAGCTGGTTGGCATAATAATCAATTATCACTTCCAATATTCACCATCGAAGCAAAACATAGAATCTTTGGCTGTACCTTTTCTATCAAGAAGAGAGGCTGCTTATAAAATGGCATATCATTCTCAAGGTGTGATGCAAGTATCTTCACTTTGTCACAACCACGCACCACCAAGGTCTTCAATGCCGGCCAATGTAAAGCATGTTTTCCGATGTAGATGCACTTCAACTTTGTTAGATGCTCAAGCTTGAGGGAGGTTAAGTTTGGGAACACAAACCTAGGAACTAGTCCTTCCTCCTTCTCGATGAGTTCCACAATGCCACATTCACTTATATCCAACTCCTCAAGTTGGGTTAGATGCATTGCTACTGAGGCAGGAAATAGAGAGCTAAGGCTCTCGCATCCAGAAACGGTAATAGAACGGAGACTTTGGAATTTGACTTGACTATGAAGTTCCTTATCCCATACACACTTTAGCTTTGGTAATCCTTCTAACTCTAGCCTTTTTAATGGCAAATGAGCAATAGGATGTCCATCCAGAGGATTTAGTGGCTGAAGTTTGAAAACAACTTCAAGCAAAGCACATGATCCTACCTCCAAACTTTCCAAGCTCCTGAGCTGTCCAAGAATGCGAGAAGGAACAATGTTCAATAGCTTATTGCATCTCCACACCTCAAGCGATTGTAGTTTGTGGAAAGAATCCGCAGCAACTTGATCATCCCATAATATCTCAATATTATCCATGCCAACGATGTCTAATGTCTCCAAGCTAGGAAATGCAACCTACAGGTATTCGCTCATGAAATTAGTGATTATGATAGATTAAAAGTTCATAAAGTTCCATTACATATCGAAGAGCTTGCTTGAGGAAGAGTGTCGTCATTAGAATGTAAACGATGCAGAGATTGAGATTAAAAAGGCAACTAATCATCCATCAAAAGAGGCAATACAACAGAAGCTGCTCACTCTAACCTTGAAATCAAATGACGAGTTTCTTAATTGTGGTAAAGAAAAATTACGAGATGCGAGGAAACACATGGAAGAAGCGATAGTCCTATCAATCTTGATCTATCAATTGTGGTGGTCTTATTAGATGAATGCTTCCTCACATTGCAATGGCCATACCAAAGAATGGACAGACCACACAAAACAATAAAATGAACGAAGCTCTTCTATTTATGTTTTGACACATTAGTCTTCCCCTATTTTCGAAGGACAGTTTGAAGGCAATATGAAATATTTGAAAACAAAAAAGGACGATATTTCTTAATCGTGGTGGGCCTAAATGTTACAATGTTTGGTTGTGTTGTTTCTCCGCGATAACCATGCTACTTCAATAACGCAATCGCGGTTGATTTGTCCTTATTAGCAACCTTCCCACCGCCCATTCTACCTTTTCGCCAATGGCGTCCCGCCACATCATGGAAAGCCCACTTTCAAAACAGCACCACAAATGGTGCCCTCACCCCCCCCTTCCCACGTGAGTGACAAGCCCGTGCACCGGAGCACTCGGGAGCAGTCGATTAACGCCGTTGAAGCGCTACGGCCCGCGGCACAACGGCTGAGATTAGCAAAAATGGTCAACCCAGTGCCCGCAGTCAATTCCCTTGCCCGCATTCATCCCCACCACCTCCATAAAAATGGTCGAGCAAATTAGCAAAAACTAAATTAGCAAACACTAAATTTTGCAGTTTGGCATTTAAGATAGAATCGGGGCTTTGGGGGTATGATTAATCATGAAAGCAAGAGCTCCCTTCGATCAGAAAAAGAAATTGTAAAAAAGAAGAAGATATATATGTATATATATGTATACATGTCAAACTTTTGTGATCTTCTCTCTCCTCATGTTTTTCTTTCTTTCATTTTTCTTTTATTACTTTCCCTTACACAAGCATGCATTTATAATGGAATTACTCCTCTCTCCTTTTTTTTTTTTTTTTGGTTCTCTTAATGCGATTTTGCTTAGTTCCCTATCGTCTACTTCTTAATAAGGTCTGTTGTAATAAATCTGTCCAATATTTACAATTTCTTTTTAGCTCACTTTGATGATATATTGATTTTTGAAACGGCTCCAAAAGTGTTGACTCCACAAAAGGATAGTGGAAATGTATATAGTCTACCTTATGACGTAACAAACATATCTATCATATTAAAAAAATGGTAGCATGTTCTTTTTTCATCCCTTGAGTAATGTTGTTTGTGTTTATTATGAAATTATACGCCCATTGAGTTTCAAAGTACCCAAAAGCTTGTACATGCCCATGATAATTATTGGAATTTTATATATAAAAAATATAAGAATTGAAAGGGTTGACAATTTGTTATACAAATTAACATATTCGTAAATGATTATTTGACAAATTTGAAAATGACGCGAATTGATATGAACTTTAATATACGTAAATTTGTAGCAAAATTAACAAAAATATAGCGTTGTCCGATGAACATAAATTGCCAGCCAGTCGATGTTTTATTTTTATTTTGATAGAAAGTACTTATATTTAGTTACGTTTGGAAGACAAATGCTAACGTGAAAACTTTAGAATGCTCATAATACTTCTATCAATAACCTATATGCCTACCCAATAAGCAGAAGCTGAGAGATTGCTTTGCATGATTCCTCTTTCTTCAATTACTAGGTAATTAGCAGCATTCTCACGAGTTTTTGCAGGAGTGGAATCTTTAATTTATGTAAAATCGGAATATATTTTTAATACAAGTAATTAATTAAATTGTATCTCATTTCATATGAATCTACTTTTTTTTAAGAAAAAAGGCTAAATTCATAACTGATATTATGTAAAACATAGGGATTTGATAACATTTAAAACTTCCTAATTGTCAATGTTATATGACATAGTGTGAATATATATATATATATATATATATATATATATATATATTGTTGTAATATTGAGAGAAAATTACAAAACTCATCAAAAGAAATATAATAGGAAGTGTTACCTTGCTAAATTGCAATGCTCGAATTCATTAAGACCCATGGCCTCGAACAAGGCAACCACAAAGAGGAATTCTCGTTGGAAGCAAGATGAGTGAAAAGTACAAGAAAAGGAGAATGATCATCTTGCAAGTTTTTAGTGACTATTAAATATTTATAGTAGATTTTCCAATGAGGTGATGATTCGGTAGTGAAGTGGAAATAGTAGCCCATTTAGAAAATTAGCCACGTGTCTTTCACATCGATAGTTCGCCAGAAAATTTCGGATTTTTTTTTTGTCAAAGTGCATAAATTATAAAGAAATGAAAATTTATTGTCTTAGGTGATCAAATAAAACTTAAATGACTATATTACAAAAAAATTTACTATATAGTTACCCCATAATTTTGAGAGTTAACAATTGAGCTCATTGAAGATTAATTATCCAACTTTTGTATATATGGTGACTCTACTTTAAATTCTTCATTTCAATTTAAAACCACAATTTGAACAGTAACTCTACTTTGACTTATCCATATTTTATGGTGCCATGATTATGTGAAACGGAATCAATTTTAACCAAAGGGGGCTTCGGCAATTATGCTTTGTCTCCAGTATAACTATTTATTAGTTAATTATTTAGTTGGCTGGCATAATAATTACTTATATGCATATATCTTTTTTTTTCTAAATACTTTGATATGATTGATCCAACTCTTATCGGTGTGAATTGAAATTTGCCAGTTATCTATAGTGCCATAAGGCAACTTGAAATGCACAACATGTAAACTTCTAAATTGCCGTAACACATAAAATTGATGCCAGGCATTTTGCTCTTGTCAGATTTTTGTTATATTTAAGATTATGAGGTAGTGATAATCACATACCTCTTGATTGAAGAGGACAGTAGAGCGCGATTTGACTTGGTCCTCACCTTGAGCTTCTAATGTACCTGTCATCAATTTTTCATTAGATGAAAAGAATGGCATCTTTTGCATGGCAGGGATAAAGTAATCAAAGAAGGTCTTCAATGATGAAACTTAAAAAATCGATCTTACACTTTCTGTAAGAGAAGCATGTCAAACTTTCCAAATGTACTAATACTAAATTGGCCAACATCGGGAATACTAGAATTTTTGATGTTTCTATGCTCAACCCTTCTTCCTCCATAATGATCACCTCCATCTTCTTGCAATCCCGTACGATTAGATGTCTCAATTGTGCAAGATATTGAACCATGGATGGGAAAAACATAAACCTGAGATTGTTACAACCATCCACTTGTACTTCCTTCAAATTGTGGAGTCCCACAATTCCATGAGGATTCTTGTTCCATATGTGCCTCAAGCCTAGTAATTATGTTAAATGGATAGTTTCTAGCCTAGCAAGAGTCTCGATATTTGCATAGGTACTCAATCCGTCAAGGTCAAAAATTTCTTGCACTGAAACGCAAGACTGTACCACTAAAGTATGTAACTTGTGTAGCTTTACTAGTGACTTGGAATTGATAATTTTTGATAGAGATTTGCACGAAGAGACCTTAAGAAATTGGAGTTTGCTTAGCCCTAATGGAGATTCATCGCTCCATATATTTTCCAGATTGGGAAGTCCTGCCATCTTCAAGGACTCCAAGGATGGGATTGAAACCTGGTGGATAGACCCATCAGCATTAGTATTTACAATTACAAAACACAAGCATAAAAATTACGTGCTATAGCAGGTTATTGAAATGGTTGCGGAAGAAACTTCACGAACTTAGGGATAAATTTTTCATTTACAAAAATCTGTGATAAATGAAAGCTGATTTACAATCCAGAAAGGTATTTTACAACCGCAAAAGACAACTAACAAACTTCACTTTTTTTTTTTTTACAATATACTCGTGGGTGTTATTACGATTAGATTTTCTTTGCAATTTAATAAGGGAAATTATGGTCATCCAAAAATAGCAATCATTCCTTTCGCTAACGACTACGAAAATTAGCGATCCATTGAGGAAAAGGAAGTACATTCAAGGTAAATCACTTCCTATAAGATAAACTAATTCCTCTTAGGTTATGTTACTATTTTGACAATATATTACTCATTTTATTGGATGATTGCTACTATCTCACAATGGAGATTACTACAAATAAAAAAAATAAAAATATAGAAATTATAGAATGACCGTGATTACGAAGGACATAGGCAATTTACTAATAAAGGAAAATATATCATTGCAATAAGTGATCAAACAAGAGAGATTGCAATCGAAAGAAGTATATTACTATGCTATAAGACTTAATTACGGAAGGTTGACCTACCTAAAGAAATTTAGCAATTTTGAAGAGTAATTTATTACTTCACAGGAAAAAAAATTATTATTGTAAAAGGTTAGTCTCTGCAAGTGACCTTTTTTTTTTCCTAGGCTACCTACCTAAGCCCACTTGGGCTTATCCAGACCTAATCAATTTATGCGTGAAATATTATAATTATTCAATAAGATTCAATAAAATTCACACGAGGAGTTTCTCTAAAATAAGTATCCTATAATTTGTATCTTCTCACAAATGTAGACCTTCAATCCTTAATATTAACTATCAAGGTGTGGATAGTCTACCGCAATCCTTACACTTAGGTTACGTTTGGTCATCCAGATTTTTAATTAGGATAGAACTGGATATAATAAGATATGAAATCCTAAAAAAAATTTTATATCCAGTCCATTGTTTGGTAAATTACAGTAATAAAATCGGATATGTTTACATCATATCATGTACATTTTTTTTTAAAATATAAACGGCATATCATTATAAATGAACCTAAATATTCATAAATAGAGATAGTGAAAATCTCTCGTAACACTATTCCTTAATTTATTTTTATTTTATTTTTCTTCTTTTTATATTATTTTCTTTATTATTTCTTTTTTCCCTTTCATCAATCTTTAATAAAATTTTATCAAATAGTAAACTATACTAACATACCTAAAATACAAAAATACCTAAAATATATAATAAATATAAATATTTAATTTATAGATTAAATGTTTATTATAAGATAGAATATAAGTTGAATATATAAATTAAAATATGATTAATTAAAAATAACTATTGGTGTGAGCCAAAGGCACCCTTATTGTCTATGGCTCACACCAATAGTTAAACACACAGCACCTTATGTTGTCTCCCTTTTTTTTTTTTTCCATTTACCAAATCCTCGTTCTCCCCGGCGCTCCAGGGTTTACTCTCCCGCGAAGCGGCGTTCGGAGGTTCCCGGGTCACCAAAAAAAAAAAAAAAAAAAAAAAAAAATCCTCGTTCTCTCTTTTTACATCACCGAAAAATCAACCTCAGAAAGGCACGACCAAGGCTCGTAGCAGTGTCAAGCTTGTTTGTCATGCCGAGTTCGTGAGAGAAATAGATAGAGATAGAATTTGTGACTGGTCCGCAGGGGAGATGACGCGGTGCGATGAGGGTGTCAACAGTGGCGGTAAGCCGATCTGGTTCTCAGCCCCTCAGCGCATGGTCAGTAGGAGTGAGAGAAGACACAGGCCCCCTCGCGATGCTAAACAACTTTCAGATGGAGAGAGAGAGAGAGAGAGAGAGGGGATGGGCCTATGAAAAGGAGAAAAGCATGATGACACGTATCGGCCATTGATACGTGTTGTAGCATAGTAGGCTGCAAACGCCCATACTCAAACTTCCTTTTTTTCTTTTTTTCTTTTTTGATACCCAAGATCCACTGGACCCGCCATGCTTACGCTTGGCAATCCACGGCCACGTACAGTGTGCGGTGCACCTCGGATCAAGCGTCAATACTTGGAGGGGGCTAGCCCAGGACTCCAACACCAGGGCCCCCCACTTAAGACACTTTAGTAACAAGAGAGTTCGAACCCTCGACTTCGGCGATGAGAGAGAGAATGTACACCAACTGTGCTGCTCGTGGTTAAGTCTCAAACTTCCTTTTTATACTTCGAAAATCTACTATGGCAACTTAAATGTCCACAAATCTTTATTACGTCGTTATAATAGGACAATCGTGTCTAGTCAACTAAAAGGCTTGAAGAAATTTTTGTTGTACAAAACGGCCTTGCATTTTCCTTAATTGGACCACTGCTTATCCATAGTTTACTCTTCTTACTAATACTAATCAGTTTAATCAACTATACATAAACGGCCTCAATTTCAATTAAATGCCATTAATTGTTGTTGTGATGATCTTAATTATCAACTTCAGATTCATAAATTCTCATTTACAAAGTGCTTTAAACAATTTTCTAAGGCCGATTTCTAGGAGATATAGATTTATTATACATAATCATTTAATTAATTTTATTATGCATGTTACAATCGACTATATAGTAATTGCCATTTGATATGCTCGAGCCTCGACTATATGTTGGAATGTGCTTTAAATGAATCATTCGCTTGAAAATCATTTTGTTTTAATCTTTCACCAATTAAGACCATGACTTTGACCATAATGAAGGACCAACGCACATATAGTAGTTTAGAAATTAGCAAAAGAAATTAATTACGAGAATTATTTAATAAAATTAAGCCAAATTTTGAGTAAATAAAGCGAAAAATGACAATGATTTTTCACCACTTAACATAGAATACTTGAGTAATTTTTCGGTTAATTATGATAATCAAGGTTCCACTTTATTAGGGACCAAATCTATGTATATTCCCTTGATTTAGGTCAAAATTATACTTAACTTCATGAAAAATAAACTGCTATCATTTCTATCGATGAAGTTTGTCAACAACACTAACATGTATTTCAAATTGCCTGTAAGACAATCGTAGAACTCCTCTAAAAACAAGCCGCTCATTATTAATCGCTTTCTCCTCCTCCCTTTCTCCATAATTTAACTATTTAATTTTAGTACTCTTATATTTTTCCTCATTTTTATACGATGCTAATTTATCAATATAACAATCATTTACCTACAAAAGAACATAAAAATCACGGGGAAATTACCCAACCCACTCATGAACTTTGAGGGGAACACACCTTTACTCCTGACCTTTTAGGTATCACATGAGATTGTTCAACTTCGATATTATTGCGGATGTCAACCCCTTGGGCATTTTACCATTTGCATGTTACATGTGATTTCTTACAATAAAGTTGCAATTCTTTTGTATCTGCTTCAGTTAAATCATCCTTTGGCCTCCTAATGCACTAAAATGAGTTGGAAATTCCCAAAATAAATAAAGAAAAATTGGGAAAAAAACGCAATGATCTTAACAGAGATTAAGACAAAAATTACTAAAAATACAGTTGACTTCATGAAAAGAGCTAAACATCTACTAGGCTTTCAGATATATCCCACGCATATAAAACAATCATAGAAAAGGCTAAATTTTTTCATTTCATTATGCATATAGCCTTTTTAGTCAGCTATTTTAAAAGAACCATTAGATGACAAGATCACATAGCTATGCTCAATACGTCATAATATATATAAACAAATTCTGGAAATGAATGTGTACCGCTTCAAATCGTCATGGGGATTTCGTGTAGTTTTTCCTAAAAGCCGCTCATTTATGCCTACAACTACGAGATATTTGCATTTACGAATTAGATTCGTGGATGGTATTATGATTAGATTTTGTTTGCAATCTATTAACAATAAGGGAAACTACAATCATCAAGAAATAGTATCAATTCAGTTTGCTAATTGACTACAAAATTAGTAATCCATGAAGCAAAAGGAAGTACAGTCCAGGTAGATTACTTCCTATAAGGTAACATACTCCCTCTTAGGTTATGTTACTACTTACATTACTCATTGTATCATACGATTGCTAGAAAGTACTGTACTATCTCACAATGAGGATTATTGCCATGGAAAAAATAAATGAAGAAACTATAGAATGACCATGATTACGAACGACATAGGCAATTTGCCAAAAAAGGAAAATATCTCATTGCAATAAGTGATCAACAAGGCGAGATGGCAATCACAAGAAGTAAATTACGATGCTATAAGACCTTAATTATGGAAGGTATGTCTAATTTACTACCTACCTAAGGAAACCTAGCAATTTCAAAAAGTAACTTACTACTTCACAAGGGAAAACTACTATCATAAAAGTTCAGTTACTTCAAGTAACTTCCTTCTGACGCCTGGGCCACCCATATTATAGCCCGCTTGGGCTTGTCCAGACCCAATCAATTTATGGGTGAAGCATTACAATTTATCTAATTAAGATCCAATAAATTACTGTATTATTATCCAACGACATGACATAGATAGGTTATCTTTAATAGTTGTCCCATAATTCGTGTCTTCTCACATTTAGTAGCTCATTATGGCTATTACCTTCTATCCTTAGTATTAACTACCTTGGTGTGGATTATCTGTTGCAATACTTACACCTATTGTCTATTGCTCACACCAATAGTTAGACACGTGGCACATTATTTTCTCTTTGTTTTTTTTGTTCTTTTTACCAATTTCTTGTTTTCCCTCTTCACATCACCGAAGAATCGACCTTAGGAAGATGCAACCAAGCCTTGTGCTAGTGTCGAGCTTGTTGGTCGTGACAAAATTCGTGACGGTGATTGCAAGTGAAGAAGAAAAACGGTTAGAGATAGAATTTGCGTCGGGTCCGCAAGGGACATGACCAGATGTGAGGGTAGAATCTGCCAGCTGTTGGTGGCGACGTAGACGGAGGCGAGCCGTGGCCAGTCATGGTGGGGGCGGATGAGCGTGGCTACGGTGGGGGCAAGCAGATCTGGTTCTCAGCCCTTTAGCAAGAGAAGATGCAGGGCCTCTCGCGATGCTGAACAACTTTTGGATGTATAGAGAGAGAGAGAGAGAGAGGGGGGTGGGGAAGAAGACACGTGTCGTAGACAATGTGTGCAAAACGGAAAGTATCTCTGAAATGTTATCACTAAAGCTAGTTAAACAATTAACTATAATTTCCACCTACTAGTTTAGCAGTCTAATCAACTATGCATAAACGGCCCCAATTTCAATTAAATACCATTAATTGATTAATTGCTGTTGTGATAATCTAAATTGTCAACTTCATATTCATGAAGTCTTCAACTACATAGTGCTTGAGACCATTTTCTAAGTCAGATTGCTAGGTGATAAATGTTTACCGTGTAAAATCATTAATTATTTTTATTATGAATGTTATGGTCAACTATATCTCAACTACCATTTCATATGCTCAAGCCTCGACTACACCGTGGAATTATGCTTCAAACTAAGTATTCGCTTGAAAATCCTTTCATTTTACTCTTTCACCAATTAAGACCGTGATTTTGACCATAATAATGCACGTGAGGTAGTTCAGAAATGAGCCAAAAAAACTCAATTACGTGGATTAATTAATAAAATTAAGCCCAAATTTTGAGTAAACAAATCTGGAAAATGACAATGATTTTTCACCGCTTCACGAATTTGTGAGTTATTTTTGGGTAAATTACGATAATCAAGGTTCCCTTCCATTATGGACCAAACCTATGTACATTGCCCTGATTTAGGTCAAAATCATACTGAACTTCACAAAAAACAAAATTTCATCACTTCTGTTGATGAAATTTGTCAACAACATGAACTTTAGAACTTGATTTTCATTATTTTTAAAAAATGAGGACTATTCCAAATAATATATTTAGTACTCAATTGACTCATGACTAAAATGTTAAGAATCCTACAACACTTCCCCCCAAACATATTTGAGACTCAATTGCTCATTACATGTGTTTTTTACGATGAAGTTGCATTTGTTGTGTATCTGTTTTAGTTAAATCGTCCTTTGGCCTCCAAATGCACTAAAACGAGTTGAAATTTTCCAAAATAAATAAAGATAAATGAGGAAAAAGACACAATGATCTTAACAGAGATTAAGACAAAAATTACTAATGATACGGTTAACTTCCTGAAAAAAGCAAAACATCTAGTAGGCTTTCAAGTATATCCCAAGCATAAAAAACGATCATGGGAAAGGCTAAATTTTTTATTTCATTATGCATATAGCATCCCCGTCAGCTATTTAAAAGGACCATTGAATGATAATATCACATAGCTATACTCAATATGCCATAATTTATATAACCAAATTTTGGAAGTAAACGTGTACTGTTTAAAATCTTCATGGGGGATTTCTTGTAGTTTTTCCTAAAAGTCGCACACTAAAGCCTACGGCTACGAGATATTAGCAGAAGTTGAATATGTATGCTTGTTATGCCCAAAGTGCTTACAAATATGTATAGTTTTATACTAATAGGACCTATGCAATGACTAAGTGCTTATTGAAATACACAATATGGAAATGACGTGCATCAATTCGGTTAGCATCGTTGCTACTATTTGAAAACCCAATCCCCTTGCTCATTATTAGTATTGAATTTTACCTAAGTCACCTAGATATCATATTTTATAGATAATAACAAAGTTAGATAACTAAATTCAGGGAATCCATTTTACAGGATTATGAAATGACATTATTGTGGAATAATTCTAATGCCAAAATTCCCTTCAATGTTGCTCTGTAAGACCCTATTTGTATAGGTATACTTGCAGCATCTAAGTTGAAAATAACTCAGATCCTATCCCAAACCAAATTTACATGGATTCAATTCTATTAGTTGGATTTCGACACAGTGAAGAGAAACAGAAGATTTGCTTTAACTAATTATAGAGAAGGCATGATTCAACAAGGTAATTAGGAAGAAAATAAACTGAAAAAACAAATGGCTAAGGATTAAAATCTACAGTACTTCTAATTAGCAAATTAACAAAAGATTAATAGATAGTATTCTTTTGATAAAAAGTTACCTGTTGCCTGTTGAAGAAAGCAACTTGAGTGCCAACTTGGTCTTTCGATGCACTATTTGAAGGAGCCGTCCCCGGGGTGAAAAAATTATTGATATTTGGCAAATCACGCAATTTCAATACATGCAAATTACGCAATTCAACTTTGCCATAATCATCAACTTCTACAATCTCCCGCATTAAAGGGCACTTGATAGCTCGGATCTCTTCAAGCTGTGGAAGTTCTCTCAATAATGAAAGAGGAAACAAAACTTCCATCTTGTTGCAACTTTTGACCCGTACTACTTTTAATGCACTAAAGGACTCAGAGGAGATATGGTTGTTGCATATCTTCTCCAAGTTGATGAGATTATTGAGAATTAACGACTCCAACGTCTTAAAATCTGTATGAGATGGTGATTGCAAGATGTAATGGATGAAGGGACAATTCTTCACATGTAGATGCTTTATTTTTGGAAAGCCTTCTTGGGATAGCAAGCAGATACTTTGCTCAATTCCATTTGATCCATCTAAAGATAAATCATCGGTTTTGCCTAATAAAGTTTGCATGTATCTTTTCTGAAGAATATCGCTTGTTGGATCCAACTTAAGCTCCAATGTGGCCAATCCTTTGTGAATTTTCCAACTCCACACATCACCTATATGGATTTTGTACTTGGTTAATTTCTTGACGTTTAGATCCTCTGGGAGCACACTTGGATCAAGAATGGATACATGCAAAGTGCACAGATTCTTCATGTTATTCAACTCAATAAGCATGGCATTAGCTGGTGGAGTTTGCTCCACAGCATTCCATTGATCAAAGCTATTCTCCATATACAACTCCTCCAATTTTATCAAGCTTCCAAGCACACCCGGTTCAATTATCTCAAGTTGTGAGCAATGGTTTAAGTCTAACAACCTCAGCTCTACCAATTGTCCAATTTCTTTCGGCAATCGTTGAATTTCGGAGTTCACAAAGCTGAGAATATGCAGCCCTTTTAGCTTGCCAATCATGGCTACCTCCTCTAATGAACAACCATCAAGACATAGAGTGCGTAAATTCTCCAAGAATTGAAACGATGAAGGTGAACGAGTGAGACACACCTGAGAAAGATGTAAGACCATGAGTTTTTTCATAGAGTTGAAATATGAATCTGGGACCTTAAGAGATTGATTGTTCGTGAATAGCAAAAAGATCCGCATTTCAGGACAATCTAACTCTTCAGGAAGCTCCTTCAAATCAACATAGGAAAAGCATACCGCTGTACAACTTTTGAGCTTGTCCTTTGGCAACTCTATCACCGACTTATCATTATCTTTCAACACAAGAAAAGGGTCATCTCTTGAAATAACCGAGGCAATAAATCTATGAATCAACTCATGTATCTTGAAACCATCAACATCTTCATCATCTACTAACAAAAAGGAGGAGCCTTTCAAGGTTTGGATCAATAAGCGGAACCTATTTCTAACTTCTTCCATGCTGCTGTCTTCTCGAAATAACCTCAAACCCACACCATACCTCACCAAGTTTTCAAGAGAGGGCTTAGAGACATCATAAACAACACAGAGTCGTAATAATGACTTCACCTCCTCGCCTTCCTCGCCTTTAAAATAATCATAACTCAATTGCAGCATCTTATTTATCATCTCATCGATTCCTTTATTTGAAGACGTCTCAATTTGTTTCAAAGCTTCCTTCCATTCGGGAAAATCGGCATATTTAAAATTATTCGTCATTGCAATTATGAGGAAAGGCAAACCTGCACATTTGTGGACTGCTTCATCCACCAAGGATTTGAACGGGTCATTATAGAATTTGTCTCCCACCCCGCTTTCAAACAATCTTTTTGCCTCTTCATCCTTCAGCTTTTCAAGGTGGAAGTCCCTGTCGCAGCCCATCTCCCTTCGCAAAACATCTTGAAATCTTGACGTCAGTAACAACTTGCATCCCGTGACTTTGTTGTCATATCCGCAAGGAATGCCCACTGCTCTCAAGTCAAGCCTCTCCCACAGGTTGTCCAGTATTATGAGGACCTTCTTTTTGGCCTTCTCTTCATTTTCCAACCTCTCGTGCAAAAGCATCGCTCGCCCGTAAAGAGTCTCTCTGTTCTTTAACTTAGCGAGGCCCAAGGCGTCCGCAATCTCTCCTTGAATCTTCTTGATGTCTGGATTTTCCGACACGTCGGCCTTAATGACCCTATCGAACGACTTCTTTTCCATTATTCTCCTTTCAACATCCGCCAAAAGGGTGGACTTGCCGACCCCGCCCATCCCGTAAACCCCGACCACGCTATTGCTGTCATCGGCAAGAGCGTCCATGATGTCCCGAATGATAGAAGCTCTGGATTCGAAGACATCATTGTCCCTAACCTCATTCGACGTCGAGGCAAAAGAAGCGGAGGCCGTCACAGTGGCCAACTGGACGACATCTTTTCCTTCACTCTCGGACGGAGTCAGAGCAGCAACGTTCCCTAGAGCAGGATTGCGGAAGGAGATGCCCTCTCTCTTGGCCGGAGTCAGAGCAGCAACGTTCCCTGGAGCAGGATAGCTAGAGGAGATGCCCTCTCTCTTGGCCCGACTCAGAGCAGTAACGTTCCCTGGAGTAGGATTGCTGAAGGAGATGTCGTTCAATTCCTTGAATTCCCTGCATTCTTGAGTGAGTCGCCGAATGACCTCAATCTTGTCCTGGGCCTTCCTGCTGAATTGATAGCGACACTTGGGATCAGGAAGAGCCCCATAGCAGGAAGTCTTGCTCGCCCCTTGGAAGTCGCCCACCTGGTCTTGGGCCTCCTTCAAGGCCTTCTCAGCACTTGCATACCAATCCGTGACGCGACTGTACACATTCCGAAGATTGTTTCTGGCCTCTTCAGCGAGATTGTGGACCCTATCAACCTCATCCGCAAGCTCCTCGACTTCCTTCGCAAGATCTTGGGCGTGCCTCTTGGAGTAGGTCACGTATCCGAATTGACGCTTGATGGGAGCAACTACTGACTTCAAGACATTCCATGCAATAGAAATAGCAGAATCGTTCGACATTTTTTTTTTTTTTTTTTTTTTTTTTGAGAAAGAAAGGGCGAGACAGTAGGGAGACAGCGAGAGAGAACGATGGAAAAGAGAAGCAGATACCGAAGAAGAAAAGGAGGAAGAAGAACGGTTGTGCCGAGGTGAAGAAAGAGGGAAACAGAGCAAGAACAACGAGAGATGAAGAAGGCTGAGAGATTTGACCGCAAACAAGGATGGAGGCAGGAGAGGCAAGAGCAATCGATTTAAGTATAAAAGGGCTCGGTAACTTAACCTTGGTCAAGGCCTTAACTAAACATGAGTTAATTCCTTGGGTTGCTGAAAATTTTATAGCATATTCTCCAAGTGGAAACTGGCAAAAGATCAAAATTAAATAAGACCGTTCCCCGTCGCCTCAATCAAGACAAGAAAAGGACGGTAGCAGGCGGAGGTTCGCAATGGTTCTGCCAAAAAAAAAAAAAAAAAACAAATGTTTACACTCAATAACAGGTAATTTTGTCTAGTGATAACAATACGGATCCGGAATCTATTTCTTAACTCAATTGGAGAAATTATCTAATTTTTCCTATTTTTACTGTATAATTTCAAATTTAACTTCAAACTTTTTAATTTTTTAAATTTTAATTCGAAATTTTGATGTAGTCTTGTTATATGACCAATGATATGATATACGATTCTATTCAAAACGACTTTGTTTTGCTTATTTTTCTCATTTTTTTCTTGCTAAATTTCTCCTTTTCTATTATGTTATATATCTTTTAACAAAAAAAAAAATGTTCTTAATTTTCTGTTCATCCTCTCCCTTGGAAGCCCTAGCCTTTTGTCGTTTTCAGAAGATGTTGCCGCCACCATCGCTACCGCCACAAGCCACCACCGCCATCGCCAACGACTCGACCACCACCGTCAAAATCAAACTCGGCTACCGCCACTGCGACCACCATCATACAGAAGCACCATCGCATTCCTCTGTCTCTCTCGCCCTCACCGTGTGGCTGACCTACATTAATGGAGCTAGCCCCCCGGGATTGAGGTGCGATACCTCACTTGAGGTTGTGCACGTTACATATGAGGTCGCGCAATGCAGATCTGAGGTCGCTGGAGTGCTTCCATTAATGGAAGTTGACAGTGATCGACGAATGATGATGATGATGGTGAAGCACCAAATTAGCGCATTTAGGAAGGTAATGGTTTAGCTGCGTAGCTCGTCCATGCGTGCCAAATGATGCCGTGTCTCTCCTTCAAACCCTCTTCATCTTCACTACCCAAATCGCCTGTGGAGAAGGACCTAGATTCCCATCCACCGCCCTCGCTGGGAAAGTCTCTTCTACTCCTTGTATGAAGGATGAGTTCGCCTTGCGCTCAATGTGTTTGTGACAATGCATCAACGACCCTGGAGGTGCAACGACTTTGCCAAGCGGCACGCCAGGATCGAGCCAGGTGGTCTCGCCTACCGTCAATCTCAGTCGAGAGTACTTTCTTGCTCTTCAAACAAATTCTTATAACGAGATTCACTCCACGAATCACGTTCTTGAATGCGGTCAGGGGAAGCAGGAAGTGCATTCTCAAGAGCAAGATTGCAGCGAGCATGAACTGATTTTGATGGCGGTGGCTGCTTGCGGCAGATAATTAATATGGCTAGAAAGAGATTTGCATAGTAAAAAATTCTCAAGCTGAGTGCCACTGTGCCACGTGAATCGCTGGTTTGATAAGTAATGTGTAGCTTGCTGAACCATTCAGATAACTACTACGTGCAAGTTTCTCTCAAAACCATGTCTTAATCCAGCCTAGCATAATATAATTTAATAAAATGATGAAGTCAAATTAGCTCCCGAACCCTTCTTTCCTCGTATTTCAAAAATTACATCTTTGGCCTAACGTTGTCAAACTCAAAACCCGTGATGCTCCTCTTACTCCTATAAGAGAATGATAAAAGTGGCTGATGTTGAGATCTAATCCGAATACCTGGCCCCCGTTGTCTTACTCCAGATTTATTGGAATAAAGGGACTCCAATAATGTGTGTGTTTTCACCACCGGCCTTGGTGGCTCCGCTGGGTAGGCTTCAGGTCTCCACGTTGGAGGTCTGGAGTTCGAAGCCCCTTCAACGCAAGTTGAAGGGAGGCCTGGTGGACATCGCGTGGCGGCTTAAGTGGGTTGCGGGGGTGGTGGTCCTCCCGCTTACGCAGCCCCCTGTGTTTACTCCTCCGCGGCCGGGTTCCCTGGGTCACCAAAAAAAAAAAAATAAATAATAATAATAATAATGTGTGTGTTTTCTTACCCTTTACCAAAAAAAAAAATAATAATAATAATGTGTGTGTTCTTTTAATAAAGGTTGATGGAAAAAATATATGATTGAGTCTTTATACCTAAGCGTTATGCTTTTTCCCAGTAAGTCAGATTTTGGTGATAGTAACACACCAACTTTTTGCCGGAATAATTGATAATCATATTTAATACCAGAGATTCCATAATTTAGAACCTTAGCAAAGAACCAAATCACGAGGAAGAAAGAGGAGGTGGTTACAAACTATGGAGCTTAGTTAGGCATATTAATAAATAAATAAAAACACTAGTCAATTTCTCAAGTACAGAAATTAGAAATGGATGATTTTCTGCATCATTGCTCTTTCACACGACTAGTCATCATCACCAATGTCCATGTCTCCATCCTTTCCTCCACCACCGATGGACAAACATTGATGAGGTATACACCCTTTCGTCCTTTGCCACTGCAAATGGTCCATTTCATCCTTTCCCAGCGCCAATGTACTAGTCCTAATCCATCCTTTCTTCTATTGTTAATAGATTCGGATTTGAACAGGTCCTTAAAAGGCTTACGGAGAAAACAGGCGGAAGAACCGTCTTGGGGTGAGAGACCCCACGCTATCCTTTTATTCCCTCTCTATCGACAAGACAAATATAAACAGAGAATTAGGTACCGTTGCTGAACCCACTATTGTGCAAGTCATTGAAACCATGTTAAAATATAGAAGTAACATTAGAATTAAGCAATGGGAAAAAAAATTGAAAGTTTAAAGGTCAAAATGATATATGGATTGAAATAGTTTTAGAAATTAATATAGCCATGTTGTTGTTTTATATATTGAATAGCAATTTTTTGTAATGTTTTATTTATTGACATCATAGACTTGGGTTAACTTAGATCTGTCTATCCAATTAATGATTTGACCGTTAGTTGAAAACTTTCATGGATTTGTTGACAAAAAAAACCCTCCAATCATCCCTTTAAGTAAAAAAAGAACAAGTAAACTCAATTCTTGAGGAAAATGAAGTTACTTAAATTTTTTGCCAAACATAATTGCTAGATTAGAATGTCAAATTACTCTTGACTTTGTGTGTCTTAAATTTCTATCCAAAAATGTTATGACTAATTAAAGTCATTAGGTACTTTCTCTCTGTGATTAAGTTGATAAAGACCTTTTGCATTTATACGTATTAAAGCATTTAAAAAATTACCACATAAAGTAAGCACATTTTTCTATGATCCAAGGATACAGACTTGGAGACTTGTCTACCTAGTAATTCATGAAATATCCTGCAAACCACATGAAACGGTTAAGATTAGGCTTTTGGCTAGCAAAAATAGCTCTATCCCCAGCAGTTTACACATACTTTGTGAGATTCAAAGGGGTGACATCTTTGTTCCTGAAATAAAAATTCCTAACTACCCAATCAATTGCACTAATTTTTTTTTGGTTAAGCATAATGTTTTTCTTTTAAATAATTTGTATTTTGCATTATGTATTTTTTTTAAATGACAATGCTAACATTAATATATCATGTTGTTCATATTCAATAATTGCAAGAAAGAGATGTTAAGTAAGTACAATCTTTTATTGTAAAAAATAATTGTGTTTTGCATCCTGACTAATTTCTCAAGAAAAGACAATATCTAGTTAAATGGTGTGGTTTTGCTTCTTTCGGCAATTGATTTGCATAAATTTGACATGGATGGAAAATCTATTGGGATGTTCGTAAATAGAGCCAATCACATATTTACAATATCTTAATGATTAGAGAGTATGGGTGAACAATTGGGCTGGTTCAATAGAGAGCCAAATTGAACCGATATTACTCAATCGATTTCAAGTCTATTCACATAGAGACCTACAAATTTGAGTTAGATTCCATATTCCTGGCCTTGAACTAGTCGGTTCTAACTTAGGAAGACTTATTCCCAGCTAGGACGCTTTTTAACCGGTTTCAAGATTGGTTCTCAAGTAGAATCGATTTCGAGATCAATTATCGGTTAGAGCCAGCTTTTAATTTGTTCAAAACCAAACCCTATAATTCTTTTAATGGGAGAACTTTTGCAAAAAAATAAGGTTGAACGTTACAACATAAACATGCATTACGGTGTCCTAATTGAGAACTTTTGCAAAAATATTGAATATGAAAGAATAATTTAATAAAAAATGAAATAGACAAAAAAAGTAGGCCAATTGCTGAGCCAACCTTGGAACTCATTGATGTGGTTCTGGGCTGGTTCCAAGCAGTCCAAGTTGGTTCCAAGGTCGACCAGTGAAATAAATGTGGCAATTTTCTTTCACAGCTACCCTTTTTGCCCGATAAAAAGTTTTTTTCATCTTTAGTGGCAATTTTCTTAAGAAGAGACAATCTCTAGTTAAATGGTATGGTTTTGCTTCTTCTGGCAATTGATTTGCATAAATTTGACAAGGATGAAAAATCTACTGTGATGTCTTATAGATATCATAATGATTAAGGAGTAAGGGTGAACAATTGGGCCAGTTCAACAGAGAACCAAATTGAACCGATCTTACTCGATCGATTTCAAGTCTATTCACACTGAAACCTTGAGTTTGATTCCCTATTCCTGGCCTTAAACTAGTCAGTTCTACTTAGAAAGATCAATTCCTAGCTAGGATGGTTTTTAACCCGTTTCAAGGTTGGTTCTCAATTAGAATCGATTTCAAGATTGGTTATCGGTTAGAACCAGCTTTTAATTGGTTCAAAACCATACTCTACAAGTCTTTTAATGGAGAACTTTCGCCAAAAAATAACGTTGAACATTACAACATAAACATGCATTATGGTATCCTAATTGAGAACTTTTGCAAAACTATTGAATATGAAAAAACAATTTAATTAAAAATGAAATAGAAAAAAAAAGTAGGCCAGTTGCTGAGCCAACCTTGGAACTCATCGATGTGGTTCTAGGTTGGCTCCAAGCAATTCAAGTTGGTTCCAAAGTCGGCCAGTGAAATAAATATGGCAATTTTGTTTGACAGCTACCCTTTTTGCCCGATTAAAAGATTGTCTCATCTTTATCGATAGCTTTTATCTCCACCTCCTCCCCCATGGTAAGGTAAATTGCTGCTTTTCTTGTATCATCTTTTCATGGTTGAAGTTCGGTAATGGTTAGTGAATATGGACACACTGTGTGTAGTACAACAAGGCCTTTGGTGTCAGATGGCAATTGTCTTAGACGTGACGTGAAGTCCTTTTTCACACTCTTCCTCTGCAGTTTATAATAATGGTGGGATAATATAATGATTTTTTTAAGGTTTTTTTTTTGGTAAAGTGATTTTTTTACGGTTAATACAGAAAAAAAACCCTAAATTAATATATATATATATAATAAATTTATCTTAAATTTATTTTTAACAATAAAAAACTCAAAATTAATATATTTGTGATAAATTTACCTCAAATAACCAAAAAATCCTAAATTTATATATTTATAACAAATTTACTCAAAAATAATTTTTTAATCACCAAAATCTCAAATCAGTATATTTGTGACAAATATACCATCTGTTAAAATAAATTAATACCACAAAAACTACAAAACCACTATAATTGTGACAAACGAAAAGTAAAATCTTAAATTCATACACTAGTCAATTGTCACGTATCATCTAACTTGGCAATTTAACAGTAAAATTTAATGAAAAGTAATAAAAGATAAATTTATCACAAATATATCATTTTGAAATAAATTCATCAAAGATGTATCAGTTTAAAATTTTTCATAATATTAATCATTTTTCTTATGAACATTGAAGCCTTCTTACGGAGGGGTCTAGCTCTTGGAATAAAGGGGCTCCAATGATGAGTGTCATTTATAATAAAGCGTGATGGAAACAAATACATGACTGGTTTTAATGCTTGAGCATTATTTTTTCTTTTTCCAGTAAGTCACATATTGGTTCTTGACGCGTCGAGAGTCTTTAGATTTTGGTGATAGAAACATAATACCGGTTGGTCGGAACATTTGATTTTCTACAAAGATCCAACAATTTAGAATCTTAGCAAAGATCCAAACCACGATGAAGAAAGAGAAGATGGGTATAGACTATGGACCTTATTAACCAAATCTTAGTTTAGACCATAAATAGACACCAGTCAATTTCTTGAGTATAAAAATGGGTTATTATCTGCAATTTTTGTTACTTTACTTGACCAGTCACCATAACTAATGTCCTTTCCTCTGCCCTAATGGATAGACATTGAGTAGGTATTTATCCTTTCGTCCTTTGCCACTGCCAATAGTCCTTTCATTCTTTTCCACCGCTACTGGGATTAGTCCTGATCCATCCTTCCATCCTTTCCACCACCGGTAATGGACAAACGCCAATCAACCTGCTTCTTGCGTAGTCAATGAAATCATGTTAAAAATATAGAAGTAACATTATAACTAAGCTACAGTAAAAAATTAAGTTTAATTTTATTGTTTTATATAATAAATAGCAATTTTATGTAATGTTCTATTTATTGACGTAATAGAGTTGTGTTAACTTAGATCCATATATCCAATTAATGTTTTGATTGTTAGTTGAAAGTAAGTACAATCTTTCAATTTTTCACAAAATTATTGACAAAAAGCCCCTTACATCTCCCTCTAAGTGGAAAAAAGACAAAAAAAAAAAGAAAAAGAGAAAACTTGATTCAGAAGGAAAATTTGAAGTCGTTTATAATTTTTATCAACTATAAGTATTAGATTAGAATGTCAAATTGCTCATATATATTCTGACTATTTAAAAAGGTTACCATAATTTTCTAACCAAAAAATGTAATAACTAATTAATGTCATGAGGTACTTCCTCTTTGTAATTAAGTTGATAAGGATGTTTTGCATAATAACTTTCTAGTTCACGAGGATTAATGCATATAAAAAAAGAGCTAATATCACAAAAAAATCTCAAACTTGTACACATTTAGATAAATTTACTCTAATCTAATTTTTTTTTAACCACGAAGAACATCAAATTGATATAAATATGATAAATTTACCCCAAATTAATATTTTAATCACAAAAAACCCCAAACCGGTATATTTGTAATAAATTTACTCAAAATTAATATTTGGACAGTTAAAAACTTCAAATTTATACATTAATGACAAATATATCTTCTATTAAATTGGATTAATACAATGAAAAATCACAAAACTAGTACACATATAAACCCCAAATTAATACACTCATCAACTGCCACGTGTCATCCAACTCAGTAATTTAATAGTAAATTTAAATGAAAACTAATGAAGGATACATTTGTCACAGGTGTAATTTGAGATAGATTTGTCATGTGTACCAATTTAGAGTTTTTGGTGATAAAAAAATTAGCTTGGAGTAAAATAATCATATGTGTACCACTTTGGGTTTTTTGTAGTCAAAAAATTAGGGGAAAATTTCAAATAAGAACCCAAAGTGCCATTATTTTCTCAAAATAGGACCTCAAGTGAAATTTGTCTCAAATAAGGACCCAAAGTGCCATCATTTTCTCAAAAGATGGCCTAAAGTGAAGTTTGTCCCAAAGAATGACCCAAAGTAGTCATTTAGTCTCAAACAAGGATCTCACTCGTCAGCCGGTGAATAGATGCATCTCCAATGTATATTCTAGTGGCTTGATTATGGTATTTTCATCTATTTTTTTATTTTTTTTATTCATTTTTGGTTGCCCCGTTCATCGTCTTCTTCATCCCCTGTTCACTTCTTCTTGCCCAGATCAAGAACATCGGACTTGGGGAAAGGCCAGCGAGCGTCGGCCGTCGGTAAGGGCCAGTGAGGGCTCGACACCCATCACCAGTAGCAAGCGAGGGCTTGACGCCCATCGCTGACAGCGGGCGAGGGCCATCGAGCCCTCGCTGGCCATGGGGGAGGGGGGCCGTCCAAATCAAGGCCCTACAAGAAGGTCCTCGAGGGCAAAAGGGGTAGCTGAAGAAGTTGTCGATCTGGGAGCGGTGGTGTGAGGAAGGGATAAAGAAAGCGATGCGGGCGTCTTAGTCGTAGTCCTAGCAGAAGACGAGGTTGTTGATGGAGCAGTGGACGGAGGTGGGGGAGGTCGCCCCTCACGGCCATCAGCAAGGTCGCCCCTCGCCGGCCTTGGGCGAGGGCTCGCCCACCTCATCGGCCACTGATAAGGGCCAGCGAGGGCCTGCAAGCCCTCGCCCGCAGCTAGCAAGGGCTTGATGACCCTCGCCGGCCGTAACCAAGGCCACCCTCCCAAATCTGGCGAGGGTTGGCCTGTAAGCCCTCGCCCATGGCCGGTGAGGGCTTAGTGGCCCTCGCCTACTGCCGGCAATGGGCATCCAACCCTCGCCAGCCGTTGCCCTCACCAACGGCTAGTGCTCGCCAGCGTTTCCTAAGTCCGATGTTCTTGAGAAGAAGACGAACAGGGGACGAAGAAGATGATGAACAATGCCACCATTGACCCAAAAAAAAAATAATAATAAAGAACAAGACAACCGAAAATTAAAAAAAAAAAAATTGGACAAAAATACCCCTAACCAAGCTACCAGAATATGCATCGGAGATGTATCTATTCACCGGTCGACAAATGAGGTCATTCTTTAAGACTAAATGATCACTTTGGGTCCTTATTTGAGACAGACTCCACTCCAGGTCCTCTTTTGAGAAAATGAAGGCACTTTGAGTCCTTATTTGAGACAAACTTCACTTCAGGTCCTCTTTTGAGAAAATGATAGTACTTTGGGTCCTTATTTGAAATTTTCCCAAAAATTAGTTTTGGATAGATTTGTTACGTGTATATCAGTTTGGGGTTTTTTTGTAAGCATTTTTTTTACATATATAATGTAAGGTATGGATTTGTTGGACTCAAACCGGCGACCTCCACTTGCTAAGATTATCCCTACCATTCGAATTCGGTAGGCCAACTTTTTGGGTTAAGTAAGTATAATTTTTTTATTGTAAATAATAAGTGTCTTTTGCATTCTATGTTATTTGTAAAAAGATGACAATGTTAACATATAATTATCATATTGTTGATACTTAATAATTGCAAACTTAGAGATGTTAAATAAGTATAATCTTTTATAGTAAAAAATAAGTGTATTATGCATTTTGCATAATTTCTTAAGAAAAGATGGTCTCTAGTTTTTTTTTTTTAAACAGAAAATATGGTCTCTAGTTATGGTATGGTTTTGCTTCTTTTGATAATTGATTTGCATAATATGGACGAGGATGAACCCCACTATAATTTTCTTGAATAGAGCCAATCACATATTCACGATTTTTTAATGATAAGGAGTGGAGGTGAGCAACCGAGTCAGTTCAACTATAGAATTAAACTTAATTGGTCTTAACAAACCAATTTTAAGTTGACTCACACGAGAACCAATTCGGTGTTTTGGTAAAATTTGGGGACTGGCCTTGACCAAATTGCTTTCCAATTCTGGGCCTTGAATTAATAGGTTCTCCTTGGGAAGACCGGTTCCTAGCTAGAATGGTTTCAAACTGGTTTCAAGGCTGGTTCTTGAGTAGAAGCGATTTCAAGGTCAGTTATAGGGTAGAACTAGTTTTGAATTGGCTCAAAACCAAACCCTACAAGTCTTTTAATTGAAAACTTTTGCAGAAATAAAAAGGTTGAATATTCCAACATAAGCAGGCTGATTTCCTAATCGAAAACTTTTGCAAAAATAATGAATATGATAGAGCAATCAAAAAAAAAAATTAAATAGAAAAAAAGAAGAGAAATAGGCTAATTCCCACATTGACCCTAGAACTGGCTAATGTGGCTTCAAGCTATTATAGGGTCGCCACTTCAATTCATGATTTTAAAAATAGGAAAACGATTTTGACAGAATAGATTTCAAATTCTTGTTTTGAAACATATTTATTGGGAAACATCACCTCTAATAAGAAGATGTAGCTAGAAATATAAGTGAAATATATATATGATTTTCTTTGACAGCAACCTTTTTGGCAAGTTGAAAAGTTAAAATTTTATTTTCACCGATAGCTTTAATCTCTCGTATCATTTTTTTAGAGCCAAAGTTTGGTACTGGGAAAGTGAAGATGGACATGCTAATAAGCAGTACAACATGGTCCTTGGCATGAGATGCTAGTTGTATTAGCGGTGACTTGAAGACGTTTTCACCCTCTTCCTCTCCAGTGAATTTTAATGGAAGTACAATATTATGATTTATTTTAAGAATAGGAAGCCTTTTTGCCAAGGGGACTAACTCCAGATTTATTGAAATAAATGGGCTACAATGATGTATCCGTTGTTTTAATTCAAGGGTAATAAAGAGAAACATGTGATGAGTCTTTATAATTGTGCATTACATATTCATTTTGTGGCAAGCATGATCTTTAGATTTTGGTGATGGAAATATAGCAACTTTTTTTATGAAATATTTTATTATCAACGGCTGAGAATCAATAGTAGGATCCACCCATTTAGAACATTAACAAAGACATGAATCACAAGGAAGAAAGAGGAGATCGGTATAGAATTTTAGAGATATATAGAACATTTCCTAAGCCATCAAAAAATCATTAATCAAATAAAACCTTAGCCTTTTATATATTTATGTTTCCATTTTTAGTGATCACATTTGCAGTAATTTCTCTATTTAGTCAACACCATCTTTAGTCATTTCATCTAGAAAGGAAATATTTTAAATATTTCTAAAACAGATTATGGAACTCGGCCACCTAACCTTGATTTCTTTAGTGATGAAATGGACGATTTTCTGCATTATTATTCCTTTTCCTGAACAGTGACCACCGACAATTTCTGGTCTCCATCCTTTTCTCCACCGCTAATGTCCATTAGTCCTTGCATCCTTTGGTCTTTTTAGCTTTTTCAAAAACTATCTTTATTAAAGGTGGACTCAAGAGGGAGAGATAGATGGGACACCCCAATAGCAGATGTCTGTTAAAGAGATTGCATCTTCCGGACCTGTTTTAGTTACTCTTCTATCGTTGACCCTTATATGAGTTGACGACGCTGGGATGGGAGAGAAGGTACGTGCATTTTAGTCATCTTTTTTCTTTTTTCTTTTTTTTTCTGACAAGATGTGATGGATTCTTAACTTTTCCCTCCACTATTTTTCTAAATTAAAAAAACTTGCGAAATTATTATTTCCCTCGATATATACCTTGAAGAATCTGAAGGAAACTGTCTGCCCATATAATCATTCATGGCACTTGGCAGTATTTATTAGTTTTAAGAGTTATAATCAGCACCCCGAACTATACAACAGGGTGCATAATCTGCAAGTAATTAATCTTAGCCTATCAAAATTTGTGCTCTTAGACCATACATAGGGTCTACAACCTAATCTCAAGTCTTAGCCACATGTATAAGGGATAAAAGCAAATAAAGTGAAAACTCAAGCTAAAAACAAACCATAATATGAGGCAAGATTTCAAATTTGGAGACATGCCACTAATGAATTGAGCTTGGGATCTTTCCATGAATCTCTAAAAAAAAGATGGCTACATCACCACTTTGAAAAATGAATGCTCTGATTCAAATGTGATGGTTAAGTGAATCCTACTAAGAATAATGCGTATGGAGATGATTGACAAAATGATGCGATTGTCTGACCCCAGCTTATTCACGTCACTTTTATAAGTCAATTCTTTTAGTTGTTATATGTCTCTTGCTTGATAATATTCAAATGATATGTGCATAATAAATTATAAACTTTTACCTTGATTGGTGCTTGGCTAGACACAAGTGTACTCTAAACTCCAAAGTGAGAAGACATTACAATTTAAAAAATAGGAGTACTTGAAAAAGATGAGTTATTTCAACTCAAAACGGTTGTAAAAATAAGGAGAGAAAAGATCAGCTTCACCTTGATCATAACCATGGCTTAGGAAACTCCATCACGCATGAGCGAACGAAGTTCCTTGTTGCCTTTTAGAACCAAATTTTGAAGAAATAAAATGGTTTTGTAATTGCATGAACCCAGTCCTCATGAACTGAAGTAATCTCGCTCTGTGTTACGTCATTTTCACTTGAGGGTCAAATGATGCATTTGAACTTAAATATCGCCCTCATACCACTCTATCTAATTATTTTAATAGTGCGGAGTTTTTAACATGTGGAAATAGAGTTTCATGATGGGGGAAGGACATAAAATTAGAGGATCAAAATTGACAAGCGCAAATTATATTTTACTCTTGTAATCAAGATATGTACGAGATTAAGATTCTGTTGTGATTAATGGGGAGACAATCACAAGAATGTTCTGTTTTCATCAAAGTATGGGTTGCTGGAGTTTTACTATTGCTGGAAAAATTGCACAATTAGTCTAAAACTTATTACATATAATTTCATGGAGCCCTAAACTTTTTAATTGAATCAATTTAGTCTTAATCCTTTGAGGAAAATTGTAATATTCCTGACAAGTTTCACTTGATTTATCTGATGTGTTAGTCCAATCATAAGTAATCATCCTACATGTAATGGCGATGATGTGACGTGGACTGAGGTTACAATGAAACAATGCCGTTTATACTGATATAAACGGCGACTTTGCTTGCGAGCAACTAAGCTAAAGCCCTAAATCACCAAATCTTTTGGTCTAATGTTCGACTTAAACAAAAGGTTCCGACAATACACAAAATCTCAAGGTCCAAAATCAAGAATCCATGGCTGAACCGAATCTACCAAATAGCAGCGAATAGAAGCGAAGCTGCAACACCCACACTAGGAAGCAACGCGACCCTTATGAAACAAAAAACTATCACAGAAGTACACAAAAACAAACTCACCACAAAAGAGGCACACAACAAAACCGAAGCAAATTTCATTTCAACAACAAAAATGAAAATTGCCTACCATTTTTGCCCAACAATAAATCAACTTGTTTTATCATCAAACATTAGTTTATTTCCGCATTGTAGCAAAAATATCTTGGGCATGATGCTCCACATGCTAAAGGTCAATTATAGATAGAGAGAGCAAGGACACTCCATTAAATAATGTCTTGTCAAATTATTCCTGAGCAACGTGCATTACTGTTTTCCAAATGATAGATCTCTATCATATGAGAATCCATGTGGACCCCATTTGGTAATAAAAATTTATGGCTGTTTTTTTGGAAATAATAACTTTCTTGAGGATGTCATTGAAAATGAAAGTATAGGCTAAGAGCTCTGAACGTTATTTGTCAAATCATTCCCTATTTAAGTTTGCCAGTAAGTTTTCTAATTACCATTTGAAAACTTCACTCATGTCGTAAATTATACATCGGTTGATATTCTTTATTGAATGCTATAATCAATTGAAAACTTCTATCTCTATTGACTTTAAATTTTAGAATGCCATAAAATTATAAAATATAAATTAAGAAAACACTCAATAAAATGTAAAATGGCCGTATGCATATAATATGTGTGTGAATAATTTTTGATAATGTTCCAACTATTGACATTTTAAACTAGGGCTAACATAGACCCTTATATCTAATTAATGAATATAATAAAGCAATTAAATAAAAAATGAAACATAAAAAAGGCATAGGCCAAGTCGACCCTAGAACTAGCCAATGCGGTTCTAAGCTATCATAGGGTTGACCACTTCAATTCATGATTTTAAAAATAAGGAATCAATTTTGATAGAGTAGGCTCTAAATTCTTGTTTTGAAACATATCTATCTCGAAACATCATCCCTGATAAGGAGATGCAAATAAAAATGCAAGTGAAACAATATAGTGATTTTCTTTGACAGCTACCCTTTTTTCAAGATAGAACATTCAATTTTATTTTCGCTAGCAACTTTAACCTCTTGTTTGGGAGTGGCACGCACATGCAAAGGAGGAAGAAAACGAAGTGAGAACCACATGTTCTCCTTACTGCCCTCCCCGGCCGTTTCCTCCAAATGGACATGATGTCCAAGTTTGACCATCGATGATGGATACATAATGTCAAAGCCAAGCCAACAAGCTTTGACCAGCATCATTAACTTATCCCTCCACGCTATTTGGGAGTGGCACGTACATGCATGGGAGGAAGAAGACGAAGTAAGAGCCACGTGGTCTCCTCACCACCCTCCTTAACCATCTGCCTCCCCCCCTTCCCCCTCAAGATAGACACAATGTCCAAGTTTGACCATCGATAATGGATGCATAATGCCAAGGCTAGACTAATAGGTTTTGATCGGCATCATTGACTTACTCCCTCTACCCCCCTAGATGGACATGATGTACAAGTTTGACTATCGATGATAGATGCATAATGCGAAAGCTAAGCCAATAGACTTTGACAAGCATCATTGACTTACTCCATTCACCCAATTTTAGAGCCACGTAGTCTCCTCATCACCCTCCCTGGCCGACTGGCCCCTCCCTATAGAGGGACACAATGTCCAAGTTTGACCATCGATGATGGATGCATAATGCGAAAGCTAAGCCAATATGCCTTGACAGGCATCATTGACTTATTTCTTTCACCCAATTTTGGAGCCACATAGTCTCCTCATCACCCTCCCTAACCGGCTGCCCCCTCCCTATAGAGGGACACAATGTCCAAGTTTGACCTCGATGATAGATGCATAATGCCAAGGCTAAGCCAATAGGATTTGACCAGCATCATTGACTTACTCTCTACGCTCTGTTTGTGAGTGATATGCACATGCATGGGAGGAAGAAGGCGAAGTGAGAGCCACGTGGTCTTCTCACCACCCTCCTCGGCTGGCCCCCTCCTTAGATGGATAAAATGTCCAAGTTTAACCATCAATGAGGGATGCATGATACTAAGGCCAAGCCAACACTCCTGTGCATGCACATGCACAGGAGAAGAAGACGAAGTGAGAGCCACGTGGTCTTCTCACCACCCTCCTTGGCTGCCCGCCCGCTCCCCCCCTAGATGGACACGATGTCCAAGTTTGACTATCGATGATAAATGCATAATGTGAAAGCTAAGCCAATAGACTTTGACAGGCATCATTGACTTACTCCCTTCACCCAATTTTGGAGCCACGTATTCTCCTCATCACCCTCCCTAGCCGGTTGCCCCCTTCATATAGAGGGACACAATGTCCAAGTTTGACCATCGATGATAGATGCATAATGCCAAGGCCAAGCCAATAGGATTTGACCAACATCATTGACTTACTCTCTACGCTCTATTTGGGAGTAATATGCACATGCATGGGAGGAAAAAGGTGAAGTGAGAGCCACGTGGTCTTCTCACCACCCTCCCCAGCTAGCCCCGTCCCTAGATGGATAAAATGTCCAAGTTTAACCATCAATGAGGGATGCATAATGTTAAGGCCAAGCCAACACGCTTTGATCGACATCATTGACTTACTCCCTCCACCCTATTTGGGAGTGGCACGCACATGCATAGGAGGAAGAAGGCAAAGTGAGAGCCACGTGGTCTTCTCACCACCCTCCCCGGCTAGCCCCTTTGTTAGATGGATAAGATGTCCAAGTTTAACCATCAATAAGGGATGCATGATGCCAAGGCTAAGCCAACACTCCTGTGCACGCACATGCATAGGAGAAAGAAGACGAAGTGAGAGCCACGTGGTCTCCTCACCATCCTCCTTGGCCAGCTCCTCCCCCCCCCCAAAATGGACACGATGTCCAAGTTTGACTATCGATGATGGATGCATAATCCGAAAGCTAAGCCAATAGGCTTTGACAGGCATCATTGACTTACTCCTTTCACCTAATTTTGGAGCCACGTAGTCTCCTCATCACCTTCCTTGGCCGGCTGCCCCCTCCCTATAGAGGGACACAATGTCCAAGTTTGACCATTGATGATAGATGAATAATGCCAAGGTGAAGCCAATAGGATTTGACCAGCATCATTGACTTACTCTCTACGCCCTGTTTGGGAGTGATATGCACATGCATGGGAGGAAGAAGGCGAAGCGAGAGCCACGTGGTCTTCTCACCACCCTCCCCGGCTGGCCCCCTCCTTAGATGGATAAGAAGTCCAAGTTTAACCATCAATGAGGGATGCATGATGCCAAGGCCAAGCCAACACTCCTATGCATGCACATGCACAGGAGAAAGAAGACGAAGTGAAAGCCATGTGGTCTTCTCACCACCCTCCTTGGCTGCCCGCCTCCACCACCCCCCAAAGATGAACACGATGTCCAAGTTTGACTATTGATGATAGATGCTTAATGTGAAAGCTAAGCCAATAGACTTTGATAGGCATCATTGACTTACTCCCTTCACCCAATTTTGGAGCCACGTAGTCTCCTCAACACCCTCCCTGGCCAGCTGCCCCCTCCCTATAGAGGGACACAATGTCCAAGTTTGACCATCGATGATAGATGCATAATACCAAGGTCAAGCCAATAGGATTTGACCAGCATCGTTGAATTACTCTCTACGCTCTGTTTGGGAGTGATATGCACATGCATGGGAGGAAGAAGGCGAAGTGAGAGCCACGTGGTCTTCTCACCACCCTCCCTAGCTGGCCCCCTCCCTAGATGGATAAGATGTCCAAGTTTAACCATCAATGAGGGATGCATAATGTTAATGCCAAGCCAACACGCTTTGACCGACATCATTGACTTACTCCCTCCACCCTATTTGGGAGTGGCACGCACATGCACAGGAGGAAGAAGGCGAAGTGAGAGCCACGTGGTCTTCTCACCACCCTCCCTGGCAGGCCCCCTCCTTAGATGGATAAGATGTCCAAGTTTAACCATCAATGAGGGATGCATGATGCCAAGGCCAAGCCAACACTCATGTGCACGCACATGCACAGGAGAAAGAAGATGAAGTGAAAGCCACGTGATCTCCTCACCACCCTCCTTGGCCGCTTGCCGGCTTTCCCCACCCCCCAAGATGGACACGATGTCCAAGTTTGACTATCGATGATGGATGCATAATGCGAAAGCTAAGCCAATAGGCTTTGACAGGCATTACTAACTTACTCCCTTAACCCAATTTTGGAGCCACGTAGTCTCCTCATCACCCTCCCTAGCTGGCTGCCCCCTCCTTATAGAGGGACACAATGTCCAAGTTTGACCATCGATAATAGATGCATAATGCCAAGGCCAAGCCAATAGGATTTGACCAGCATTATTAACTTACTCCCTACGCTCTGTTTGGGAGTGATATGCACATGCATGGGAGGAAGAAGGCGAAGTGAGAGTCACGTGGTCTTCTCACCACCCTCCCCAGTTGGCCCCCTCCCTAGATGGATAAGATGTCCAAGTTTAACCATCAATGCAGGATGCATAATGTTAAAGGCCAAGCAAACACGCTTTGACCGACATCATTGACTTACTCCCTCCACCTTATTTGAGAGTGGCACGCACATGCACATGAGGAAGAAGACGAAGTGAGAGCCACATGGTCTCCTCACCACTCCCCGGCCACTCGCCTCCCCCTTCCAGATGGACATGATATCCAAGTTTGATCATCAATGATGGATGAATAATACTAAAACAAAGTCAACAAGCTTTAACTGACATCATTGGCTTACATTCTCCACCTTGTTTGGGAGTAGTAAGCACATGCACAAGAGGAAGAAAACGAAGTGAGAGTCCTTAGCACCCTCCCTAGCCGTTTCCTCCAAATGGACACGATGTCCAAGTTTGACCATCGATGATGGATGCATAATGTCAAAGCCAAGCCAACAGGCTTTGACCGACATCATTAATTTACTCCTTGCACGCTATTTGGAAGTGGCACGCGCATGCATAGGAGGAAGAAGACGAAGTAAGAGTCACATGATCTCCTCACCACCCTCCTTAGCCGCCTGCATCCCCCCTTCCCCCCCAAGATAGACACGATGTCCAAGTTTGATCATCGATGATGGATGCATAATGCCAAGGCCAGACCAATAGGTTTTGACAGGCATCATTGACTTACTTCCTCCACCATATTTGGGAGTAGCATGCACATGCACAGGAGAAATAAAACGAAGTGAGAGCCACGTGGTCTCCTCACCACCCTCCTTGGCCGCCCGCTCACTCCCCCCCTAGATGAACATGATGTCCAAGTTTGACCATCGATGATGGATGCATAATGCGAAAGCTAAGCCAATAGGCTTTGACATGCATCATTAACTTACTCCCTCCACCCAATTTTGGAGTCATGTAGTCTCCTCACCCTCTCTGGCTAGCTACCCCCTCCCTATAGAGGGACACAATGTCAAAGTTTGACCATCGATGATGGATGCATAATGCCAAGGCCAAGCTAATAGGATTTGATCAGTATCATTGACTTACTCTCTCTGTCTTGTTTGGGAGTGACATACACATGCATGGGAGGAAGAAGACGAAGTGAGAGCCACGTGATCTTCTCACCACCCTCCCCGGCTGGCTCTCTCCCTAGATGGACAAGATGTCCAAGTTTAACCATTAATGAGGGATGCATAATGCCAAGGCCAAGCCAACACACTTTGACTAACATCATTAACTTACTCCCTCCACCCAATTTGGGAGTGGCACGCACATGCACATGAGGAAAAAGATTAAGTGAGAACCACGTAGTCTCCTCACCACTCCCCAGCCACCTGCCTCCCCCCTCCAGATGGACATGATATCCAAGTTGGACCATCAATGATGGATGAATAATACCAAGACAAAGTCACCAATCTTTGACCGACATCATCAACTTACTTTCTCCACCTTGTTTGGGAGTGGCACGACATGCACAAGAGGAAAAAAACGAAGTGAGAGCCATGTGGTCTCCTCACCACCCTCCCCGCTACGCCCTCCCCCCACCCCCCCCACTTTACTAGATGAACACAATGTCCAAGTTTGACAATTGATGATGGATGCATAATGCCAAAGCCAAGCCAATAGGTTTTGACTGGCATTGCTGACTTACTCCCTCCACCTCGATTGGGAGTGGTACGCACATGCATAGGATGAAAAAATGAGGTGAGAGCCACAGGTCTCCTCACCACCTTTCCCCCCCCCTCCCACCCACACCCCCCAACCAAAAAAAAAACAACCTTACCTTCCCTCTTTTCCAAAGATGCTCTTTTGCCTCACTATTTTTTCCCATATATGATTGGTTCTAGCAAATAAAAAAATGATAAACATATTTTTACGAGACATGGGACACGCGAATTAATAAAAATTTCGCCATTACGGGAGATAAATTATTTGAAATGACCAAGAAAAGTCTACATCGGAAAATGGGATAAATTATTTGAAATGACTAGAAAAAGTCTACATCGGAAAATGGGTGAATTATTTTATGAATTGATTACAAAATGACCACTACCAGAGAAAAAAAATTTCTAAAAACGACTAAAAAAGTCTGCCTCAGAGATTTGGTAAATTATTCTCTTCATTATTGCACTTTTGAAAGTCATTATTTTGTGGCATCATCTTAGGCAAGATGCCTTACGAGATTGCCCCACACTCCCTGGAGATGAAATGGGCCAAGAACATATTGACCTAGTGGTATCTTCTCGGTTCAAGTCCTCTTGGCAAGTTTTAAATCGTTTTACTTTGGTTGGGTTGGGTTGGCATGGGCTGGGCTAGGCAACGAACTCATCTCATCTAACGGATAAACGATAATTTAAGCAAGAAGCACAAATACCGTGCACTCCGCATGGGGCTCTCAAGTAAACTATTACGTGAATGTTGTTGCACTTAAATAACCAAAAAGTGGCAATTTGCTTTTGCGAATAAACTTGAAAATAATCGTTACTTGTTTTCTCTCAAAAACTATATATATATATATATATATATGAGTTTACACACAAAATAGAAAAGGAATTTTCAGACAGTAGTATTACGGTCGATTCAACTAACAAGAGTATAGTGTATTCTATTTTCAAAATTTTAAACGCATTTCCCTCTCTGTGCTAGGCAAAGGACTTATCTTATCCAGCAAATCAACAGGATAACGTAAGCCATATACTTTTTCCAACTATTTACATGCCCACGCACTCCGTGCGTGGCTCTTAGTAAATTATGTTTTGAAGTAAAATATTATTCTTCTCATTAGCAGCGGATTCATGTTATTTAATACATTGTGGTCAAAAGACAATTGGATGTTCAGATTTTTTAGTTAGCTAGATCTTGACTCTAAATTCATTATAATGCGGCTTTTCCTTATATTACCGGAAGAAGATTAAGAAAATCAGTAAACTAGCATGAATTTGGCCATGAATAAATACGCTTAATTTTGTATTTGAAATGCTTCCTACAAATAATAGTATGTTTTTGTATTTTTTCCTCAACTTATGGTTCTTGGAAGAGTACCACCACGCTAGCTTTCATTTGATCCAGAACTTAGTGGGCATTATATCTAGGTTCAAAGATTAGAACCGTTGTCAAGAAATTTCAGAGGAGAAAATAGCCATTCTTTCGAAATGATAGCGCTAGTAATCCTTACACTCTCAATACCAATTCCTCCCTTATTTTCATTAGATTAAGAATAATCAATTGGACCATCTTCGGGAACCAATTTTCTCATGGACACAACCTCAGTTTGGCCGTTAGATGGGTTTCGTAACTAGGGATCTCTGCACTGCCATTTGATTCAAAAACTCTAAGGTGAATGCTGCTGAAGATTTGTTTGACGCATGATTGCGGCTCATTGAGGAACCGCGAGTAATGGAGAATAAGGCCATTTGAGCTTCACAGTGGACCTAATGGCAGTATGCGCCAGGTCTAATCTTGATGTCCTTGGCTCCTGATCAATCTAATCTTTCCTCTAAATACATATGTTGGTACAGATAGCTCGCTAACATTCATACTCGGTTTGTTCATTGTCGTCCTCGTTGTTTTCTGCATATCTCCATCCCTCTACATTCTCTTAGGTTGCGTTTGGCAATCGAGATAAAATTCATGATAGAATATGATTTATCGTATTCTACGTTTGGTGCTCACTTAGGACAGGATAAAGTCGGATATAAGGGAGATATAGGCAGGATAAAATAATCCCATGTGGGAGGTGGGATAAATGTGAATAGGATTTCCAATGTCTATAATATGAAATTTATTTTTCTCGAATAAAAAATTTATTAAATTAACAAAATTAAAATTATATTTCAATATAAATAATATTTGAATTCTAATTTAAGAAATTAAAAATGAAAAAAATATAAATTTATTTTAAATTAATCTTATTTTAATTTATATATTCAACTTTAATTCTATCTTATAATAAACATTAAATTTATAAATTAAATATTTATATTTATTATATATTTTAGGTATTTTTGTATTTTAGGTATGATAGTACAGTTTACTATTTGATAAAATTTTATTAAAGAATGATGAAAGGGAAAAATAAATAATAAAGAAATAATATAAAAAAGAGGAAAAAATAAAAATAAAAATAAATTAAGGAATAATGTTACGAGAGATTTTCATCATCTCCGTTTATGAACATTTAGATTCATTTATAATGATATGCCATTTATATAATAAAAAAATGTGCATGATATGATGTGAATATATTTGACTTTAATACTACGATTCACCAAATGATGGATTGGATATAAAAAAATCCCAGAATTTCATATCATATCTTATCAAATCTTATCTTAATTAGAAATCCGGACGACCAAACGTAGCCTTAGTCCCTTTCCGTTTCTTCACTATCTTATTCCTCGTATGTCTTCTTTAACGGCCACGATTTCTTCACCACATTCAAAGTGACGGGAGTAGGGCTGGCGGCACCTTTCCTCTTAGCGGACTTTGGCCGGAGGTGTCTTCAAGTTCGGTTTCTGAATGCTTTCTTTCTGGCTTTTCCCGTTGGCGCGCTTTCCACCGTAATTTACCTTAATCACTAACTTCGTCCAGTTCACGTTCGGCATTGCGTGAGGCATTCTCAGCATTCTCACTAGCCGTGTACTCAGGATTCCTTGTCACGCGTCTCAAACGGACAAGCATAAGGGCAGTTAGAAAATGCCGACCCTTAAGCTCCGCTAGAAGGCTTAGAAGCTTTTTATTTTTATTTTTATTGTTGACACTTAAATTTTGACGACTCATTAGATAAAGTGAAAAAAAAAAGAGAAGAAAAGAAAATTAAAAGAATTATTTAAAAAATCGTTAAAAAAGATTTTTTTAAAAAAATTCATATCATTGCCACCATGCCATACAAGATGGCTAACGCTCGTATCGGTAATTTCTAGTTAAAATTGATCGGAATTACTAAATTGACAAATTTTAGAAAATTTTAGAACTAAATTTAACTAAATTAAAATATTTATATTAAATTAGTACAAATGCAATATACTTAGGACTTTTCTTTTTAGTATTTATCCCTGTGCTCAGCAGTTTGAAGTGACTCGGGAGATTCCCATGCGAACGATTCAGTCAATGAAACTCCCTTTCACCCGTAAAACTGAACACGAGAATAATGAGGCCGTCAATTCCTCTTTGTTGATTTAGAGACAGGTTAGTAAATGATAAAAAAAAAAAAAAAAAATTAAAGATCCAAGCATTGGAAACAATCATTACCAACAATGTAAATTCCACTAAAAGATATAACTGAAAATGAAGATGAAGAACAACGTACGTTCTTTGGTCAAAGCTTTACAAAAAGTACATTTGAGGTATTTATAATCCACAGTTACATGTAAACAGTTACGTGTTTCATATGTGATTCTTACTATATACCTATACTTATATAGAAATAGTCTCCCAAATTATTTGCTCAACTTTTTTTAGTTACATCCTACACCAACGTCTCATTTCTGTCTTCAACTGAGTTGGCATAATTCACTCATTGATACTTCTTATGCTCCAACACTTAGCCACAGCTTGGGGTTTGTTGATGACCTTGTCAACCAAATTTTCTCACCGACCGACTAACTAGAGTTGATCATGTTTGGTGTTAACAATCTCCAAAGTCAGCTTCAGGGCTGTCATTGTTAGAATGAGTTGTGGGTTCCTTTTTCGATCCTCTGTAGTATGCTCATTAAACAAACTAATTGATCTATAATGCCCTATAGATTTTTAGGAATAAGAACCGCATACGTCTGTGCCTAATCTGATGGAATTTGTCCTGCCTGAAAAGTCAGACGTGCAAGTTAGCTATGTCATCTCTAACCTTGTCCCGAAATATCTTGTAAAATGCTGCTTTGAAAAGCATCCAATCGGGTTATTTAATAGACTCATTTGCTCATGATTGCTTATAGAATAAGCCATAGACTATATTAAAAGCAAACCATCAGGGATTGACTATACTCGACAAATTCATAATACTTGTGAGTTGTGCGACATGGGAATTAATAAAAAGGAATGACCATTACCGAAGGAAAAATATTTAAAATAATCAATAAAAATCTATGCCAGAGAATGCGTCAATTGTTTTATAAATCAATTTAAAAAAAAGTTACAATTGGTCATCAAAAAGAAAAATTATTAAAAAATTACGACTACCAAAGGAAAATATTTTAAATTGACCAAAGGGCTAATACCCTAAAAAACCCCAAATTAGTACACTTGTAACAAATTTACCCCAAACTATTTTTCTGACTACAAAAAACCCCAAACTTGTATACTTTTGACAAATTTACCCCAAATTGGTACACTTGCGACAAATTTACCCTAGGTTAGTTTTTGTTAAATTTCATTGTCAAATTATTAAGTTAAATGACACGTGACAATTAATTGGTATATCAATTTGGGATTTTATGATCCGTTTGTCGCAATTTACAATTTTTATGATTATTTTGTGGTATTAATTCAATTTAGCGAATGGTATATTTTTCACAAATTTATTAGTTTGGGATTTTTTGTGATCAAATAAATTAGTTTGGAGTAAATTTATCATAAATATACAAGTTTATGATTTTTTATGGTTAGTAGGGGTAAATTTGTTACAAGTGTACTAGTTTGGGGTTTTTTATGGTCAAAAAATAGTTTGTGGTAAATTTATCACAAATATACAAGTTTGGGATTTTTCGCAGATAACCCCGACCAAACGAAGTTTGCGCCAGAAATTGCGTAAAATATTTTTTTTCAATGGTTGCACTTTCTTTTGTCAGACAATCGTTGGACTTTTGAAAGCCACCAATGTAGCAGCATTATCGTGCGCAAGAGCAGTTTTTTTTTTTTTTTTTTTTTGGTTGGAATCCCGGAGTAGTTAAAGACGAGTCAAGAACATGGAATCTCCACGGTCTCCTCTCGGACGTTTAGAATCATGTTACATGGGCTGGGCTGGATTGGGCTGGGCTGGGCTCACCGGCAAATCAAAAAGATAATTTGAGCAAGAAGTCCTAAAACTTGTTCCGACTACTTACATTTTAGCGGGCTCCGCTTCAACTCTTAGGTAGATTATACTTGTGAAAGTGATATGATTTAGCTTAAATTGAGTAAAATACAATATCTTGTGGTAATTTGATGTATTCATATTTTCTAGTTAACTGAAATTTTGAAAAAACACAATCAATAATCATAATGTCTTATCGTATAATTACATAAATAATATCGCAATGCATTCCATAGATACGGTAATCTTGATTCTATGTCCGTTATAATGCGACTTTTCCTTGTTTTTCTAGAAGAAGATTAAGAAAGTTAATTAGCACATATTAGGCAATGAATACATATAAATAATTTTGTCTATGAAAGGCTTCTTATAAACAATAGCATGCATTGTTTTTCAACATATAGTTCTTGGAAGAGTACCATAATCCTAGCTTTCATTTGACTCAAACTTAAGAGGACAGTATCCAGGTTCCTATAAGCATTTTCAGAAAACAAATTCCCACAAAAAAAAAAACTAATTATTTACTGCACACGATATATTTACAAACTACGGAGCAATGATACGATGATGGACGTACGTTACTAAGAATATAGAAAAAATAATTTGTAATATGTTCAAGTTGTTGACTGTATTCCGTAGAAAGTCTCAGAGGGTAGGAAATTCTAACATACTATATGAGACTTTGAGGTAGATCACTTCTTATTGTTCCGCTTATTTTGTGAAAAATAACTTTAAGGAAAATATTTTCCGGATTTTTTAAGATTTTGTTCACAGAAAATGAATTTGTTGGGAAATTTTTTTCCATCAACAGATAAAATTTTTTAAAATGGGGAAACATATTTTTTCATTTTTCAAGTAGGAAAAATGTTTTTCATATATTCTTTCACCTCGATTTTTTCACCAATCACCTTTTTCTTTTATTTTTATTTTGTCTTTTTTTCTTCTTTTAGAAATTGAGTTTTTAATTTTTTCTTTTTTTCTTTTTTTCCTTTTCTTTCTTTTTTTTTTTAATTATAATGCAACTTTTCCTTATATTACAAGAAGACCGAGAAAATTAGCTAATTAGCATGAATTTGGCAATGAATACATGTAGCTAGTTTTGTCTATGAAATATTCCATAGCTATGGTCTGTGAACTTCTTTAGATCGGAGCAGGTCTGTGAGATTGTTCTCTTCCTCGAGCGAGCTCCCAGTTGTCCCCCGTTCCAAGACCTAGTCCTTACACCTTTTCTTGAGCTTCTCACTCATGGATATCTGCAATAGCCACTCGTTGCGTCCATCTACTGGATGGCCCAAAGTTACCCGCTACGAAGTCTTTCTCAGTTTCAGAGGAGAAGATATTCGGGGGGGCTTCATTGACTTTCTCTACGAAGGCCTCGCCGATTCAGGGATCATTGCATTTATCGATTATGATGGGATTGAAATGGGAGAAGCGATCATGGATAAGATATTCCAAGTTATCAGAGACTCAGAGATATGCATTCCCATCTTCTCCAAAGATTTCGCTTCCAGTACGAGTTGTCTGAAGGAGGTGGCGGAAATGGTGGAGTGTCGCCGGACAATCATGCCCATTTTCTACGACGTCAGCCCTTCAGTCGTCGGCAAACATCTGGAGAGTTATCACCAGTCCTTCAGCAAACATGCGGCCGAGGGGGTGACGTCAGCGACTATAGACAAGTGGAAGGAGGCTCTGCAGATGGTTTCCCGAATTCTGGGATGGGATCTTGAGAAACTTAAATGGGGGTAAATCCAAATCAAGATTTTGATGCTTCTTTTGACTTCTCCACTACTAATGATCGAGTATGAAATTATAGCAAGAAAAAAGTGTGTGCATCTTTTCTTTTCCTTGGTGTACTGTCCGACCAGTTGTTCCATTTCGCATCTTACTCTTTCTTTTCCCGTTTGGCAGACAGAGCAAACTTATAAAAGAGGTCGCTTCCACGGTCCGCCGATTCTTGGGCAAGACTGACTTAGCTGTGACACCATATTTAGTCGGGATGGATCACCGTGTACAAGAGGTGATGAAAAAACTTGATGTTCGCTATGCATATGGAAAAGTAATCGAAGGACAAATGCTGACAGGAAAACGTGTGGTTGAGATATCAGGACTTTCAGGAATCGGAAAATCGACTCTTGCCATGGTTGTCTGCGAGAAAATCTACAGTCTCTTTGAAGGTTGGAGCTTCCTTGAAAATGTCCATGGAATGGTTAAGGACGGGAGACTCCTATGTCTCCAGGAACATTTGATCGGTCGCCTCCAAAAGAAAACATGTACACTCAGATCTTCTTCTGAAGGTACCGAATTTATCAAGTACCAATTTAGAAATATGAGGGTTCTTATTATCTTAGACGATGTTAGTGATTTTCAACAAATTGATTCATTAGCCAAAGATCCAAGTTGGTTTGGTCCAGGAAGCAGGATCATCATGATCTCTAGGATACGCAATCTTGTTGACGAGTATAGTCAGGCGCTCAGTGTTGTTAGCGGTTGTGATTACATCCTCATTGAAAAATACGAGCTCGCAAAAATGAATGATGACGATTCTTTTCAGCTGTTCTGTAAGTATGCTCTTAGAGGAAAACCTCCTCCACAGAAACTATCCTCTTTGGCACGGAAGATTAGTTTGGCTGCCGAAGGGAATCCTATTGTTATTCAAGTTATTGGTTCATCTTTATGTGGAAAGCTGAAAGAGCAATGGGAGGAGGCAATCAATATATTGAGCCACGGGCCTTTGTATGAGAAAATCAAACGAGCTCTGATGAAAAGATATGAAGATTTAGAGAAAAATGCCCAAAAGATATTTCTCGACGTGGCATGCTTTTTTATTGGAAGGGATCAGACGATATCCTCTTACATGTGGAAAGCCTGTAATTACCATCCTTCTACACGGATTGCCGAGCTTCAGGACAAATCTTTGGTAACAATCACAGAAAATAATGAATTGCAGATGCATAATCAAGTAAAACTCCTTGGGAGGGAGATTGTCGAGGAGGAAAGTCCAGGGAGACCTTCCCAGCGTAGCAGGCTTTGGAATCAAGAGGATATTAAACGAGTACTGAATGAAGATACGGTAAAATCTTGAAGAAAAGAAAGTCCCTCTTTTAATTTGAATTAGAGTACTTCGAATACTCAATTCAATTTTCAGAAATGATTGTGAATGATCTTCTATTTCACTTTCTTCTTTTTCCATTTTTCCACGATTGGCAGGTCGCTGCGGTTGAAGCCCTCAGTGCCACGTTCGACCGCCCCCATTTATTTGCTAAACGTAGGTTTTTCCATAATTTCTCCAATCTTATTTATCTTTAAATGAACTGCCCCATTCTTAAGGGACATAAGCGGACCGCAAGGAACTTCGGAGAGGATCTTTTCCTTCCATGGTTAAAATGGCTTGAATGGCAAGGGTGCCTCAATATCTCCATTCTACTTGCTTTAGATCTATCCAACTTGGTCTATCTTAATCTGTCTGGGAGTTCCTCCACGAATTGGCGGTGTTGGAAGCAAATTATAAGGGTATGACGACATGCCTGTACATTTCTGTCATCCTGTTTAACAATAGCTTGAAGTAAGCAAGGCGTTTACATTCGCTTGTTTCGCAGAAGGCCAAAAACTTGAAGGTTTTGATCCTAAAAGGTTGTCGTTGGCTAGCTAAATCTCCAGTTTCCCATGCTCCTGTAAACTTAGAGAGACTAAACCTGGAACGTTGTGCTATATTACCTCCGCTTGTTATGAGGTCCATTAGCAAGCTAAGGAAATTAGTTTCTTTGGATATCAAGTCCTGCAGCTTCGTGCAAGAGTTGCCAGAAGGTATAGGTTACTTGGAAACTCTGAAAGAGCTTTATATCGATGGAACTGCCATTAGAGCCATCGATATCCCTGAGGGTTCGTATGGGAAGCTTGAAACTCTGAGTGCTTGCAACAGTAAAATCTTGTCTCTACCCGATAGAATTGGCAACTTGAAATCTCTTTCGTACCTAGCTTTGGACGACACTGAACTCAGTGAGCTCCCTTATTCCATCGGCTTTCTGGAGAATCTTCAGACACTATCTCTCAGAAATTGCAGGAGCCTGTGGAAACTGCCAGATTCCATCGGGAAACTCAAGGAGCTGCAACTCATGGATCTTTCGTACACGTTAGTCAATGAACTACCTTCATATGTCGAGGATTTGAAAAACTTGAAAGTATTAAAGATGGTTCACACTTTTCTTAGAGAATTTTCTGGAGGCATTAAGAATCTAGAGAGTTTAGAAGCGATAGATTTCTCAGACTGCAGAAATTTGAAAGGGGAATGCAACATTATGGGATTATCGTCTTTGCGGACCTTACTTATTCAAAATACTGATATTTCTGAGCTGATTGTGATGGATCATCTATACCCTAATCTCCAAAACCTCAAACGAGATGGCAAAGTTCACATCTCGACAATTGGAACTACAAAAGGAGCACAGCATGGGATCAACGGATGTGAGGCTACGACACTGCTCCAGGCAAACGGTATCATATTGGCATGCAGATGATGATCAGTGACCGAACCAAGGTGGCGGTCAGACAAAAGCAAGAAAGTTCCCGGGGGACGAGGTTTGGCTAAAGAGGAAGAGTTTGCGCCCGTGTCTCTTTAATTCTAATTTTGTAACTGATCGAGCATGTCAATTGATCTTCCTGCAATAAAGGCCATTAGAGGCATAACCGAATTCCAATTTTCGCTTCTATTCTGAATTTCCAATCTCCATTCTTCTTTCGTTTTCTTGGCCATCACATTCACTCACTTTTTATTGTCTCTTATGCTTGTCCATTTCCCGCAATTTTGTGCGCACGTGCTAATGATTATGCATCGCATAAGCATTGCACTGGATCCTGTTCTCCAATATGCCGAAGTCTACTGTCGAATTGGCGATTGTTTATGATTTTCGAATATCAGTAATTTGACCGTGAAAAGTTTGCTTGCCGAGTTGGAATTGTCCAGGTTAAGAATATGGTCAATAGTAGAGAATGAAATCTTGCTATTACTCCTTTCTTAGCAATTTTAAAACTAAAACAAAAATTTGATTATGCATTCGACCATCTAACAGAAATTCTTCGAAGGTTTAATATGTTTGTGGATGTCGTAGCACCTATATTACCAAAAATTGGAAGTGATTGCTTTTTCAAATAAAATTGAAAATGATTATTGCTTGGTTCTCTTAATAATTGATTTAATTTAACTAGTATGAAAACTATATATGTAATAATTTAACTATAGTCAACGTACACCGTGCCATTCAAAAGAATATCTCACATGAAAAATTGTGCTTACATGCACAATTGAAAAGAGAAAACTTTCTGGTCGTGACAAAGTATTGTGATCAATCTAACTAACAAAATATTAGTGTATTTTATTTCCAAGATTTATAACGCAATGTCCTTAATGACGCTTATAATCAATAAAAATATCTAGTATATGATTAATATGCTGACTTTTTAGACATTTTTAATATTTGTTAACAAGATTTTTTAGGATTATATCTTGTGATATTATGACTCACATATATGTATGATATATTATCGTCATCTAGGTATTGGATCCTCAAACATCAGCTATTAAATCATGTCTCGAGTTTATGTCGTGTACGACACCTATATCCGTTGGAAGATTTTAATTCCGTCAAACTCTGATGTTGCCTTTTATGAATAATAATCTTGGATTATAGTGGATATGTATAAGCCCAAGGTTCAGCACAAGATATTCGTTAGGTACTTCTTTTATCCAAGTTTGAATATTTGACCAAGAAGTGGACGTCTCTTCCTTGTTCATTATAAAAGTCAGCACAAGAAAGACAAAAAGAAAAGGGCAGCTCTTGTTTAAGCTGAACAGTGGACTCCAAGAAGGATTAACAACGAGCCTTTCTTGGACGCACGAAAGAGTTTGCTCTTTGGCCACGCCCAGGAAGCAAGGCACACGGAAATTATTTTGTGTCGTGAGTTTTACATCCACTTGAGTTGTTTATTTATAAACATTGTGTGTTTAGACTTAATCTAAATATGTGAAACACTCGAGCTTTTGAGTGATTGTAATTTTGACTCTCCGATTATTAATAGAGTATTTGCTACTACTCTCCCCATAGAGTAGGTACGAATACTTGTACCAAACTACGTAAATTTACAGTGTCCTTTAGTGTTCCTAGTATATTTCTCTAATAATTTCACATTACTTAATTACAAGATGCTGTCAATTTCAACATTAATTTTACAACACTAGTTAGAAAAGAAATGTATTTTAAAAGAAAATTTTGATCAAGTAAGGATCCATTTGTTTCACAAAAAATGAAAAAATGTGGAAAACATTTTCCTTAAAATAATCACTTATATCGCTTGTAATAATTAGTTAATAAAAAATATCTTCATTATTGACACTAAATTATATTTAAACATTCTTGTGGACAACGAAAAGAATTTCTTTCTTTCATTTTTATAAGCAATGTAAGCAATTATTTTTAGAAATATTTTTTTGATCATTCATTTTTCATAAAACAAACAAAACATAAGTATATCCAATACTTTCAAGCGTAAAATGGTATGAGTAAGTTACTAGATTAATGTGACCTAAGCAATTCCACGCTCAATTAGTGTAGCCTCATTTTTTTTCGCTTTAGAGTGATATAAAATTGAATAAAAATATAACAAAAACTGACTTTATTCGGAAGTGTAAATGTTCTTATTAATTATTCATCCTTCATACATTTTACGTCTATTTTAAAATTATGAAAACTTATGACTCTATTTATGTTATAATATCTCGTGCATGGCACTAGGGTTTTTGTTTCAGTTTTTTTTTTTTTCTTTAATTCTTATCTATAGCACCAAACAAGGAATCTTTGCCAGAGGCATCTCCGACTGTTCCTGCACCGGCCCTTGTTTGTTTTTCATTGCGCTTTGCTCGTGATTGTTTTTTCTTCTTTTTTTTTCTTTTTTTTTTGTCTTTTTTAGTACATCTGAAGAATTTTTTTTTAATGTACATCTGAAGAAGGAAAAAAGAAAATAAAAATGAATCAGTAAAGATAGCACTTTCCCGCTAAATCAGCTTGCAAAAGTGGGCAGAGACCCGTCCAAGGAACTTCCCAAACAAAAAGCAATCTCTCAGTGCACGTTCTAGCTTTAGCCAAAGAACCCTTGCAAAAGTTGCTTTCGCAAAAAAGCATGCCGACAAATGATGAAACAACTTCGGAAAGGACGTAGAATCTGATTAAGAATCAGCCAGAATCCTATTTTCTAGCACCTTATAAGATGATCTTTTGGGAGGCATCACACAAACTGATTGGTCTATATCGGCCTATGGCATTCTGATAATTGAATCATAGGAATAAGAACCACGTGCATCTCTGCCAAATCTGACGGAATTCGTCTTGTTTGAAAAGCCACACGTTTCATGTTGACCATGTCATCTCCAACCACACCTCGGAATATCAGGAAGAAAACTACGTTTGGGAGGCGTGGAAGACGAAGATGCTGACACTGGCACGCACATGCAAGAAAGGAAGACGATGCAATGATAGCCATGGGATTATGATAATTGAACCAATGGAGTAAGAACCACATGCATCTGCGCCAAAAATTTGATGGACTTTGTCTTTGTTTGAAAAGCCGCACGTCCCATGTCAACCATGTCATCTTCAACCCGATCCCGATGTGTCAAAAAAAAAAAAAAAACTACGTTTGGGAGGCACGAAAGGCACTGACCTTGGCGCGCACATGCACATGACGAAGCAACGAAATGAGAGCCGCGAGCTCTCCTCCCCAACATCCCTCTTTTCCAAAGGGATTAATACCCTGAAAAACCCCAAACTAGTATACCGTGACAAACCCAAAATTATTTTTTTGACCATCAAAAACCCCAAACCGGTACACTTATAACAAATTTACCTTATGTTAGTTTTCGTTAAATTTTATTGTCAAATAATTAAGTTAAATGACACGTGACCATTGATTAGTATATCAATTTGAGATTTTACGCTCCGTTTATCACAATTTACAATTTTTGTGATTTTTTGTGATATTAATCCAATTTAGTGGATGGTGTATATTTGTCACAAATTTACCAATTTGAAGTTTTTTGCGGTTGAATAAATTAGTTTTGCGTAAAATTATCATAAATGTACCGATTTAGGGTTTTTATGGTTAATCGAGGTAAATTTATTACAGATGTAACAGTTTGAGGTTTGTCATGGTAAAAAAAATAGGTTGGGGTAAATTTGTCACAAGTGTACTAGTTTTGGGTTTTTCAATGTATTAACCCTTCCCAAAGATGCTCTTTGTCCCCCACCTCCTTAAGGTTCTTGCCAACCTCGAGAAAAACATGAATATAATTTTATGAGGCTCGAAGAATGAGAATTAATATAAAAAAATTCACCATCACCTAATAAAAATAATTAAAATGACCAAAAGAAGTCTTTGTAGAGTGGGTGAATTTGTATAGAAATTGATAAAATATTGGTCATACAAAAGAAAAATAATTAAAAAGGTATTACTACCGAAGAAAAATGTTTATAAATGACCAAACCGATGTGAGAGATTAGGTCAACTACTTAAAAAAAAAAATCTTGCACTTCTTAAAGCCACCACTTTGCGGCATTATCATATGCTAGGCATCTTATAGGATTGTCTGAGTACTTAAAGATGGGACAAGCCAAGAACATGCGATCCCAATGGTAACTCCATGGTTCAAGTTTCCTCGGAGGTTTTGAATCATGTTATTTAGGTTGGATTGGATTGGATTAGGCTAAGCTAGGTGGGTGACTCATCTAAGTTAGAAATATGAAAACTTATTCCAACTATTTATATGCTTGTGCACTCCATTTCGGCCCTTAAGTAAATTATATTGCAAAGTGATGTGTTTTAGCTATATTATGCAAAATTCTTCTAATTAGAATTCAATTTATTTAAAGGCACATATTGTGATTAAAGGCCAGCTTGATGTGCAAATATATTTGGCTTACTAAATTGTCCAAAAATATAGCACTATATGGACATGGAGATCTTGATTCTAGCACTATATGGACATGGAGATCTTGATTCTAAGTCCATTATAATGGGAGCTTTCCTTATGTTACCATAAGAAGATTGAGAAAATTGGTTAATGAGCATGAATTTGGCGATGAATCTATCTAGTTAATTTTGTCTATGAAATGATTACTATAGATTATAGTACGCCCTTGTATTGTTTTTCAAATTATTGTTCTTGGAGAGTGTCATAACCCAAGCTTTCATTTTATTCAGAACCTAGAGGACTATATCTAGGTCCAAAGTTTAGAACCACTTTCGAATAAGTTCTTTCTTGAAAGGGAAAAGGCCACCAAAAGTCCCAAACTTTGCTCACTGTGATGTATTTATCTTAATTTTTTTATGACATCAAAAATCCTAAATTTGTACCCATGTAACACATTTACCCCAAACTTTTATCTGTGTGACACATTTATCCCAAGCTTCTTTTCTGTGACATCAAATTTTTTGGGGTAAATGTGTTATATAGATATAATTTTAGGATTTTTAGTGTCACAATAAGAAGTTTGGAGTAAATATGCTACTCTGTACAAGTTTAGGTTAAATGTGCCACATAGATATAAGAACAAAAGTTTGGGTTAAATGTATTGTTGACACTTATTTTTAGCAAATCTAGGAAAATAAGGAAAATAAAAATTGCATTTTTAAACAAATAAAATAAAAAAAAAATGAAATTGGGGGAAATTGATTTGATTGAAGTATGCGAGGAAATTTGAAATTCGATGAGCATTCGATTTCGATAAATGCATAAATAATTAAAAATCAGGTGACCAAAGGGCAAGAAAATTTTTATAAAACGGAATAAATGCTGAAAGCGGATCGGGGCGATTACGAAATCACGTTCCGATTGCGGGGGCCGATTTAATGCAACATAAGATGGAAAGTCGAAAGTTGCTATAAAATGGTCATCTGAAAATCACTATAAAAGAAGCCATAATTTTCATGAGCCAGGGGGTTTTTCAAAAAAAAATTTCAGAGAAAAAAAACAGAATTCGTGCGAAAGAAAATTCGTGCAAAAGAAGGCCGTGGAGTGAGTTTTCCTTTTTATTTCTTTTGGTCTTTTCAAAGTCAAAAGAAAAGAAGAAAAAAGTTTTTGCTTTTGGCTGAAGAGTGAAAGAGACGTGAGTGCAGAGGGTGGACGTGCGAATAGACAAGAGGGAGAGAATAAAAAAAAAGAGAGAAAAGCAAAAAAAACGCCACTGTTCATCTTCTCCGTGGCCTCCCCTTGCTGCGTGACCAACCCCTGCACCGTTGGTCTCCGAGCTGCTCGCGCTGCCTCCGCCGCGCCTCCGCCACCGCCACCTCGTCGGACTCTCCCCTGACGCGCAGCAGCATCGCCGCCCCGCCCTCAGCGACGCCCGCACCTGACCTACGCCGCTGACCCGCAGCACCGCCACCGCGCTGTTGCCGACGCTTCATCGACGCCCCGACGACCGCGCTCCCGCCCTCAGCGACGCCCGCACCTGACCTACGCCGCTGACCCGCAGCACCGCCACCGCGCTGTTGCCGACGTTTCATCGACGCCCCGACGACGCTGCGCCACTGCAACACCCCTCCTCCGCCCGTACCGGACCGCGATCATCCTCGCCCGCCGCTGCAGATTGCGACTCCAGCACCACCGGAGCCCGTGCACCACCTCGCCGCCGACGACCAGTAGTCCCGGTGCTGTTCAGCCCTCGCCAGAGTCCTAGCGCCGCCAGCCAACCGCCTGCCTCCCTCCGGCGTCACCCTCTGTCTCCTTTACTTACCTAGGTAGTTTTTATTATTTTTGCTTTTTACTTTTACTTTTTATTTTCTTTATAACTTAGTTTATTTTATTTGTTATGTTATCTTTTTGTGTATTTCATTTGATAGCATTTTTAGTTTAGTTATTTGATTTGTAATATTGGACGTTAATATCTATAATTTTTGTAGGCATTATCCGCAGGAATTTTGTCCGGAATTATTATGATTATTAATTTGATCCAAGAGACATTGGATCATTTTTTTTAATTATTTTAATTGTTGGGCTTTTTAGTGGAATTTCAATTGTTAAATCATAATGATTATTTAATTTGGTCCGTAAGACTTCGGATCAGATTTGTAATTATTTTGATCTCTTTGTCGTGATAATTAGGGTTAGAATAATCGTTAATTTGACCTTGTGAGACAACGGGTTATTTTTTCGATTATTTTAATCATTTATTTTGTTGATAGCTTAGGTTTAATATTTATCTAATAATTACTTATCTTTAAAAGAAAACTAAAAAAAATCAGAAAATAAAAAAAATCAGAAAAATCAAAAAATCAAAATTCTGCATGAGCATATATGTTTAGTAAATCAAACATGTAGGTTTAGAAAATTAGAATTTTCTTAGGATTACATTTTTTAGGATTGCGTTTTTTAGAAATAAGTTAGGGTTGGACCTAAATTAATTTTTTAGATAATGTTCATACATTTTAACTATTTCATTTTTCAAAAAATAGTTTTCTAAGATAGGATAGGGTTTAAGTCAAATTATTCCCTAGAATAGATTAGAAAATTATCCCTTTTTAGATAGATTAATTAGGGTTTTCATAAATTCTGAATTCCAATAACAAATTGCAAAAAATACTAGGCGCATGCTAACTAGTTCGCACAATAGGGGCATTTAATCAAAATTTGTTCATTAGTAAAATTAGGTCATGAGGTGCATGTTAATTAATTTGCATAATAGACCCATTTAATTAGAATTTGCATATTAATAGGATTAAGTCATTTAGTTTAAAAATGCATTTTTATAAAAGAACTCCAATTTTTAAGAAAAAAAAAAATGATTGCTTGCTTTGTGTGATGCAATTTATTTATTTGAATGTTTTAAATAATGGATGAGCACCCGTGTGGTCACCACATTTGCATGATAGTAATTTAGGGTAAAATAAATCAGCTGCTTGCAAAAACATTTTGAAAAAATTAAAAAGAAATGGTACCGAAAGGGCATTAGAAAATTCTAGTGTAACTAAGTCACCGTACCCTTAGTCTCTGTTCGTATGAGTAAAATAAATCTCCCTTTATTTTACTTAGGTGTCTAATCGACCTACCATAAACCGATTAGTGGCGACTCCTAGTTAATAACCTCTTGCATGTTTTGAAATTTAGACTTAAGTTGCGATTTGGTATGAGCTTGGGAGAGCCCGAGCTAAGTTTAAAAGCTTAGTAGTCCATTAACCTAGTTTTAGGTGGTGCACCAAAAAATAGGTCGCTACATGTGTCATACTATACAAGTTTTGAGTAAATACATCACACAAGTATAAGTTTGAGATTTTTAGTATCACATAAAAAAAAAAAGTTTGGTATAAAAATGTCACAATAGGCAAAATTTGAGATTTTTGGTGGCTTTTACCCTCAACATTCATAGACCTAGATGGACACGACGCCCAAGTCTGACCATCGATGATTGATGCATAATGCCAAGGCTAAGCCAATAGGCTTTGACCGGCATTATTAACTTGCACCCTCCATCATATTTGGGAGTGGCACGCACATGCACAGGAGGAAGAAGGTGAAGTGAGAGCCACATGGTCTCCTCACCACCCTCCTTGACCGTCCACCTCCCCCCCGCCACAACAGACACGATATCCAAGTTTGACCACCAATGATGGATGCATAATTCCAAGACCATACCAACAGGCTTTAACCAGCATCATTGACTTACTCCTCCACCCTATTTGGGAGTGGCACACACATGCATAGGAGAAAGAAAATGAAGTGAGAGTCACGTGTTCTCCTCACCACCCTCTCCGGCCATCCCCTTTAAATGGACACGATATCCAAGTTTAACCATTGATAATAGATGCATAATGCTAAGGCCAAGCCAACAAGCTTTGACCGACATTATTGACTTACTCCCTCCACCCTGTTTGGGAGTGGCATGCATATGCATGAGAGGAAGAAGACGAAGTAAGAGTCAGGTGGTCTCCCCACCACCCTCCCTAGTCGCCCACCTCACCCCCTCCCCCCCAAGATAGACACGATGTCTAAGTTTGACCATCAATTATGGATGCATAATGCTAAGGCCAGACCAATAGGTTTTGACCGGTATCATTTGACTTACTCCCTCCACTCTATGTGGGAGTGGCACACACATGCACAGGAGAAAAAAGACGAAGTGAGCCATGTAATCTCTTTGCCCCTCCCCCCCTAACAAATGGACATAATGTTCACGTTTGACTATCGATGATGGATGCATAATGCAAAAGCCAAGCCAATAGGCTTTGATAGGCATCATTGACTTACTCCTTCCACCCAGTTTGGGAGTAGCACGCACATGCACATGAGAAAGAAGACGAACTGAGAGCCATGTGGTCTCCTCATCACTCTCACTAGTCGGCTGCCCCCTCTCCCTAGAGGGACACAATGTCTAAGCTTGAACATTGATGATGGATAAATAATGCCAAGGCCAAGCCAATAAGATTTGCCGAGTATCATTGACTTACTCTCTTCACCATGTTTGGGAGTGACACACATGCATGGGAGGAAGAAGACGGAGTGAGAGCCATGTGGTCTTCTCACCACCCTCCTCGACCGACCCTCTCCCCAGATGGATAAGATGTCCAATTCTAACCATCAATGATGGATGCATAATACCAAAGCCAAACCAACACGCTTTAACCGGCATTATTGACTTACTCCCTCCACCCTATTTAGAAGTGGCACGCACATCGATGATGGATGCATAATGCGAAAGCCAAGCCAATAGGCTTTGACAGGCATCATTGACTTACTTCTTGCACCCAATTTGGGAGTGAAACGCACATGCACAGAAGGAAAAAGATGAAATGAGAGCCACGTGGTCTTCTCATCACCCTTCCCGGCCGGGTGCCCCCTCCCCCTAGAGGGACACAATATCCAAGTTTGACCATCAATGATGGATGCATAATGCTAAGGCCAAGCCAATAGGATTTGACTAGTATCATTGACTTACTCTCTCCATCATGTTTGGGAGTGACATGCACATGCATGGGAGGAAGAAGACAGAGTAAGAGCCACATGGTCTTCTCACCACCCTCCCTAGCCAGCCCCCTCTCCCAGATGGACAAGATGTCTAAGTCTAACCATCAATGATGGATGCATAATGTCAAGGCCAAACCAACATGCTTTGACCGACATCATTGACTTACTCACTCCACCCTATTTAGAAGTGGGACGTACATCGATGATGGATGCATAATGCGAAAGCCAAGCCAATAGGTTTTGACAAGTATCATTGACTTACTCCTTCCACCTAGTTTGGGAGTGGCACGCACATGCACAAGAGGAAGAAGACGAAATGAGAGCCACGTGGTCTCCTCATCACCTTCACCTGCCGGTTGCCCCCTCCTTCTAGAGGGACACAATGTCCAAGTTTGACCATCGATGATTGATGCATAATGCCAAAGCCAAGCCAATAGGATTTGACGAGTATCATTGACTTACTCTCTCCACCCTATTTGGGAGTGACGCGCACATACATGAGAGGGAGAAGACAGAGTGAGAGCCACATGGTCTTCTCACCACCCTCCCCAGCCGACCTCCTCCCCAGATGGACAAGATGTCTAAGTCTAACCATCAATGATGGATGCATAATGCCAAGGCCAAATTAACACGCTTTGACCGACATCATTGACTTACCCACTCCACCCTATTTGGAAGTGGCACGCACATCAATGATAGATGCATAATGCGAAAGCCAAGCTAATAGGCTTTGACAAGCATCATTGACTTACTCATTTCACCCAGTTTGGGAGTGGCACGCACATGCACAGGAGGAAGAAGACGAAATGAGAGCCATGTGATCTCATCACCCTTACCGGCCGGCTGCCCTCTCCCCCTAGAGGGACACAATGTCCAAGTTTGACCATCGATAATTGACGCATAATGCCAAAGCCAAACCAATAGGATTTGACGAGTATCATTGACTTACTCTCTCCACCATATTTGGGAGTGACGCGCACATGTATGAGAGGGAGAAAATAGATTGAGAGCCACATGATCTTCTCACCACCCTCCCCAGCCGATCTCCTCCTTAGATGGACAAGATGTCTAAGTCTAACCATTAATGATGGATGCATAATGCCAAGGCCAAATTAACATGCTTTAATCGACATCATTGATTTATCCACTCCACCCTATTTGAAAGTGGCACGCACATCGATGATAGATGCATAATGCGAAAGCCAAGCCAATAGGCTTTGACAAGCATCATTAACTTACTCATTCCACCCAGTTTGTGAGTGGCACGCACATGCAGAGGAGGAAGAAGACGAAATGAGAGCCATGTGATCTCCTCATCACCCTTGCCGGCTGGCTGCCCCCTCCCCCTAGAGGGACACAATGTTCAAGTTTGACCATCGATAATTGATGCATAATGCCAAAGCCAAGCCAATAGGATTTGACGAGTATCATTGACTTACTCTCTCCACCCTATTTGAGAGTGACGCGCACATGCATGAGAGGAAGAAGACAGAGTGAGAGCCACATGGTCTTCTCACCACCCTCCCTAGCCGGCCTCCTCCCTAGATGGACAAGATGTCTAAGTCTAATTATCAATGATGGATGCATAATGCCAAGACCAAATTAACACGCTTTGACCAGCATCATTGACTTACTCCCTCCACCCTATTTGGGAGTGGCACGCACATTGATGATTGATGCATAATGCAAAAGCCAAGCCAATAGGCTTTGACATGCATCATTGACTTACTCCTTCCCCCCAGTTTGAGAATGGCACGCACATGCACAAGAGGAAGAATACGAAGTGAGAGCCACGTGGTCTCCTCATCACCATCGCCGACCGGCTCCCCCCTCCCCTTAGAGGGACACAATGTCCAAGGCAAAGCCAATAAGATTTGACGAGTATCGTTGACTTACTCTCTCCACCCTGTTTGGGAGTGACGTGCACATGCATGGGAGGAAGAAGACGGAATGAGAGCCACGTGATCTTCTCACCACCCTCCCCGACCGACCCCCTCCTTAGATGGACAAGATGTCTAAGTCTAACCATCAATGATAGATACATAATGCCAAGGCTAAACTAACACGCTTTGACCGGCATCATTGACTTACTCCCTCCACCCTATTTGAGAGTGGCACACACATTGATGATGGATGCATAATGCGAAAGCCAAGCCAATAGGCTTTGACGGCATCATTGACTTACTCCTTCCACCCAATTTGGGAGTGGCACACACATACATAGGAGGAAGAAGACGAAGTGAGAGCCACGTGGTCTCCTTATCTGCCTCCCCAGCCGGCTGTCCCCTCCCCCTAGAGGGACACAATGTCCAAGTTTGACCATCGATAATGGATGCATAATACCAAGGCCAAGCCAATAGGATTTGACGAGTATCATTGACTTACTCTCTCCACCCTGTTTGGGAGTAACGCGCACATGCATGGGAGGAAGAAGACGGAGTGAGAGCCATGTGGTCTTCTCACCACCCTCCCCAGCTAGCCCCCTCCCTTGATGGACAAGATGTCCAAGTCTAAGCATCAATGATAGATGCATAATGCCAAAGCCAAACCAACACGCTTTGATCGACACACTTTGACCGACATCATTGACTTACTCCCTCCACCCTATTTGGGAGTGGCACGCACATGCACAGGAAAAAGAAGACGAAGTGAGAGTCATGTGGTCTCCTCACCACTCCTCGGCCACTCGCCTCCCCCCTCCAGATGGACATGATATCTAAATTTGACCATCAATGATGGATGAATAATACTAAGACAAAGTCAACAAGCTTTGATTGACATTATTGACTTACTCCCTTCACCTTGTTTGGGAGTGGCACACACATGCACAAGAGGAAGAAGACAGAGTGAGATCCTTGTGGTCTCCTCACCACCCTCTTCGGTTGCCGCCCCACCCCCCTTTCGCCAAATGGACACAATGTCCAAGTTTGACCATCGATGATGGATGCATAATGCCAAGGCCAAACCAATAGGTTTTGACTAGCATTGTTAACTTACTCCTTCCACCCCGTTTGAGAGTGGTATGCACATGCATAGGAGGAAGAAAACGAAGTGAGAGCGACAAGATCTTCTCACCACCCTTCCCGGTTGCCCTCTCCCCCCAACAAAAAAAACAACCTTACCTTCCCTCTTTCCCAAAGATGCTCTTTTGTCCCACTATTTTTTTCCATATCTGATTTGTTCTAGCAAATAAAAAATGATATTTTTATGAGACATGGGACACACGAATTACTAAAAATTTCACCATTACGGAAGATAAATTATTTGAAATGACCAGAAAAAGTCTTCATCAGAAAATGGGATAAATTATTTGAAATGACTAGAAAAAGTCTACATCAGAAAATGGGTGAATTGTTTTATGAATTGATTACAAAATGACCACTACCAAAGAAAAAAATGTTTAAACATGACTAAAAAAGTCTGCCTCAGAGATTCGGTAAATTATTCTCTTCCTTATTGCACTTTTGAAAGCCATTATTTTGCAACATTATCTTAGGCAAGATGCCTTACAAGATTGCCCCACGCTCCCTGGAGATGAAATGGGCCAAGAACATGTCGACCTAGTGGTATCTTCTCGGTTCAAGTCCTCTTAGCAGGTTTTAAATCATTTTACTTAGGTTAGGTTGGGTTGGTTTGGAATGGGCCGGGCTAGACAATGGACTCATCTCATTCAACGAATAAACTATAATTTAAGCAAGAAAGCACAAATGCCGTGCACTCCGCATGGGGCTCTCAAGTAAAACTATTACGTGAATGTTGTTGTACTTAAATAACCAAAAAGTGGCAATTTGCTTTTGCAAATAAACTTTAAAATAATCGTTACTTGTTTTCTCTCAAAAACTATATACATAATTATCTAATTATAGGTAGGTATGCCTTAGGTCAACCAAAAGTATTTCATGTACGAAAGTTTGAGTTTACACGCAAAAAAGAGAAGGAATTTTCTGACAGTAGTATTATAAGAGTATAGTGTATTCTATTTTCAAAATTTTAAACGCATTTCCCTCAATGTGCTAGGCAAAAAACTTATTGTTAGGATTAACGGATCCCCGAAAACCGGATTCGACACCGAATCGAACCCCTAAATCAATGCGGAAGACGAAGCCCGGGAAAAACCACGCATCACCGATCGTAAAGCACACCACGGATTCGAGCGTAACTTGTTAGCCACAGATTAAACACCAAACGCCAATGGAGAAAGAGAATCCGGTTGAATCGATCCGATGAAGCCTTGAAGGGAAGAAATTGGAAGCCGTATGCCTACTGTTCTTCGGGAGAGAAAACGCGCGGGAGAGAAAACACAATTTTTGATTCAACAAAACGTACGTATGCCTTTCTCTCTCTTCCCTTTTATACCCCCTCCTTTCCACGTGCCCTATTCCCGTGGGCCGGGCTTTCTGGGCCCAGCTTGAGCGGACGGGCCTTAAGCCCAATTACAATAAAAGCCTTCATCTCCCACTCGCACATGGTGGTCCAAAACCAACATGGGCGGACATGTCCTACTCAGGCCCATCAGAGAATAATCCATCATAGACTCTCTCTTAACATGGTGGGCCGAACAGAATTCTCTTTACCTCTCTTCAACATTCATACTGGTGAATAATCCGTGCGACCAGCATACTTTGAGAGCTCGTTGCTATACATCTGTTAGGAATATATAGCAGCTCATAATGGGCGTCACACTCCGAGTAGATTTAGTATGCGCAGTACCCTAGATCGATCGATCACATTTATATCTCCCTTGATCTCTTTTAAACAATGATATATATATATATATATTGTATTCACAATTATAATTATCACAAAGACATTCATAATTGATCGACCAGTGAATACAAAATCACAATGTGATTCTCCAAAATCGACCTTCCTCTTTCCTTCAAACTCTCAATTTCAGTCCAGCTTGCTTTTCTAGAAATGTCCCATTAGATCGAATCAAACTCATGACCATTGGCAACATCCTAAGATAGCAAACACTAAATAGAAATCTTGAGAATAAGTAAGAGTCATGAGGGGACAAAAAATTTGAGGAACCTTTTTCCCTCAAGAGTCTCACACGTCATAAAAGTTGAGATCAAACTTTTTGCTACTCTTATTGGTCGTCTCATGCATACGTAGTATGAAATACGTATTACGGTATTAACTCCTTTCCCATGGAGCGTATGTCTACACTTTTCATTACCGTACAGATGATAGTTCAGACATATCCAATGTCTAACTTGAGTTCACCTATCTACTCATTCACTAAATTCATCAGAACTCACATCTGGCATCTTAGACAGATAAAGTAAAATATGTGGGGTATTTTACTTTCGGACCTCATAAGTATTATGTCATCATCTTAACACTCGAGTTAAGGCGACATACGTGTTTTAAGCTTGAGCTCTCGATTATCACCTAGATAATAAGCTTAAAAACAGTCTCATCTCTATTTATCACACAAGAAACGGGCGATTACCCGTGTGAGTGGGCTAATCTTATATCTGTCCGACATACTCCTCTTAACTTAAAGTAATGCACTGAGCATTAAGATGCATAAAGATCACATAAAGATTCATAGACATTAATCAATGAAAAACAAAATTTCATAAATGTGAACAACTCAAGGAAATTACAATTCAGTACATCAGACTCTACGCAATCCTAGAGATTTTACATGACCACAAAACACATCTCTAGGTATTGGCTTTGTCATAGGATCTCGCTACCATTCTATGCGTAGATATGTACTTGCAAGTTCACATCCTTTCGTGCAACCATATCTTTTACAAAGTTATACTTGGTATCTATATGTTTGGTCTTGCCATGATACTTTGGATCTTTGGTGTACGCTATAGCTGCTTGGCTATCACAGTTAACTAATAATTGATTTGCAGCTTTCTCAATAACACCTAAATGATCCAAGAATCTCTTAAGCCAAACTCCTTCTTGTACTAGTCTGCTGATAATGCCACGAACTCAGCTTCCATCGTGGATAAGGCTATGCACGTTTGCTTCTTACTACTCCATGATATGGCGCCATTGCTTAGTAAGAATGCAAATCCAGAGGTAGATTTCCTTTCATCCAAATCTCCTCCCCAATCAACATCTAAATAGCCTTCAAGTCGCAGATCCTTTCCTTGGTAATTCAACTTGAAATCAGCAGTTCCCTTCAGATACCTCGGTATTCTCTTCACGGCTTTCCAATGTCTGGACTGGATTGGATTGGTATCTACTCACCATTCCAACTGCAAAACATATGTCGGGTCTTGTACACATCATAGCATACATCAAGCTCCCAACTGCACTTGCATAAGGAACATGTTTCATTTGTTCCTTCTCTTGTGGAGTCCTTGGATACAGTCTATGGCTCAATCCTTCACCCTTTGCAATAGGAGTGTCTATGGGTTTATAATCATGCATACGGAACCGTTCAAGAACCTTATTTATATAGGTTTCTTGCGAAAGAGACAACGATCTCTTCGAACGATCTCTTGAAATCTTAACTCCAAGAATGTATGCAGCTTCACCCATATCCTTCATCTCAAAGTTGGAAGACAACCAACTCTTGACAAGTCTTAACAAACTCCATATTGCTTCCGGCAATTAGTATATCATCAACATATAATGATATGATCACAAATTGATCCTTGGATCTTTTGATATATACACAATGATCCTCATCAATCATTGTAAAATCATATGCCATTATGGCGTTATGAAAACGTATATACCATTGCCTCGATGATCGCTTAAGACCATATATCGACCTCAAAAGTCGACATACATTTTCTTCTTGGCCTTTCACTATGAAACCAGCGGGTTGTTCCATATATATTTCTTCCTCTAATTCTCCATTGAGGAAAGCAGTCTTTACATCCATTTGATGTAACTCAAGATCCAGACTAGCCACTATTGCTAGAATAATGCGATTGAGGTAAATCTCACTACGGGAGAAAACGTATCTTCATAATCAATTCCTTCCTGTTGATTATACCCCTTCGCCACAAGGCGAGCCTTATGCCATTCTATCGAGCCATCAGCCTTTCGCTTTATTTTGAGAACCCATGTGTTCCCAATAGCTCTGCGTCCTTTTGGAAGATCAACCAATTCCCAGACTTGGTTTGATTTCATTGACTCAATTTCCTCTTCCATTGCATTAATCCATTTTTCCTTACTAGGGCAATTCAGAGCCTCATTAATATTTCTTGACTCATCATCATCTTGTGGAGCAACCATAAAAGTTTCCCCTTCAATGCCAAAACGTCAATGGGGAATACTTTGGCGACTTGTTCGCCGTATGGGAGATTGTACACTTTGCACATCAATCCCCATCATGCTCCCACTTGGATTAGGTAGTGGTGATGTCGTCTCATCATGTGGTTGCAATTGAGAATGAGTTGAATTCAATTCATCACCTCTCATATTACTCCCACTCGGATGAACTCCACTAACATCATTATCCTGATCCAAGGTCTCAAATAGGGAACAATCTTCCCATATTTCGCCCTTCTTAGGAAATTCATCCTCTAAGAATGTGACATCCCGTGATTCAAACTCAGTTATACTCCCACTTTCCTGCTCACCTATGAACACATACCCTTTTGAGTGTTCCGAGTACCTTATAAAAATACTCTTCTTTCCTCCGGGACCCAATTTCCCAAACTTGTGAGAGGACTCATGTGTGTAGGCAGCACAACCCCATGGCTTAAGAAAACTTAAGTCCGGTTTTCTACCTGTCCATAACTCATATGGAGTGGAAGCAACTTATTTGGAAGGCACACGGTTAAGTATATAGGCATCAGTTAACAACGCATCACTCCAAAAGGTGATAGGTAAGTTAGCATGCGCCATCATGGACCTAACCATTTCTAGTAGGGTTCTGTTTCTTCTCTCTGCAACACCATTTTGTTGAGGAGTATATGGAATAGACAATTGTCTTTCTATTCCTTTTTCATCACATAATTTTCTGAACTCATCAGATAAATATTCTCGACCTCGATCGGATCTCAATGCTTTTATTTTCTTGTCTAATTGATTTTCTACCAGGTTCATAAACCTTTTGAAACAACTTATTGCTTCAGATTTGTGAGAAATCAAATAGACATATCCGAATCGAGTATAATCATCAATAAACATGATGAAATAAACAGCCCCATGCCTTCCTCTCACATTCATTGGACCACGTACATCGAATGGATTAAATGCGAGAGGAAATTCAGCTCTTTTCCCTTTCCCAAATGGTTTCCGTGTTGTTTTCCCTTCTAAGCAATGCTTACATATAGGCAAATCGACTTTTTCAATGTTGCCCAACAAGCCCTCTTTGGCTAGTCTATTCATACGTTGTTGGCCAATGTGACCAAGCCTAACATGCCACACATTCACATCATTATCATAGGTATTAGAAGACGTGATAAGGGAATAACAAACATTAGCATTAACATAATCAATATCTAATACAATGAAACCATCAAGAAAATAACCACAACCATAGTAATTTGTACTCAAAAACAAATTCACACCTTTATTACAGAAGTTCACATTAAAACCTAGTCTAACCAACATTAAAACAGACACTAAATTCCGACGAATCTCCGGAGCATACAGCACATCATGAAGGAACAAAGTGCGTCCACCACGCATGTTCAGTTGGCAGGTGCCAATTCCTTTCACTTCAGCTCTGGAGTTGTTTCCCACGTAGATCCACTTAGTTCCAGTAGGTACTCGTCGGAATTCCACGAAGGATCCTCTATCCTTCGCTACATGGTCCGTTGCTCCCGAATCCACAACAACAAAGGATTAGACTCGGTTAAAAACACAGAACTCGACACAAAAGTAAAGTTCTGAAAAGTACAAGGGTGCATACCTTCTTTGGCTCACGACAGCGCGAGCATAGTGACCCTTCTTGTCACAGGTTGTAGCATTTCACCCTTGCCGCTTCTTCATGCGAGGACGCTTTCATCTATCATGTTGGTTAAACTTGGGTTTCTTCCCTGAAGGACCAGCTTCTTCCTTGCCTTTCCCCTTATCAAACCAGCTAGGGCACTTGCGCTTGGAGCCCGAAGCTCCATTTGAGCTAGAACTAGCATGATATAGTTCAGCATCCGGCTTAGACGCCAAGAGGCGGTCCTCTTCCAGCTCAAGATGGCGCATTGCATCCTCGAAGGTTTTGATAGACTCATTATGGGTCAGGTGCACCTTCATATGCTCCCAACTCTGAGGCAAGGAACGAATCACTTTGCTTGCACTTGCTGCTCATCTCGTGAGGACATGGCCAGCATCTCTCAGTTCGGTTATCATGTTTGACATCTTTCTAAGATGTTGCTTCATGGTCTGACCATGAGGCTTCTTGTAAGAGTCAAACCTGATAGTGAGCTGCCTCAGTCTAGTCACCGAAGTATGACCAAATCTTGCTGCCAATGCCTCCCACATTTCCTTGGCATTGTCAAAACGCCGAAACTCTCGCATGACGTCATTTTCCATGCTGCTCGCAACGTGATGCGAGCTAGAGAGTTCATTCTTTTCCACGCGGAAAAAGCTTCTTTGTCTCTTTTGTCTTTGTGCGGTGGTTCCCTCTTCGAGTTCTACCATGGTCATGACAAGAGTCTCAAGTGCTTCTTGCTCTTCCAAAGACATACTTGGATTTTCATTTGCCATATTTCATAGTTGTCACCATTGAGCTTTTCACCTTTGTTCAGCTCGGCAACTATGCTCTTCGTGGCTGAAGCCATTGATCTTGAACACATCGACAAATATGCACGAATTATTAATGCCTATCATTTATGCATTCCTATTTTGCATAGACCCATCATATTAATGAATAATTTCAAGTAAGGCTTCAGAATCAAAAGGTCACTACGTTTCCAATCATCCTCCGAAAAATCCTAACTTAAAAATATCATTAATATGATTGTCATATGCAAAATCAATCCTATGAAGTTACAAAAACTTCTAAAACTACCCACAGCTAATTACCCACAGCAACCAGCAATAACAGAAAGCAACATATAATTGATACTTAATAAAACAATAATGCTTTCAATTAACACAACCAACATATAGGTTGCTTGTACAACAACAATCAGGTAGTCAATCATTACATAATGTGTCCACAAAGCACACTAAACAAACAAATCAATATAACTAACACCTAGTCGGCACACGAACTGGGAAAGATCCTCTTTTGTTTAATTTCTTGATCTTTTCCCTTGAAACAATACAGAAATATTCATTTACAAAATCCTTCACAATTTTCTTATAGAAAGCAGCTCCGTTGACATCCCATATGCGATTCAACACATCTTGCCATTCAGGTGGAAGAGTGCATATGAAAAATCGCACCATCTCAGACTGTGACATTGGACGACCATTCCATATGACCTGTTAAATTTTCCCGTTGACTTCAAGGACGTGATCAATTAAGTCACCTCTCTCCCATCGATGATCATCGGCTCGGCTATCGGCCTTAGACCCTATCCTTTTGTTCATCGAATCGCGCGAATAGGTGTGCGCAACCTCGGGGAGGCATTGTTCCCGCAACAAATGCGGAACAAAAATAAGGGATTACTTCTAATCCACATATAGACTTAATTGAAAAAAAGAAACACATTCTTTTCCTCTTTTTTTTTTTTTTTTTGGTCAACGGTCAACGGTTAACGGTTAACGGTCAAAGGTCGTCGGTCAACGGTCGTCAACGGTCGGGTCGTCGGTCGCCGGACCGGTCGGACCGGTCGGACCGGACGGGCCGGTCGGACCGGTCGGCCCGGTCGAACCGGTCGGCCCGGTCGGGCGCACGTGCAGGCTGACGTCACGCAGACGTCAGCCGGCACGTGCCACGCGGTCGGCGTCGCGGGTCGGGTCGCCGGTCGGTGACCGGCCGGCCAACCGACGTCGCTGACGTCATCGATGACGTCACCCCAGCGGTTACTGACCGTTGGGTGACGTCATGCTGACATCAACGACGCGTCGGTCCGTGGACCGGCGCGTGCCGGTTTGCCGGCCGGCGGCGCGCACACGCCGGTCCGTCGACCGGCGCGTGTGCCGCACGCGCCTGGCGACCGAGCGTCTCCGGGCGCGTCGCACCCACGCGCAGCGGCTTTTGGCCGCGCGTGTAGGCGCGTGCGGCGTCTCCCAGCGGCGCTCTTGGTGTCGCCAAAATCGTCTCGACGTCGCCTTTCACCCAGTGCTTTCAGATTTTGATTTCGATTTACGGAAACACGAAAAATTGGCCGAACAGCGCTCGGGTGTCGGGATTTCTGCCCCGATTCGTACGGCCGAAACTTTTTTGCGAAAATTCCGTCAAAAACACGATAAAAAGATCGGGAAAACGTGAACTAGGGCTCTGATACCAATGTTAGGAATAACGGATCCCCGAAAACCGGATTCGACACCGAATCGAACCCCTAAATCAATGCGGAAGACGAAGCCCGGGAAAAACCACGCATCACCGATCGTAAAGCACACCACGGATTCGAGCGTACCTTGTTAGCCACGATTAAACACCAAACGCCAATGGAGGAAGAGAATCCGGTCGAATCGATCCGATGAAGCCTTGAAGGGAAGAAATTGGAAGCCGTATGCCTACTGTTCTTCGGGAGAGAAAACGCGCCGGAGAGAAAACGCAATTTTTGATTCAACAAAACGTACGTATGCCTTTCTCTCTCTCCCCTTTTATACCCCCTCCTTTCCACGGGCCCTATTCCCGTGGGCCGGGCTTTCTGGGCCCAGCTTGGGCGGACGGGCCTTAAGCCCAATTACAATAAAAGCCTTCACTTATCTTATCCAGCAAATCAACAGGATAATTTAAGCCATATACTTTTTCCAACTACTTACATGCCCGCACGCTTCGTGTATGGCTCTTAGTAAATTATGTTTTGAAGTGATATATTTAAGTTAAATCATGCAAAATTCTTCTCATTAGCAGCGGATTCATGTTATTTAATACACTGTGGTCAAAAGACAATTGGATGTTCAGATTTTTTAGTTAGCTAAAATTTTGAAAAACATATGCGTTGCATGTACATGGAGATCTTGACTCTAAATTCATTATAATGCGGCTTTTCCTTATATTACCAGAAGAAGATTAAGAAATTCAGTAAACTAGCATGAATTTGGCCATGACTAAATAAACTTAATTTTGTCTGTGAAATGCTTCCTACAAATAATAGTATGTTTTTGTATTTTTTCCTCAACTTATGGTTCTTGGAAGAGTACCACCACGCTAGCTTTCATTTGATCCAGACCTTAGTGGGCATTATATCTAGGTTCAAAACTTAGAACTGGTGTCAAGAAAATTTCAGAGGAGCAAATAGCCTTTCTTTCGAAATGATAGCGCAAGTAATCCTTACACTCTCGTAACAAATTCCTCCCTTATTTTCATTAGATTAAGAATAATCAATTGGACCGTCTACAGAAACCAATTTTCTCATGGACACAACCTCAATTTGGCCGTTATGGGTTTCGTAACTAGGGATCTCCGCACTACCATTTGATTCAAAATTTCTAAGGTGAATGCTGCGGAAGATTTGTTTGATACATGATTGCGGCTTATTGAGGAACCGCGAGTAATGGAGAACAAAGGCCATTTGAGCTTCACAGTGGACCTAATGGCAGTATGCGCCTGGTCAATCTTGATATCCTTGGCTCCTCATCGACCTAATCTTTCCTCTAAATACATATGTTGGTATAGATAGCTCGCTAGTCTTCATACTCGGTCTCTTCATCGTCTTCCTCGTTGTTTTCTGCAGATCTCCATCCCTCCACATTCTCTTAGTCCTCTTCCATTTCTGCACTATCTTATTCCTCGTATATGTCTTCTTTAACTGGCCACGGTTTTTTCACACATTCAAAGTGACGGGAGTAGGGCTGGTGGCACCTTTCCTCTTAGCGGACTTTGCTGGAGGCATCTTCAAGTTCGGTGTCTGTCTGCTTTCTTTCTGGCTTTTTCCGTTGGCTCGCTTTCCACCGTAATTTATCTTGGCTGCGTTCGTTTCACGGAAAATGGGCCATCTCCGAAAAACATTTTCCCAGAAATTATTTTCTAGGAAAATGGCTATATTTTCCGGTGTTCGGTTGAAACTTAAATTTTGAGTGGAAAACATTTTCCGCCGTTCGTTAACTAATTTAATTGTTTAGAAAAAATTATCAAAAAATTGAATTTTAATATTTTAATTGACCAAAAATATTTGTATTTTTAAAAATACAATTTTTATTATCTTCCACCGTTCATTTATTTTTCTTTCTTTTTTTTTATTTTTTCCTTTTCTTTTCCTTCTCCTCCCTCCTCCTTCTTCCTCCTCCTTCCTCCTTCCTCCGCCGCCACACGCCCGACGATGGGCGACTACCCGGCGGCCGACCAAGATCCGATCGCCAGATCCGGCGAGCTTGAGGCTCGGTTGATCTCGCCCGAGCTCGCTGGAGGTTCGTCGGGCTCGGTGAGCCACGAGCTCGCCGGATCTAGTGGCGGAGCTCGGGCTCCCGATCCGGGCGAGCCCGAGCTCCGCCGCTAGATCCGGTGAGCTCGCAGCTCGCTGGACCTCTCCGCAAGCTCGGGCGAGGCCCGAGCCCCGCCCAGCTCGCCGGATTTGGCGAGGCCAGAGCTCCGCCCCAAGCCGGCCCGATCTGGCGAGGCCCAAGCTCGCCGAGCTCGGGCGAGCTGGGCTTCCACAGATCGGGCTAGGCGGAGCCTCGCCGGCCCGGGCGGAGCTCGAGCTGGCTCGCGACCGCGGCCGGTCGCCGGTCGCCGGCCGCGGGGCCGGCCACCGGCCAAGCTAAGGAAGAAAGATGAAAAGGAAAGAAAGAAAAAAAAAAAAAAAAAAAAGATATAAGGCTCAAAAGAAGTTGTGGAAAATGTTTTCCACTTTTCAGAAGTGGAAAACATTTTCCTTAGCTTTGAAGGTAATTTTTACTATTGATGGAAAACATTTTCCTTAAGTAGTTGATTTTCCATGAAACGAACACCGGAAAATCTGGAAAACATTTTCCTAGAAGTTATTTTCCGTGAAACGAACGCAGCCTTAATCACTAGCTTTGTCCAGTTCACGATCGGCATTGCGTGAGACATTCTCACCATCCATGTACTCAGGATTCCTTGTCACGCATCTCAAACGGACAAGCATAAGGGCAGTTAGAAAATGCCGACCCATAAGCTCCGCTGGAAGGCTTAGAAGCTTTTTATTTTTGTTTTTATTGTTGATACTTAAATTTTAACGACCCATTGGACAAAGTGAAAAAAATGAAAAGAGAAGAAAAGAAAATAAAATTATTAAAAATTTTGGAAAAAAAAAAAAAAAAAAAATTCACATCAATGCCAACCGTACCATGCAAGATGGTTAGCGCTCGTATTAGTAATTTCTAGTTAAAATTTTATCGGAATGACTAAATTAATAAATTTTAGAAAAGGTCAAAACTAAATTTAACAAATCAAAAGATTTATATTAAATTAGTACAAATGTAATATACTTAGGACTTTTCTTTATAGTAATTATCCCTGTGCTCAGCAGTTTGAAGTGACTCGGGAGATTCCCATGCGAACGATTCAGTCACTGAAACTCCCTTTCACCCGTAAAACTGAACACGAAAATAATGAGGCCGTCAAATCCTCTTTGTTGATTTAGGCATAGGTTAGTAAATGATAAAAATAAATAAAAAAATAAAAAAATAAAGACCCAAGCATTGGAAACAATCATTACCGACAATGTAAATTCCACTAAAAGATATAACTGAAAATGAAGATGAAGAACAACGTACGTTCTTTGGTCAAAGCTTTACAAAAAGTACGTTTGAGGTATTTATAGTCCACAGTTACATGTAAACAATTACGTGCGTTATATGTGATTCTTACTAGATACCTATACTTATATAGAAATAATCTCCCAAATTATTTGCTCTACATTTTTTAGTAACATCCTACACCAACGTCTCATTTCTGTCTCATTCAATTGAGCTGGCATAATTCACTCATTGATACTTCTTATGCTCCAACACTTAGCCACAGCTTGGGGTTTGTTGATAACCTTGTCAACCAAATTTTCTCACCGACCAACTAACTCTAGAGTTGATCATGCTTGGTGTTAACAATCTCCAAAGAGAGCTTCAAGGCTGTCATTGTCAGGAGGAGTTGTGGTTCCTTTTTTGATCCTCTATAGTATGTTCATTAAACAAACTAATTGATCTATAATGCCCTATAGATTTTTAGGAATAAGAACCGCATATGTCTGTGCCTAATCTGATGGAATTTGTCCTGCTTGAAAAGTCAAACATGTCATGTTAGCTATGTCATTTCTAATCATGTCCTAGAATATCTTGTAAAATGCTACCTGAAAAGCATCCAATCAGATTATTTAATAAGACCCATCTGCTCATAATTGCTTATAGAATAAGCCATAGACTATATTAAAAGCAAACCACCAAGGATCAACTATACTTGACAATTTCATAATACTTGTGAGGTGTGCGACAGGGGAATTTAATAAAAAGGAATGACCATTACCGAAGGAAAAACATTTAAAATGATCAATAAAAGTCTTCTCGAGAGAATGCGTCGATTGTTTTATAAATCAATTAAAAAAAGTTACCATCAGCCATCAAAAAGAAAAATTATTAAAAAATTACCACTACCAAAGGAAAATATTTTAAATTGACCAAACGAAGTTTGCGCTAGAAATTGCGTAAATTTTTTTTTTTTTCAATTATTGCACTTTCTTTTGTCAGACAATCGTTGGACTTTTGAAAGCCACCAGTGTCGCAGCATTATCGTGCGCAAGGTAACCTTCCGAGATTCCTGGAGCAGTTTGTTTTTTGGTCGGAATCCCGGAGTAGTTAAAGACGAGTCAAGAACATGGAATCTCCACACTCTCCTCTCCGACGTTTTGAATCATGTTACTTGGGCTGGGCTGGGCTGGATTGGGCTGGGCTGGGCTCATCCGGCAAATCAAAACGATAAATTGAGCCAGAAGTCCTAAAACTTTTTCAGACGACTTACATTTTAGCGGGCTCCGCTTCAACTCTTAGGTAGATTACATTTTTGAAAGTGATATAATTTAGATTAAATTGAGTAAAATACAATATCCTGTGATAATTCAATGTATTTATATTTTCTAGTTAGCTGAAATTTTGAAAAAACACAATCAATAATCATAATGCCTTATCATATAATTACAAAATTAATATTGCAATTCATTCCATAGACACAGAGATCTTGATTCTATGTCCGTTATAATGCCACTTTTCCTTGTTTTTCTAGAAGAAGATTAAGAAAGTTAATTAGCATGTATTAGGCAATGAATACATATAAATAATTTTGTCTATGAAATGCTTCTTATAAACAATAGCATGCCCTTGCATTGTTTTTCAACATATAGTTCTTGGAAGAGTACCATAATCCTAGCTTTCATTTGACTCAGAACTTAAGAGGACGGTATCCAGGTTCCTATAAACATTTTCAGAGCAGAGCAAATACCGATTCTTTTATTGAAATGATAGCACCATTATTCCCTATACTTTCAATCCGAAATCCTCCCTTATTTTCATTTGATTCAGAACAATCCCCTGGACCGTCTACGAAAACAATTTTTGCTTATGGACACAAACTCAGTTTGGCCATTAGCTGGGTTTCATAATTAGGGATCTATGCACTATCCATTTAAGTCTGAAAAATTCTGAGGACAATGCTGCGGATTTGTTTGACACATGAATGCACCTCACTGAGGAACTGCGATTAATGGAGAATAAGGCCATTTGAGCTTCACAGTGGAGCTAATGGCAGCATGCTCCAGGTCTAATCTCGATATCCTTGGCTCCTCATCAACCTAATCCTTCCTCTAAATGCATATGTTGCTACAGATAGCTCGCTAGTCTTCATACTCAGTCTCTTCGTCGTCATCCTCGTTGTTTTCGGCATATCTCCATCCCTCCACATTCTCTTGGTCCTCTTCTGTCTCTTCACTATCTTCTTCCTCATATATGTCTTCTTTAACTGGCCACGGTTTCTTCACCACATTCAAAGTGACGGGAGTAGGGCTGGCGGCACCCTTCCTCTTAGCAGGCTTTGCTGGAGGCGTCTTCAAGTTCAGTTTCTGTCTGCTTTGCTTCTGGCTTTTCCCGTTGGCACGCTTTCTGCTGTAATTATCTTGATCGCTAGCTTCATCCATTTCATGATCCACATTGCGTGTGGCATTCTCAGCGTTCTCATCAGCCATGTACTCGGGATGTTCTCTTCTCAAGTGAAGTTTGAGCTTGTACTCATGAATATAAGCCTTGTCACATGTCTCATACGGACAAGCATAAGGGCGGTCAGATGATGCCGATCCATAAGCTCCACTGGAAGGTTTAGAAGCTTTAGTAGTGATCTTCTCCGGAGGTGGTGTGTACTTTGTGACCTCAACTGCCGCATTCTGTGGAATTAGGAAGAAAGTCAAAGCCACAGATTCAAAGTCAATTAAATCAATGACACTTAGAACTAAAATAGCCTCTGGCATAGTTCTGAAAATTCAGATTTCCTAATGTTTCCAAGTGGACCAATATTTATCAGAAAAATGAAGAGCTCACACTTTGCACATTAATTTCCTTTTGGATGGTGCTTAACTAACCAATGATCTTAATCCTCACAATCAAATCAGCAGAAACCAATCTCAAACTGGTCAGATGCCTGGCTCCCCGAGCATCCTTCATTTCAGTAGTAACATGATAATAAGAAAGCAAGACCAACCTTTTCATGCTGCGATGCAATGTGATTCTTAAGCTTGTACTCATGAGCATATCTCTTTCCACAATCTGGGTATGGGCAAATATGATAGTTCTCTTGAGAGTGTGTTTTCATGTGGGACCTCAGGTTGAAATCCAGGGAAAATGCCTGCAATAACAAGTTAACTGTCAAATACAAGTGGAACAAACAAATAACAGTTATGAGCATCTGTGGCATGTCCAGAATAAGAAGATTGAAATACAACATGTCGCTATCCACCAGCGTGCTAATTATTCATGTCAACAGGTCAATATCCCATATGAAGAATAAGCCTTCCTAATGACACTTACTCACAAAATTCTTAGTGTTACATGTCTTTACAGTTTGAGTACTATATATAACCAGTTATGATGTTAATCCTCACAATTTGTAGAAAGGAAAGCAAGAATCGAATTAGAATGTCAGTGAACAAGCCAGGAAAGCAGACTACAAAATATATCATCACTTACTATACTAAATAAAGGATTTAAAATAAGGAAACATTCTACTTTTCGTCCTTGTATTTTCATGCTTTCTCTAACCAATTCCCTGCACCATTAATTTGTTTAATCAAGTCCTTCCGCTTCTACTTTCATAAATTATCTAATGAAAATTCCTCTGACATCACATTCGGTCAAATCCAACTAATGCAGCTATCAAACGACGTCGTAGTGTGATGTGGACAAAATCTTACAAATGTGGATGTCCAAGCGGTTGTCCACATGGGCTTAACTTTATCCACATCATACCCCGGCATTGTTTACATATGTTAACTTTATCCACATGCATGCTGTCATCATGGAAAGGACATGTCAATTGAATTTGACTGGATTTAGTGTCATTAGAAACTTTGCGATGGTACAATTTAACTTAACAAATTAAATATTCAGGGACTTGGTTAGAAAATGCATGAAAGTACAAGAACGAAAAATTGCTTAAAATAATTCATGCATTTTGATATGATAACACCAACCTCACATGATTGTCAACTTCTATTTTTTTGGGGTCAGATGATTCTCAACTAGTAATGGAAAGAGAATTAAACTATCTCAGAGATGTGAAAATCTCTTACTCAGTCTTAGCCCTATAAAATTCTAGTCAGGACCTGGTTGGGAACTACAATTCTGGCAACACCACCATAGAAATTTGAGACACCATCTCATACAAAAATAAATGCGAACAAGTGAATAAAGATAAACAAACCCAGCAAAACCTAGAAATTAGATTCAGGGGGGGCAGATTGATTGACTACCTTACCACAGCCTTCATAAGGACATACAAAATCTCTTTCCCCAGTGTGAATAAGAAAGTGCCTTTTTAATTTCGAACTATCCAAAAATTTCTGCAATACAAGCAAAGGAACAATCAGCATGCAGTGCAGACCTAAAGAGATAAAAGAGAAAAATAACTTTCGACCACAAAACAAAACAGACAACTACCAACCAAAAAAAAAAACAACTACCAACAAACACTCCATCTAAAACTTTGAGAGTTCATTAGCATTTGATAAGGATACGCCCACAAGCTGGCAGAGGAACAATTTTCATATTTTGTAAGTTTAGGTAGAAGGTCCAACCCATAAACTTAAACTACTGGGTAAAGAGAGAATACATCAATATAAGGCCAACCAAACCCACAAACAAGTGATGTTGGATACTTTAACCACAAAGAACTGCAAAGGGAATGGACAAACTAGGAATAAGACAGAAAAGCTGCATGTGAAATGAAATTTTAACTCAAAAAACAAAAATTATTAAGAGAAGCACCAGAAAACCAGATGCTGGAAACTAGTTGTTAACCGATTTCCAGTCCACTACCAGTCACGGTTAGCATTGGTGGTTGCTGACCAGTGGCTGATCATTGCTCTGGTCAGCAACCAGCGAAAGGGTGCTGTTATTGTGCATGTGAGCATGTGCACACGAGAGAGAGAGAGAGAGAGAGAGAGAGAGAGAGAGAGCTAGTGGACAACTGGACATCCCTGGCAAGGTCCATCAGACACGACCTAACAGTTCAAAAAATGGTAAAACTGATCAATTGACGATTGCATGAAGATCCCTCAGCACTCAGACAAAAATCACATGCATATCAATCTTCCACATTAGTCATAAACCCCATCAGGCATTTGGATTCATAGATGATATTTGATTTCAAACACGTAATTTAAACCTATCCACCACCAAGCCAACCAGAACTATGACTGTGGATTGATCATCCAATGCCCCTACGTGGCAATATCAACAAGTAAGCCTAAAGTTGTACATAAAAATTAAAAAAAAAACAACAGACGGGGCAAGCCCCAGGTTATTTTTATATTTTAAGTAATCTTCATAAGGCCATGTATAAAATAAACTTGAGAGCCATTAAAATTAGTAAAACACATGCTGGCAATTGAAACAAAACTATGATAGAAGTCACATTGTAATTGCCTAAAATATTATCCAGGCCATTCTGCAGTCACCACCATATGGCTATAACATCACATAATTTCATTCACCATCCCAGAAAAGACACTAAAATATAAGATAACAGCTAGACATTAGCTAAATAGAGGAAAGCAGTAACAACATTGAGATGATATAAGATGAACAAGCACAAAAAACAAGGCACGCTACCTTTCCGCATCCCTCATAGTGACACACATACTGTCTTTCTCCATGGATGTGAGAATGCTTTCTCAAAGCACCAGCGTCGATAAAGGTTTTTCCACATCCTTCATAGCTGCAGAGGAATAGGACTTCAGTAGTTGGCTCTGGCTCTGGTTCTGGCTCCTTTGGCTCCTTTTCCTTCTCTCTCAGGGCCTTCAATGTGCTCTCTACATGTGAGACATAAAGAAACTTGAGCCCATGCTTAAAAGTTCTTTTCGTTCTTTTTTTGTAAGTAAAGGTAATACAGAAAATAAAACAATTTTAGAATAAGGAGGCATACTAAAGCTAAACCAAAGAGAAATGAAGAAGAAAACACAAGTGAAAAAGAGAAAGTAGAGGAGCATTCTAATTAGAGAGTATATAATCAAAGCAGAGTTTTGATGAACTTCAAATTTTCAAATGAAATTTGAGCATAAAACTAAAGTTCCAAAAACTTCTCATCGATTTAATAATCTGGCACCATTTCTAAGAACCTCCTAAAGTAGCTATCCAAAATATAGACAAGCTTCAATTTTAATTTTGCAAATAAACCACCAGCTTCCAGATCCAATTGCCATAGATGGCTATCGGCAAACAGATTCATCTAGTAATGCCCAATTGAAAATTCAGGAGTTTCTTTCTCCCATCCTCCAGTAAACCACACAAAGGAGAAAAAAAAGCATATTCTCATTCAAGAACTCTACAGGGTAACTCCACCATAACCATCAAGACAGCCTCCATGAAACTAAGCCAGCTTATAGGAGAAAACAGGCCGGACTTAATTCCTGGTCACTATGATATTGGAGAAAATTTTCGACTACAATAACATATAAATGCAAATAGCAAATCTCATTGAACCAACATGTACCCTGAAAAGAATCTTCAGTGAAGAAAATGGAATATTAGTTTAAAATTGGCACATACACCAATTCTTCCAGGTACTTGAAGCCAGCTAGGTCAGTTTACACCTCACCTGAATTAGTGACTTCCCCAAACATCGCATGTTTCCACCTACCTTTTGACAAAGGAGTTTTAATTTGGCTCTTGGCTTTCCACATTAAACCTGTCGCTTCTTTTGTACACTTAACACCCACAGTTTCTAGAAACATATAATTACTAACATTTAAAGTCACCTCAAATTTCCATAACATAAAATAAATAAAAATTACTTTCAACAGGTCGGGAAATTCAATATGGCTTATTGAAGGCCTTAAAACTGATAAGAAAGCCAATCCCACTGCCTTTCCAAATAATAGGTTAATAATAAAAAATTCAGACATTAAAAGTTCTAAATGAAGTGCGATAGTCACCTGTAACCCATTTCAAGACATAGCACTTCCCGCCAGTTGCTACAACATCTTGTGGCACCCTAAAAAGAAATGCACTACATCATATATAAAATTCAATTCACACAATAAGATGGTAAATGCAGCACTAAGAACCATCATAATACAAGAATAAGGCGTGAAAGAAAGAGCTTTCAATTTGTGTAAAAAAAAACTCGTGGTGACTTCAAAAAACTCATAATACAGAAAATTCCGATGATGAACTCCTGGACAAGACAGAACTACCAAAGCACTTTCTTCCAGCGGGACTTCAATAAAACTCCGTTCCACCAAAAGTGGCACATCGACAAATCCCATACATGAAAACAAACTCATATCAAGAGTCTGCAAAACGCAGAGCAATGATCCAAACTCAATCATATGAAGACTATTCATTAACTCAAATAACCATATGCATAATCTACATAAGATGGGCTATATTCTGTCAGTAGATGTCGCAAAAGAGAGCTCTTTCCAACTCCCTATCACCAGATTGCGCGACAACCTCCCCCAGCCTGAGCAATTATCAGCAAATTACAGCAGCAACGACTTAAATTCGCAATTTTTCCACTTGCCACCTCTCTCCCACTTACCCAGGAAGTCAAGATTCATGCCCACCACAGGATTACTTAACAACAATCGACGATTCAACAATCCCACACGAGATTTACACTAATCCCCAAATTCCCCTTTCAAACAGCATAATTCAACCGAAAAAAAAAAAATCACAAATTGGGCCTCAAAACACACACGGATTGATCGAAAGAGAGTACCATTCCTTGACCCACTTGACGGCGGGGGCCTTGGCCTTGAGGAGGGGGCGCCGGTCGAAGATGTTGTGGGCGTAATGAGACTCCATCTTCGGATTACGCACGCTCCGTCGCTTCGCTGCACCTCCACATCCAAATCGAAATCCAGAGCAATTCGAGAAATTAGGGTTTCGGAAAACGAATTCGACCCGAATTGAGGAGGAGATAAAAGAGGGGGAAAGACTGAGAGAAAGCTAAGGGAGACGATGGCTCGAATTAAGGGTTGGTCGTTCACTTGAGCAGCCGACCATAAACATAAAAATTGTGAATGGTAAATAGTTAAATAGCGATGAGTTATAGGCTTTTGAATTTGTGGATAAGTGATATGTGAGGAAAATATGATATTTTCGAAAATTATTTTTTAGAAAGTTATCTGTGAAAAAAATAATAATATTTCTAGGTTTTTTAAGCTAAGACTGGAATACAAATTGGAAAACATTTATTTATCATTTTGTAAATGTTCCTAAATAGATGTATACTATCCGAGCGGAAAAAAATGCCAAATATAAACCTATCAGTCCTACACGATACGGTCAGGATTGATGTAGATAATTTTTACAATTTAAATTAAATCAATTTTTAATATATTTTTTTCTTATTTTCTTTCTTTTATTTCCTAATCTTTTTCTTTCTTCCTTTGTCGGATGCTAAGGCCAGTGACAATCGAGCCTTGCCTATTCGCTAGGATTTGGCAAGCCTTGCCAACCCTTACTTGTGGCTAGTTGCCAACTATCGCCAAGGCATGGCAATCAAAAGAAAAGCAAAATAAATAAATTAAAAAAATATTTAATATAAATTTTATATTAAAAATTCTATTTAAAAAATTGTAAATAAATGTTTACATCAGAACTTTAATTGTATCACATAAGATGGCGAGACATCTACGCTCGTTTCAATCCTAGCATCCGAGCTCAGCCTCGATGGACTCAAGCAAGAATGTCAATGTCTAAGGTGCAACTTAGATGGACCTAGGCCTAGGCACCGAGAACCCAGCCTTACTGCCAAGGGCCTAAGAAGGAACATTGGGATTCTCATGCTAAAATGTAGAGTTTTTTATCCAAGCACAGATACTTAGTCATATTTTGAAAATTGATTTTTGATTTTTGAAAGAGGAAATCATTTTCTCCAATTAAAGCTATGATAGGAAAATATTTTCCATTGCCTAGAAAAATATTTTCCATTGACTCATTTTCTTAAGCAAACCAAACGCTAGATAATGAGAAAAATGTTTCCCTAAAACAAACGAAGCCTATACTAACTAGGGGTGAGCATATCGAATTGCCTAGATCGGGAACTGCTCGGATCAAATCAAAACAACCGATTTGGTTCGGTTCCCAAGGACATCAATCCGGTTCCTGATTCCATAAAAATGGAACCGGTGATTTTCAGTCCGGTTCTCGATTCCCGGGCAATATAATTCTTGATCCTAGGACCATCCAGTCCGATCCCTAGTCCCAAAAAATGGAAATTAGTCCTCTCGATCCAATTCTCGATTCCTAAATGGAGTTGGACCAAACCAAGAAATGATCACCCCCAATACCAACATTTTTCCACAGATCATTTCAGGGTCGCTTTATTAAAAATACAATTACTTAAATACCAACTCCAATTTGAGATTTCGAAAATCGAAAGTGACAATATTTTAAATTTTTTTTTTTTTCAAAACAATATGGCTTGCAGAAAATACGACATAGTAAAATTCAAAGAGAAAAACCCTAAAATCACGTGGCTACACATGAAAAGGCCCAAATTTAACGGAATTTGAGGACAAATCACTCAATTTTCCCCTCTTCTCCAAACCCTAATTCAGACCAACAATTTTATGGCAAAATTAAGAGCTGAATCTTGAGATGAAGAAGGGACTAAGCATAAGCAACTCAAGTCCATATCAACAAAGCCAAGAAGAAAGTGAGTATCACTGCTAAATCACTCACCTTTTTCCATGTTATGGGATTCCTTGATCTACCACCAAGCTCTAATTTTTTTCCTTCAAGCACCGAACCCTAATGTTTTTCCCGTGACAATTGAGAGAGATGGCGCGAGAGAGCGAATAAGGAGTGAGAACAACAACAAGAGAGAAATTCCGTGTCAACACAAAGAGGGATTTATTTATTGAAGAAGATATTCCATTTGAGCGGTGCGACATCGTTTAGGTACAGAAAGCCACTCATCATCCATGTCAGACCTTTTTTTCCCCATAAAAAACCACATATAAATTAACATTTTATTATGATTTTTTTGTTGAAATTTGTCATCGGATGAGGCACTTAAGTGATCTTTTTTTTTTTTTTTTTTGGTCAATATGTCACTTAAAGTGATCTAACAAAAAATTTTGGAACTAAAGTGAGTGTTGTACGAAAATTATAGTACTTCTAGTGTCCTCTTCCTTTTTTCTAATTATTTTGTTCCTTTTTATGGGTGATGATACTTTGATTTACATTAGTAATGGACTCACAATGAAATAATGAAGGATAGGAATAACATGGACATTTTTGTAAATATGCTTTCAACCCCAAACTAGGCAACTTGCCTTAAAGGAGAGACAGATAAATAGGTACAAGATATCTAAACTTTCCCATTCTGCTAAAGCCCACTTTGGTACATTCATTATTCCGTTCACATGCATTGGTGGCAAGGGTAGCCTAAGATTATTTTGAGTGCAACATCCTTGATTTAACAAAAAAATGTCTTGTTGCAAAATCAAGTCATCATTGATAAAACATTGAGTACGAAAATTTCAAAAATAAAAAATTGTTGTTCACTACCCATAATAGCTATTAACTCCATGAAGAAAATCTTAGGTGAGTTCAATAAAGTTGATGAAACTTATTCGTTGGTGAAATTTGGACCCGAGGTAAGAAATATGGTGTTCGTGGATGATGTCACTCTCTTCTCTCTATCTCAACAGTATCTCGCCCTCTCAATTTGATTCACCTGTCCTTGATGTTCATTCGAAGGGTCCACTTCTCAAGCGTCCGGACGCGCTGCACTTGGCAAAACTCTGGGGGGAAAATGACTGATTTGACTTCTAATTGGCTGAACATGACCTTTTGGGTAATGATTTTTTATATAATTTTCTAAAAAATAGCTCTGAAATATTATATAAACAAATGCCTACCCTTCATCATTTCCATCGTGCAAGGAGAGGTTTGTTGCAAGCTCTGGCAAGAGTTCAAAGGTCTCGGCGAACTGACCCCAAACGAGGTGCTGAGGCCTTTGAATTTATGACTGACAAGAAGACCGCCATGGGCTTCAAACTATTAAGTTCACGGAGTTCTGACTTCTAAGGGTTTCCAATTTGGGGTGTTTTGATTATGAATTTGATTCTCAGCCATGCTCGGCCGGGCTCGCGCAACCTCCAACAATCCGTATCTACACTTGGAGGAGATTAACAGTGGCCAAGCGAGGGCAAGACCGAAATCTGAAAAAGGTTGTGGAGGCAACTTCAGAAGAAAATAAGTTAATTAACCTTGGAATCTGCCTTCCAAAATGCTAAAAGTCCAAGATAAGTCCCCACCTGATTTGGGCTTTTAATTTTTAAAGTCGATTTTTCTCCGGATGGTTCCAAAAAAATTAACCAAACACCCCAATTTTCTCCATAGTACTTTAAAGGCCCAAAACTCGTTGGGAAAGTAGTTCCAAAATGCACCGGTACTACAACCGTTCAATCTTGAGAAGAAAAGCTTAACACTCACCCGCACAGAGCGGAAAATTTAAGCTGTCCCTAATTACTTGTCTTCATGAAATGGAGGGAGGGTGAGAGAGTGCTCCAAATGAAGAAAAAAAAGTAAGAACTATCGGGACAACAATGAAACATGTATCAATCGCAAGCTTTTGCACCTAAACTATCTCTTGAAGCTTACATAGAAGGACTCGAGTCTGATGGTGATGTGCAAAATGATTGATGACTAAACGACTCTCCTCCCTCTCATCTTTGCAATGCAAAGATACGGGTGAGCATGGTCTGCTGATTTCAAATGATTGGAAATGAGAATCGCCCGTTGGTTCTATCAATCTATCCAAGAGTTGAACCGTGCGGTCCAATCCAATTCCCATGTGGGTCCAAGGAACCAATCCCACCAAGTTTCACACACCCAGTGCAACATTTTCTAGCAAATCAAAGTAAAGCAAAAAATATAGAACTTTCTTATTCTTAATTGTAAGGTCAATTAAAAGATTGTACTCATATTAAAAGTTGAGAGTCGAGGTCATGAATAAGAGAAAGAGAGACAACTTAGATGAGGTGAGAGTGAGACGAACTTAGATGAGTTGAGAGTGAGACGAAATGAGCATTGAGTTAACGGGTGTTGAGCTTCATATTAGGATTTTAGAGTTTTCATTTTTCTTAAATTTTTTGTTTGATAGGAAATTTTTCTTAAAAATTAAATATATATATTTATATGTTAATGGTCCTGGTCTGGGTGGGCAATGAATTAGGAACCGGACCAGTACCCATTGATTCTAATAAATTGAAATTGAGAACTAGACCAACTCCCTTGGAAACTACTGATTATAAGTAGTTCTCGATTCTTTTGTACAACCCTACGCAGAGCACACATGACACTTCAAATCCTGCTCAAAATCAGCGACGAGAGCGAGAGCGTGTTGCTGGTGTAAAGGTTGTTGCGGTGTCGCTCGAGGTCTGGTGATTCCGCGCACCTCTTGTGGCGAATAAAAAGGGGCTAGCAGCAGCCGGTAAACTAATATACAGCGGGTTGCAAATTTACTAAACAATGGTGGGCTGTTAAACTAATATTTGAGTTGGTAAGTTGCAAGATCAATTAAACTACACAACTAAAGTTATGAAAGCCGAGAGATGGTCAATTGCTAGTCAAGTACAAATTGGTAAATCAGAATGTAAGTTGGCAACTTTTGTCGAACATTTACAGTAAGTAGTTCGAAATCGATGATAGGAGGGTAAATTTGATACTTACTAGTAAAAAATTGTTAGTGACTACACGTTGGTAACTTCTTCAAAGGTGTACAGTAGCTTGGTGTAATCGATATTGGTCGGTTCTGAAATTCACCGGTAAATTTCAATGTCAATTGGTAATTTACAAACCAAACTACAAATTGGCAAATATGGTTTGCGAGATACTTTGTGTATCTTCAAATAAATAATACTAGTAAATTTTGGTTCTCAATGATGAAAATGAAATGAAAGTTTGATAAGTTACTGATTAATTAGAGATTGGGTAAATCCAAATTCTAGTCGGTAACTTACTAAGATTTTTTATTTATTTATTTATTATTATTATTTTTTTTTTTTTTTGTGGTCAAAACTTACTAAGATATTAGTGGCTCAACAATCGGCCTGTGCCCTCCTGGGCCGCAGCAGTAACGCTGCTGCACGGACACCCAGTAGCCTTCGAATGCATTTTTGGTCACCAATGGACACTCCCACTAGTATCAACAAAAAGTTGCATTTCTAACTGACCCAACTACACTTCCTTCTGTGCTGTCTTACTAGATGGGTTTGCTCGATCGGTAAGAGTTTCGTCGGCGATTCAGGCGAAGGTAGCTGCTGTGCTTGAAACCCTCAAGTACTTTGAAGCAAGAAGTGAACTGCGGATTGAGTTAGAAACTGACCGAACTCTAGTGAAGATGATGAGCGAGGGAACAGATCGAGTGAGTTGGGAAGCCTATGCACTTGTCACAGAAGCCCAGGCCCACACAAAGTCATTCGGCAATCTGAAGTTAACCCATTGTCAAACAGAGTAATTGTATTGTGGATTGGGTCACCAAAGCCCACCACGTTTACCAGTTAACTTGTCCCTTGGAAATGCTTTGTTCTGAAGCTCGTATTTTGTCGTCTGACTTCTATATGACAGGTGCTTGTAGACCCCAAAAAAATAAAAGAAACTACACTTCCATTCTCCCACACCCTTTCGGCAGCCATCAACGCCTCTCCACCACAACGACCCCCTCTGCAAAGCCGACGCTGCTGCCCCCCCCCCTCCAGACTCGCACCAGCATCACACGAAGCCACTGCCATCGTCTCAGCTTGATTTCACGCCCATCTCTCTCTCTCTCTCTCTCTCTCTCATGTCTTCATCCTTGTCATTCTCTACAACGAGAGCTTAACAATGGTGTCGCACCTCGCCATTGAAGAGCTCGATGCCGCCTTGAGCTGTGAACCGCGCGAACAAGGGCATCCCTCTGCTCATCTTATTCTGCACCGTCGACAAAATCCATCGAGAGCACACGACACTAGCACTTTTGCAAGGAAAGAGAGCCAGAGAGAAAGAGTCCTGGGGTTTTCTTTCTTGAACTACAGTTACATGCGGGTTATGCGAAACATCAGGAATGATTGCGATACGTCCCGGCAGCGGCATTAACGCCGAATGACCTCCCCGTCTTACTACCACTAGTTACAAATTACTTTACTAGTCACGGACAATCTACATCAGAAATTTGCATTGAACACACTTGAATTACTACTTTAGAGGTTGGTTGCATCACTTCTGTATTTCATATGTATGATGGAGTTGCTGCTATGCTAGCCTCCCTAAGTTCGAGATCAGTTGGTAAACAATTTCTCTCCAGCTACAAATACAAGAGGAACCGCCTTCTACACCAACATATACTGAGGATCCTTACAGTAAATAGTATTATGAAATCAGGACCAAATTAGAAAAGCTGTACAGTCCAATGCAACTTAACAAAGATACGTTGTGCAATTCAAAGGACGAACAACCTGTCGTCCTTCACTGGGGAATTTCACATATCAGCAAGAATTTACAGTTGAGTGCTTTACATAAACGTATTTGTTAATAGCATCGAGGATGAACGCAACAGCATGGAAATGTTATGCCCCAGGAGGATCTTGTAACAAATATGTACAAACTCTTTAGCATCAGATGATCATCCATACCTTGACCTACAGTACAAAAGCACACATGTTAATTTTCTTAATCATGGTTGCGCTCGGTCGGCTGAATCAAAATAAAGCTATGACAACACTGTAAGAACCATCATGACCAGATATTTTTCTTAATGAATCGCTAGTACAAGAGCGGAGTGGACTTATGTGTAATTAGCAAGTACCTTGCGGGCTACAATTATGTCAGCAGCGATCAAACCTTTCTAGTGCATCTTCTTCTCTTGTACTTGCTCCCAAGATTCCAATTTAAGAAGACCCAAGACCCACATCCTACAGAATTAGAGTGAAACATGAATAGTAGCATCACCAAGATTTAGACTGGTGTACAGGACGTAGATTGATATATCAAGGTATTGGCAAAAATCACCAACTCCTGTCAAAGACTAGATAGTATTCATATCGACTTGTTATCCTTTTCACCAAAAATAAAAATAAAAAAGCTGGATCTTACTATATTTAAACAATTTTGTATCATACTATCCTAAATTATGCATGCAAGGCCAAGAATGCTTTTCCACATGAAATATTATTGAAAATATTACCATGTGCACAAGATAGGGATAGCAAATGTGACTATTTAGATTACAGCAGGGGCACAAAAGACTGAAAAGCATAAAATTGAGAAGAAGGCATATGCAAGGAGAAATTTGTTTGGCCTCAACTTCAAAAAAGATAACAAGAGTTCTCTTGAGGTGGGTTTCAAAATGAAGAAGAACAGTGTTCAGATGCAGTTCTATCATAGTGATGTAGATTTGAAAGGGATGAGGAGAGATTATGGACCATATGGAAGTAGACTTGACATAAAGTTCTTGAATATTTGGATCTTAATCGACAAATTAGCATGAAACAGAGTGAAAAGGATGTATCCATGTACCCCATTCCAGATTGGAGGGATAACGCTTGATCACTGCTGTTGTGTGGTCAGCATTTGAAGCACCATAAGCTACTTTTTCAAGCCACCATGCTATTCTCTAAGCACCAAGAGAATTCTAGTACTACTATCTCTATAATCTCATGAAACTACAGTAGAAAATAATAAAACTTCCTTAATGTGTCTCACAAGATCAACCGTAAACTTCCTTAGAGATGAAATGATACACAACCTAGGTGGAGACTTAAGTTTCAATCAAAAGATTATCAATTTTTCTTTTGGTCGAAAAAGATTGTCAATTGAAAAGCCAAGAATTGCTGTTATGTTCATAGTTGCAAGGCTTTCAATAAGTGAAGGTAATATTCATCCAACTCTGGATATCCTATTTGCTACTAAAATCGATCTTCACACTCATACCACCCACTCCCCCCCAAAAAAAAAAAAAACAAAAGAAAAAAAAGAAGGTGCCGCTTATCTAAGAAAAATGAATTAGACATAGAGGCATCTTACGAAAAGTATCAGCTGCATAAAATAGTGGAAGCCTTCCTAATCCAGCATCTCTCTTTTTCTTCCTTTAGAAAATATAGCTTGCTCAGCCCTTGAGCTAGTAGCTGTCAGCACAAACTGAAAGACACGTTTATCAGTACAGAGAATGCACATGAATCAAACCAATTTGAACATTTAGCAAAGGGAAGAAGTAAGCATGGTTAAATAAAGGAAAAGATGAAGAACTATGTGTTGTCTGCTGTATAGGCAATTTCTTCTGAAGACAATAGACCAATTAAATGTGCAAGTACATACTCTACACTAAATGGGTTGTCTAACAAGAACATCCCACCACTCCTCTGTGCAATCGATTTAATGACATAATACCAGCATATCTACTTTCCTTCACGAGCTGGAAGCCCCCTCTTGCAGCATCAACAGGTTGCTTGCCCAGGAAAACATAAGTGTTTGCTAGCTTCTTGCATATCTGGTGTTTTTTGGTTTTGACTTTATTTAAATGTTCATCATGTTTCCACCATGTTAATGAAACAAAGCTTTGAACTTGGAGTCCAATTCAGCATCTATGACATTGATCATAGCATTTATTACCATTTAGGAAATTTTATAGTTAAGACTGATCTAAGGCAGCTAGACCTGAGTTGAGCATGATTCAGATAAAGAACAATTTTGAAGATTAGCAGCAGAAAGCCAAAGTGGATGATAAGCATGTATTTAGGGGCAAAAATTTGCTAACTAAGGGAAGAGACATGACCAAGGGTTGGAAATTAGGTGTTAGTATATCATTTCACACTAAAAATGGAATTACATCACAAGTGCTCAAGACAATGGCTGACGATTGACTAAACATCGTATTAACCAGAAAACAGAAGAAGCTTTAGCTATTGCAAGCACTTCCATCGGTAACTGCATTGCAAACACTTCCATCACTCATTGCACATTAAAGTAATAGTGGTAAAGGCAAAGACATACCAATGGAAAAAGTATAGCCATAACACCATAGCCCACTAGAGGAGAGAAAAAGAAACTAGCCAGAACACAGGGGTTTCCTGCAAGGAATTTAAGAAAATTTATTGAATAAGTAGATTGACTTGCCACCAAGAAAACCTTATTTCAAACATGCCCACAACCAGCAAGGAAGTCGCTCACTAGCTACAATCAGAATTGGATTATGCTCCAAAAGTAAATCTCGTTTCAGCATTCTCTTAGAATTATAACATTGAATCTCCACATAAAATTCCAACATAATATCACTAAATATGATGAGATCTCTGGAAGAAAAAAGAATTATATGAGTTCCAGAGAAAATCATAGACCATTTTCCAACATTACATGCTGAGAGATACCATTATAACCTGCACATTGATTTAGAACGAGAGACAAGCATGCCATGATGACTTGAAAAAGTCTGCTATAGCAGATCAACAACGCATTTGTGAGGAATAGCAGATCTGTCTAACCCCCAAGTGTGTTTATGCCATAAAAATACACAAACTAGCACATCAATTGCAGGGGAAAGAAAGGATAAAAAACCACTACAGACACTCTTTGATTTGTGGATCCCACATAAATCATGGTCAATAAGGGTAAGTGTTACACCAATAATTGTGGATTTAGCTGAACCCAAATCCATGGATCACTTCCTACCCGGTACACACACGCACTAAGGCTGCAACAGATCACATTAAGTATCATGATCAGAAAGAGCATTACCAAAACCAGCAAAGAATGCCCAGTTGGATTGAAAGAAGTCCAGTCTCTTGTCCAAACTAACTTCAGTAAAGTTCCATTTGTACCTAAAATGTTCCACATAAGAAGAACGAAAAAAGGCAAGCAGAATGTGTAACCTGAAAAAAATTCACTGAGATGATTACATACTCAAAACAGTAATAAGCATACAGCCAGGAGAGCAGCAAAAAACTAAGTGGCTTTCCAAGATAGGGAACAAAACCTAGAGCATAAACCTGCAAAGTACAGCAATCACTTCTCAGCTTGTCAGGCATACAAATGTTATATGAAAAGATAATAAAAAGGAGTATGTGGTTGTTAAGGCAACAAAGCAGCAGAAACATAGATCGCCATAAAACTGCTTAAATTAATAGAATATATAAGGTCTAGCATTCCAAAGACTTATTTCAGAATCACAGTTGCAGTATATAGAGTCATATGGCTAAAACATTTCATCTTATAAGGCAGGGAACAAGTAAAAGATTGGAATATCAGTCTCTCCCTCAATTGCATCTACAGGACTGATTTCATTATGGTAATTCCATAATAAATCAACAACTCTTGGCCTTTATTGCAGTCATTGTTCATCCTTGGTAAATCATTTTACTATCATTGCATGAGAACCACAATGGCGGTACCACTTGGGCTGCTATATTTGTGAGGCATACACATCACAGGATCAGGAACCTCGTCAATTTCTACTATACTTGAGCAAATAGCAAAGACTTTTAATCTATTTGACTTGTTGAAGGTATTTTATCACTAGGATAGTTCAAGGTCCAATTAAAATGCTTTTAAACCTATGGTTTATCTTATCAAGATTAAATCTATACTTTATTTCACCTCTAGGAAGAAGAAGGTCAGGAGCAGTATTGAATACACCTGCTCTCCAATTCCGATCATCACCCTAAGGAAATTGAAACCACTTTAGCTTCAAATACACTAATACGAAAAGCCAACTTCTGTAGCCAAATATAAGAATTGTCAATCGTGTTTAGTTTTATACCCTCCAAGATCAACAAGTTTTTCCTTTTCAGTCGTACTTTCCAAGGCCACAGCCTCTTTTTGGTTTGAGGGTTGCTCTTCCATTGCAGCAAATCCATGTTTAGCTATGTCATTGTACCTGCATTCACATCTTCCACCAAAACCTTAGATTTCCTGCACGACCTATATCATAAGTACTCAACAACAGATTCTGTGTCTTAAAGAATCTAGAAGTGTAGACAGTACAGTAAGAGTGAAATGGTAGATCTAGAAACCGCCCTCTCAACTCAGTACAAACTAACCAGAAGGCAAAACCAAGTTACAACCAGATAAACTAAAATCCCAGACACATGTTTATCATGGCTTGCAATGCAAGCAATAAAAGTAGACAATCTATAAAATTTAACAATGACCACCTCACTAAAAGATGGTTATGACGTATCCATTGGGAGCACCTTCTTCCCCTGGACCAAGTTTATCCCTATGACAGCAAGGTCAATCAAACACCTAGAATTCCATTGAGTGTCTTTAACCTTTCTATGTGTGAAAAGTTCCACATTCCTTCCTTTTCTAGCATCAACTAAACAGAAGACACGTGGCTTTTGCTACATTTCAATATTAAGATTTCAGTTACCAAAGGAAATATGCTAGGTCTAGTTTACCCACAAATCATTTTAGTAATTTTTCTTTCCCCTTGCTCCCATTGACAACAGTATAGCATGTTGACTCCTGCATTTAATTTACCAGAAAGGGCATATGCACATGCTTACAAGACTTTATTTCGTAATGCAATGCTCATCGATATCCTTGTTTCATGGAAAATTCACATATATCAAACAAACAAGATTCTCAGAGTAAACAGACATAAAACTGACTTGTGCAGATTGAAATTTCAGTGAAAGTACCACATGGTGCTCAAAATGATGCTAAATATGTACAACGGGTAGAACCAGAAAACCTGCAAAAACAACATCCAGGTAAAAATTCTTTCTTTCCTTGTCCAAAATCAATCAATACTCAAACATCTAAAATGAGATTAACTTTGAGTGCTAATCTAGGAATACAGCTCTTGGACTCCTGCGTTCTATTGGGTAGTGGGGGGTTCAGCATTGAAGGAACTATATGTTTGATCGCCTAGGAACTTGTACAGAAGCAAAGTTATCTCAATTGCCTCTTCCATTTCTTGATCACTAAAAGAAGAGAAATGGTGAGTGCTACTGTGCATCTGGAAAGCCCCAACTGCATTGTTGAGGACAAATTGCCATTTTATGTTGTGATCTTTTATTTATCAGACCTTTCTTCCCTGTGGTAAAGTTTGTGCACACATGCACTAATTAAATTCCATCATAATTTTGAAAGCTACTTAGGCATGGACCCAAGCCACTTGCATAGGGGCATTGTCCATGATAGCCAGAGAACAGCAGGTTTAAAAAAGTCAACCCAAATAGTCACAATGAACTAGCAACTGTAGGTAAAATCATGTGTCCTCATGGTATTGTTCACTGAGTTTGTTCAGATAGTAATGTGAATTGTATTTATGTGCATACATAATTTGTCTAGCATCAGAGGATCTGAGGAAATCACTGAATAAAAGCGCCAATCTAATAGTAAAGATCCCTTAATTAGGATATGCAAGAATATCATTCAAAAGTACTGTCATACAGTCTGAATAAAAAAAGCATAACAAGTGTCCCTTTTTTTCCACAAAAAGAAACTACAGCTTTGGATAGTGCTCACGCCCTGCCAATACAAGGCCATAATACAGGAGATGTGCTCACTTTTTTTATAAGTAAAAAAGGACAGATGTCATGAGCATACTTACATAAAATAGTTGTACAAGTGCTGAATGTAGGAAGGAGTAGAGCCTCAAAACACGAGAAAATGGACAAGAATCTTGAGAAGCAATCTGAGAGCAGTTCTCAGGCAATATCCACTCAAGTGTAGGAATGACAAGCGATTTTAAGAGAACAATGCTGCAAAAAAATCGAGATTATTTTCCTCACATGTATAGCATGTCAAATTTTGAAGAACAAAGTGGAAGAGCACCGATACAAGGTTAGAAAAAAAATATATTGAAAATATCAAGTGTTACAGCTTACAACTGTTATTGGTATACATCAATCTAGAGATTCAACTGATTATAACTATCAAGAGAATATCTACAACCAAATGCAATGAAAATGACAAGATAACACTTCACAACTTGAGCCAACTAGTTTCTGCAACCTATAACAATAAATGCTTTCCATATGTTTCCTAAATAAAGAGGATGCTAGATTTTCAGCTCTTCCAGCAAAATAAATGTGGTTTAACAGTCTTAGTCATCCACTTCATAGCTCTACCTTCACTATTCTACCTCAAGTCTACCTCATGCTCCAAATTTGAGCTTTTAAGAGAAACAGCAACCGCTAAGAAAACTAACTGATGGTAAAAGCATTAGTCTTTCCAATAAATGTTAGCCTGAAATCCTGCCAGTTAAGAACTCACTATGTTCATTATGTGTATTAAGAGTTTCCAACGCACCCATGATTAGTCTTCCTACAATCTTACTCTTCCTTTTTCTTCACAAGATTCAGTGGGTAAACTTTTAGATGCTCCGAACCATGATCTAATCATCCAACCTGCCATTAACCCCAGAGTATCTTGAGCGATTTTCTTCCAAATTTATAGCACTTCTCACGAGGCGATTGACTTAGATAGACAGGAATGTAGCACTCCACGATAAGGAGTACCTCTCTCTTCATTAACATTAAGTACCAATGGGCACTTCAAGTGGTCCCACTATGTCGAATTTCTCCAAAATTTTCCCCTTTTCCCTCAAAAGCACAAGTTTTAAGCAAAACTTCCGTCAGGAAAAAAAGAGACCACCACGGAAAACCACTCACGCGACAGCACCGACCTCACCACAATTCGCAAAAAGGATTATAATACCTAAAAAGAGCTCGATCGAACATCACCATCATCAATGCCACAGGTAACAAAATCCACCTCATTCCGCATCATAATTCCCCAACCACATTCAGAACAACGGACAATAAAAGAACTCCCCCAACAAAACTTCATCAAACGGCAAGGATCTTCCCAACCGATGAACTTAAAATCAGTGCTTCTCCAAGCTACCACAGCTTCCGATCTCCGCCGTCACCAACATACACACCGATCGCAAACGAAAGCCGCGAGAAAAAAAAAAAAAAAAACTCGAAACCGCGAATTCAACCGGCAGAGAGACCGTTACCTGCCGAGGAAGATGAAGCCGTTGAGGAGAAAGCACTGCCCCGTCCTGATCGACAGCTTCTTCGACCTACGCCGAACCGCGAATTCAACAAACCAAAACCACAAAAAAAAAAAAAAAAAAAAAAGAACACCGATCGAGAAGCGGCAACGAAGGTAAGGTACTTGAGGCAGAGGGAGACGACGCGGTGGAGGCAGCAGGCGTCGGCGAATCCGGCGAACCAGAGGCGCGACGCCTCCTTCGTCCTCGACATCGCGACCTCCATCGCCCAGAAGGCTTGCTTGCTTGCAGTGTTGCAGAGAGAAAGTGCGTCTGCTGCTCCTTTACGTTTCTACAGGTGCCGCCGCACGCTCGGATTTATTACCCGGATTTAAATAGAAATTGGATTTGATCACGATTGCGGAATATGCATTTATGACGGGAAAATACAGATGAAGTGGTTTCGCAGAGTGCTTTACTTAAAAGCACAAATTAATTAACAAGTGACCTATTAAATAGTTCCGATAATAAATTTTGACTTCATCATAAATGACAGTTTGGACCTATCCTTAAACCGCTTCACTCTAAATCGGACATCCCAGGGTGCCCAGTTAGTCTCTTTTATAGGGGTTTAACTGGGATTACGGGATAAAGTCATGGGCTTCCCGCCAACCCTCCAAGGAGGGAGCCCACCTGGATCCCCTGAAGTCTTCTTCTAAGATATTGTGAGTTCAAGGAAATAAAAAGGCCTGGCCAACCCCTCACCGTGAGCGGGTTGGCAAGATGAGATAACAAAGAAAATGGATCAATTTAATTATTTCTAGACCAATAAGCCTGAAAGCCATGTTTAGACTATTTTTGTATGGGTTAATAACCTAGTACACGTGTGATAATTTATTCTAAGTTATTTTTTTGACCATAAAAAATATCAAATTGATATATTTGTGATAAATTTACCTCGACTGACCATAAAAATACCTAAACTAGTAAGTTTATGACAAATTTATCACACACTAATTTTTTTTTTTTTTTTTGGTAAAAATATCCCACACTAATTTATTCAACCGCGAAAAAAACCAGAAATTGGTAAATTTGTGACAGAGAGAATGCGTCGATTTAATTATTTCTAGACCAATGAGCGTGAAAGCCGTGTTTAGACTATTTTTGTATAAATGGATGGTTTCGCGATACTAGAGGTAGAACTATATTTTTGACGTAACTTCGATTCGAAAAATTCTATTTTTGTTATGGCTGGGATCGATCACACGAGACCAGTTCGATGATGAGACGGGGATGTGTGAAATTGGATTTGATCACGATTGCGGAATATGTATTTATGACGGGAAAATACAGATGAAGTGGTTCTGCACGGTGTGCTTACTTAAAAAAAGCACAAATTAATGAAAATGTGACCTATTAATAAATAGTTCTAATAATAAATCCCAGCTTCATCATAAGTAACGGCCTCTCTGTTACAAATTCAAGATGAGATGACAGAGAAGAGAGCAAAGAGTTGCATTAATTCGCTTTGTGAAATGTGGCATGTTACATTTTCAAAAATCGTTGTTTAAGAAACTATTTTGTAGGAAAATAATCATATTTTCTTATATTCGGCTACAATTTGAAAATGAATTAGAATGCTCATTTTCAATCATTTTTTATTAGTTTATTTTTTAAAATTGATTTTTCAATTTTTAATTTTTTTTCGTTTCCTTTTATTTTTCTTTTAAAAGTCAATTTTTAAAAGATAAACATAAAACATAACAATGAACTTCCGCTCACGTAAAAGGCTAAGAATCACTACCAAGTCATTGCTACGGGCTCAATGCATGTTCGAAACTCTGATAAAGCTTTAACCAAGAGACGAATTTCACATGCGCCTCAACCGCATTTCTCGGACTCGATTACCCATATTAGGTTGAGAATCCACTCTCGTACTTGGTGGATGCCATGATCAGGAACTCCCCCGATTGAACTGAGAACAGGAATTCTCAAGAAATTTGTCACCAGTGGGTCGACGTTGCAATATCTCGAACAACTTTAAAAAACAATCGAAGAAAAAGCTCGAAGGCGAGCGAGAATTTGCGATCCATAAGGTTTTTTTTCAGCTCTCACTTCTTTGACAGACACGTGCGAACGGTGGAAGGCGGTCGCCGGCTAATGCCTGTGACCCGCCGGCGGACGGACGGCAGATTTTTTCCTCTCGGGTGCTCGTCCGTCGTTCCAGAGGGAGTGAATTAACAAGGGGATGGAGGGATGGGCTCCACTTGTTATACGGGCCAAAATGATGGGCTGACAATGGAGCCCAAACTGAATGGGCCAAATTAGATCAAAATCGATGGGCTTCGGCCATAGTTATTCTGATGAACAGAACAGGCCCAATCGGATTGAGGCCTTTTCTACGGCGGTTATTTCTTATTCGTCCATTATTATTTTTTATTGCCCATTTGATTTATTTATTTATTTATTTATTATACACATATCACAAAATGCGTATTCAATTTCTCAGCGAAATTTCAGGTTTCGGCAAACTCAAGGCATGTGCGCATAAGGTAAAGGTTACATGGAAAAATAGGACGGGATGAACAAAGAAGTTTTGTTATCGGAACTTTTTCTTTTTTTTTTTTTGGAGTAATATGGTTTGTTAAAATTCACGACAGGATTAATTTAATCACGATTAGATAGGTTGATCCATTTATTGGAAAAAGAAAAGAAACAATCCAAATGATTTCCGTGCCCTTAATTTTAAGAACAGCCAAAGTGGTCCACCTTTTTCGAAACAATGATTTTTTAAGGAAATTTTCTTTTATTTATTTGTTGAAAATAACTATGGGAAAGTTTCGAGTGAGTTTATCTTTTGTAGATGGGGAAGTGTATGAATTGACTCGTGAGTAAGTCTTTTTTTTTTTTTTTTTTTTAATAACTGTAAACTAAACTTGGCCATGGTTAGTTGTATGGTGGCAAGATTTAAACTAGGAAAATTTTAAAGTTGCAATATTGAGTGCGGAGTATTGAAATTAAAAGATCTTATCAATTTTTCTTGATTTGTGTTGCTGCAATGGTACGTAGTACATAACATATCCTTGTAATTGAATTTTTTTTTAATTATCCAAAAATCGAACAATTCAATTCTAAACCTTTTTAATTTTGCTAATTAAGTTATCAACATTTTCACATATTATCAATTGAGACCATTCAGCCAAATTTGGTTGGAGATCATTTATGTAGACACTGTCTATCACATGATATGATCAATACCGACATAGATAATTTTTAATTAATATTTTAAATATTTTTATAATTTTGAATTTTATTTTTATTTTTTCCTTTATTTTTCTTTTCTTCCTTGTTTTTCCAACTTTGGTCGGTGAGGTCATTGGTCGACCATCACCAGCCATAGGCGAGTGTGACAACCCTCACTTGGTCTGAGCGAGGTTGTCCTTGGCCATGGGTGAGGACTACAATGGCCTTAGCGGCCACAAGTGAGGGGCTTGTGACCTTGCCCAAACCAAGCGAGGGTCGTTAGCCCTCATTAGCGATTTCCGTTAAAATCGGCGATTAACTCAATTAACGCAATTAAAATGTTTAATATTATATTGACAAAATTGTAATAGGTTTAAGATTTTTGGGACTATTTTTCCAAAAATTAATGTATTCCATTACGAAATAAGAAAAAAAAAAGAGAGAGAGAGAGACAGAGAAAAAAAAATGAAAAGAGCATTCTGAGGACTTCTCGCACACTAAGAAAAGAGCATCTTCCAAGAAACATTTCTCATTACGAAAGCCATTATCTTTGAAAAAATCTTGCATGATGCTATCAAATGCATTCTTATGAAGAATTTGATAATTTTTCCACAGGAACTTTCTATTTTGCACCAGAAAACTTACATTTTTTTTTTTTTCATTCTTTGGAGACATGTTGTTAAGAATGCTTGAACTTGGATGAACCGAGAGGAAAAGATGAGAGACAATTGGATGAACTGAGAGCAAAAGATAAGAGAGGAAGTGAGACAATGGGAATTAGAACAAAAAGAGAGTTTTTACCATCAATACGATCAACGTCCCACTGGAGCGACTGCAGCAATGAAACCGGCCATTTAGGGTGAAAAAGACACGGATGTTGAGAAGGATGTGGATAGGAGATTGGAAACGGTAAAAACAAAATTAAAATTGTAGGAACAAATAAGAGAGAAAAGATGGAGAGACAAGATAGAGCCGTCGCATAATAAGACACCACATAACAAAAATTAATAATAATAAAGACACCGGATGGCCCACCTCGTTCGGTCCATTCCCTAAAATCCAATCTCGCCGACAAATTGGATTTTGATTCCCACTAATTTTCACGCTCGAGAAAAACAAGGAGCGCCGCCAATTTAGATTTCGCATTTCAATAAAGTTTTGATAACTAAATCACTCAATTTCACCACCGACCATCGACCATTATCAGTGGCGACCGTGGTAATTTATTGTCATTTTAAAAAAGAAGGAACGTAAGAAAATTTATCATCATTTTTTTTAAAAAAGTATGCAAGAAAATTTCATAATTAGTAAAATATAATCTAAAATGATGATACCATGAGTTTACATTGTATTATAGACGAGAAAGCTTACATCTCGTCTAATAATTTTTTTTTTTAATATTTCTAATCAAAAGAGTATCATAATATTTATGTGATATGATATAATATAACCAATACAAATGATAATTGACATGTGACATTATTAATTGACCATTAAAGAAAAAAAAAAATTGCTTAAAAGTTGCATTACTTGTATTCGAACATATTATGAAATATGTTTCGCACATGCATATTTTTGTAAGTATAACAAATAGGGTTAACACATCGAAAAATCCAAAACTAGTACACGTGTGATAAATTTATCATAAAATAATTTTTTTATCTTGAAAAATCCTAAACCGATATATAAGTGACAAATTTATCTCAAATGATCACATAAACCCCCAGACTAATATACTCTTGACAAATTTACCCCAAATTAATTTGTTCGACCGCCAAAAACCTAAAATTGGTATATTTGTGACAAATATACCTTTTATTAAATTTGATTAATACCACAAAAATTGTATAGTTATGACAAATGAAGAATAAAATCTCAAACTGATATATTAGTTAACTGTTGTGTCATCTAACGCTTAACTGTTTGTGTCATCTAACTTAGTAATTTAATAGAAGGTAAATTATCACAAATATACCAATTTGAGGTTTTTTATTTGGGGTAAATTTGTCATATATATACCAGTTTGGAGTTTTTTTAATGTATTAATCCTAACAAATACAGGGAAATGAAAGTTCTATTGATAATCACATATACTTCCCTTCTTCCTCTTTTTTTAATATTTTACCGATAAAGCCTTACCCTTGCCATGACATGCATAAATGGGGAAAATGATTCTAAAATTATCATATTTTTCGTAGTTATTTTCAATATCAAAACTTTTCAAGTGAATCACTTGCGTGCAACTTTTGTATCACTTTAGAGTTGCCGTTGATTTGAATTCCCGAAAAATCTCACATGACAATTTTCTAATATAACTATTCTAACATGGTTCGTCAATAAGGTTAGGTCAGCAATATTGCCCTAAATTAATCAACTAGGGTGAATTGAGGTTAAATTTGTTTTCTTTTTCAACCTTAAATTTGTTTTGCTCTTCAATTGAGGAATTGCGGCAAAATTAGGTATTGAAATCCCCAATAAAGAGCGAGCAGGACAAACATTTCCAAATTAAGCATGTCCTCGTTAGAATTGGACGAACAGGAGCAGCGAATGAGAGGGAGCAACATAGTTACCAAAACGAATTGGTTGCATTTATCTGATTTTATAAATTGAAGATGCACTTTTTTTTATCAATGAACAAAAAAAAAGTCGAATTGTCATTGCATTCTATTATGTCTCCGGTCCTCACCGAATGAGGACCATCCACCAGCAAAACCATGGTGACCATAGAGATCATCCACCAAACCCGCCAGAGTTCTAATTCTCGAATGTAGATTCACGAAAAATACATCATAAAATGAGCAAGAGATTTTTTTTTTTTTTTTTTTTTGCTTACAATTTGTTTTGATTTTGATAGTCATATTAGGACATAGAGGTGTTTTTTTTTTTTTTTTTTTTTTTTGGCATGAAGGACATAGAGATGGTCGAGAAAGTGATTATTAAGAAAACAAAAAATGTATATGAAAGTGAAAATTGGTAGCAAGAGAGGAAGGATGAAGACGAAGATGAAGACGATGTAGAAGAAGAGAAGAGGGAAATTGGTGAGTTAAATAAATCATATGCCACGTCATCTCTTCCTCTGTCCAGTTTGGACTTTCAATTTAAGTCCAGCAGCCACATGGAATTAAAATTTCATCCCCACTAATTTAGCCAGAGGCCTCACATCCATCGACTCATATTGAAGTGGTCCCTGTGTCATGTCATGCGTAGCATCATAAAACTCTTTTCTCGCCAAAGCAAAATAGGAAATTTTTAGTCGAAGTTACATGTCATAATTAATACCTCAGGATCGTGAAACCATCCATTGAATACGGAAATAGTCGAGCCATGGTGTTCAATCTCATCAGTCTAGAAAGAATGAAAAATTCCGTTTGTTTTATGAAAAATAACTTTCAAAAAAACATTTCTTAGATTCTCCGACATTTATTTTATAAAAAATGAATTTGTCAACAAAAATATTTTCCACCATTAGAAAAACATCTTCAAAAGTAGAGAAAATGTTCTCCACTTTTCAAAAATTAGAAAATATTTTCCATAACTCATTCGACATCACTTTTTTTTTCAAAACATACTTTTTTTTAATTTTCTAAAAATAAAGTTTTAAAATAAAAAGAAAGGGAAAAAAATTTAAAAACCATTTTTAAAAAATAAAATAAAAAATTATTGAAAACGAGTATATGCAGGAAAAATTTTTCCTTATCAAAGAGCGGAAAATATTTTCTAGTCCATTCTCAAATTTCAATGAAATATTGGAAAACATGGTTATTTTCTTGTAAAATGACTTATTGAAAAATAATTTCCGAAAAGAACATTTTCCCTTGAAACATACGGAGTTAATGCAATCCTCGTGCTATCTTATCTTAAATAGTAATAGCCATGTGAATTTGTTACTAGAGGAATTTAATTTATCGTTTTATCGTACCAAACTGCTTCTCATGTATTTTAACATCATAAATGCATATTCCACAATCATATCAAATCCACTTTTTAAAAATCCTGCTGATAATTCAAGGTTTCACTCATTGTTTGGACAGTCTTCGGAACAAGAAGAAAGATATTCGGAACAAGAAATAAGATAATAAGAAAAATGAAGAAAATCTTATTTCAACTCTACTCAACAAAAAATAGAAAATAGATGGATATTCTAAACCACTTAGCCTAAGTTATGAAAAATAATAAATTAGATTTTTGAGCTTTCCTAAATATGAGGTAAATATTAGTAAAATTTCATATTGTGTAAATTATTCTATTAGACATCATCATTTACCCTCCAAATATTTCCGACTATTTATTGTGAGTCCTTTTAAACTGCATCCCCGGAGGCAATTGTCTCAAATTTTGAAAAGACATATCTTTATTTTTATTCTAAGGAATCAAGACAATCAACTATGAAAAGATTGTATTATTCCTATTCAAGACTTAAGATTTTTCTAGAAAATTTTTTAGGTTATTGATATCAAGATTATGGATGTATTTACACCCTCATACTAATTATGTAAGAAAACATATGTTTAGAATTTGATGCTTATTTTGCCTACTGCAATCATAATACTTCAAACTTTAATTTGCTTCACTCAAAATCATTCATTTTACATGTACCTACTATTTACATAGCTCATAATTCCCGAATAAGAGTCAGCCATATAGAAAAAATTTCGATATCTACATTATCCTTACCTAATACGTTTATGGCTCTCAAACTCTTCATAAATTTGATTTCAATAGGATTTTGCATGAGTTTGATTTTGATGTTCACTTCTCTTATCATGGTTATCATGTACATGGACGAGACCCTAGGACACCTATTCGAGCTCATTTTCTTGAATATTCTCAACTACTTTTTTAGTTGTGCTACCATAATGTCAACTCAAACTTAACATTCTCGATTAGGTCAAACATCTTCCTCTAAATTAAGATCTCTAATTTTTAAGTAGTTATTTAGATTCTAGTGATAATAAATATAAATTATTATAATTTAATTCAATAACTATACGTGTGTATATATGTCAACAACTATATATTTATGACGTTTTAAGCAAACTCGTATGTGATTGTGGTTTATTTTAATATTTGCGTGAAGATTAAAAATGGTATCCAAACAAAAGAATTAACATAAGGATATGTTTAGGAGGATGATTTACGAGTACAACCCATGCGAAAAATCTTTCCAATAACGTTAAGGGGAAAATATGACTTTTATGGATTATGGAAGAGTTAAAAGGTTATGACTATTCATGAAGAAAAGTCAAGGGTTGCAACAATTGGTAAACAAGCAAACTCAAAGTTCCTAATTGGATAAAAAGATAGATTTATATATTTTCACCCATCAATAAGAAAAAAAATTTAAAAAAAAAATAGTGGACACTAAGAGAAAACTCAAAGGATGAAATCGTGTGGGATAAATTGGTTTAATATATTTTATAATAAGAAGTTTGTATTTGAATAATAACGATTTGAAATGAAGATTTTTTGGTACCACATTTGGAGGCAATATGACTCGTTATATTAATGTTATGCAGTGTACGTGACCTATCTTCATCGAAACTTCTCAAGTTTTTAAAAAAATTTCACTTTTTTTTGGCTTGCTCTTTTTTATGTAATGTATGTGACAATCTTCAAAATTACTGGTCAAGTTGAAAAAGAAAAAAAAACTATTCGCATGAAATGATACTTACCATAAATATTGGAACAAGTTGGATAAATTTGGCTCTATCAAATTTAGAATTTCAATAATAATTCCAAAGATCACATCATTCCAAGTTTAAAATAGGCATTTTGACTTTACTCAAATGATCTCACGAGGAATAGGAATGATTTGTAGCAGTGGTTGCTTGCTAATGTTTATAAAATCCAAGTAAACGAATGATCGGGACCGAGGGAGAGAGAGAAGGAGGGAGAGAGATTATTTATTGCTCACCTCTTCTCTTTGTTAGGACATCTCTCTACCAGGATAGCACTCCCTCTTCTTCATGGCAATTAATTGCTAGGCTAGCTATTCCTATGACTAGCAGACACAAGAGGAATGTCAAAATTTTGAGTACGGAATTACTTTTTTAATGGAAGAAGGATGGATGGAACTACTGATAAATGCCACGACAAACCTCAAAACCCTTCAAGGCTTCACTCGTTGCTTGGGCAGTCTTCGGAACAAGAAGAAAGATATTCATAACAAGAAAAAAGATAATAAGAAAAATGAAGAAAATCTTATTTCAACTCTACTCAACAAAAAATAGAAAATAGAGAAATATTCAGAACCATCTAACTTAGGTTATGAAAAATAATTAATTAGATTTTCGAGCTTTCCTAAATAAGAGGTAAATATTAGTAAAATTTCATATTATGTAAATTATTTTATTAGACATCATCATTTACCATCCAAATATTTCCAACTATTTTTGTGGCTCCTTTTATGCTACATCCCTTGGGGGTAATTGTCTCAAATTTTGAAAAAGACATGTCTTTATTTTCATTCTAAGGAATCAAGGTAATCAACTATGAAAAGATTGTATTATTCCTATTTAAGACTTAAGATTTTTCTAGAAACTTTTTTAGGTTATTGATGTCAAGATTATGGATGTATTTCACACCCTTATACTAATTATGTAATAAAACATATATTTAGAATTTTATGCTTACTTTGCCTATTGTAATCATAATACTTCAAACTTTAATTTGCTTCACTCAAAATCATTCATTTTACATGTATCTACTATTTACATAGCTGATAATTCCCAAATAAGAGTCAGCCATATAGAAAAAATTTCGATATCCACATTATAATTACCTAATAAGTTTATGGCTCTCAAACTCTCCCTAAATTTGATTTCAATAGGATTTTGCGTGAGTTTGGTTTTGATGTTCACTTCTCTTTTCATGGTTATGATGTGCATGAATGAGACCGTAGGATACCTATTCAAGCAAATTTCCTTGAATATTCTTATTTCTTTTTTTGGTTGTGTTGCCATAATGTCAACTCAAACTTGACATTCTCGATTAGGTCAGACATTTCCTCTAAATTAAGATCTCTAATTTTTAAGTAGTTATTTTAGATTCTAGTGATAATAAATATAAATTATTATAATTTAATTCGATAACTATACATGTGTATATATGTCAACAACCATATATTTATAACGTTTTAAGTAAACTCGTATGTGATTGTGGTTTATTTCAATATTTGCATTAGATTAAAAAGGGTATTCAAACAAAAGAATTAACATAAAGATATATTTAGGAGGATGATTTACGAGTGCCATTCATGTGAAAAATCCTTCCAATAACGTTTGGGAGAAAAATATGACTTTTATGGATTATGGAAAAGTTAAAAGGTTATGACTATTCATGAAGAAAAGTCAAGGGTTGCAATAGTTGGTAAACAAGCAAACTCAAAATTCCTAATCGGATAAAAAAGATAGATTTATATATTTTCACTCATCAACATGAAAAAATAATTTTTTTAAAAAAAAGAGTGAATACTAGAAGAAAACTCAAAGGATTCAATCGTGTGGGATAAATTGGTTTAATATCTTTCATAATAAGAAGTTTGTATTTGAATCATAACAATTTGAAATGAAGATTTATTGGTATCACATTTGGAGGCAATATGGCTCGTTATATTAATGTTATGTAGTGTATGTGACCTATTTTCATTGAAACTTCTCAAGTTTTTAAAAAATTTCCACTTTTTTTTTGCTTGCTTTTTTTTTTTTATATAATGTATGTGACAATCTTTACAATTACTGCTCAAGTTGAAAAAGAAAAAAAAAGCTATTCGCATGAAATGATACTTATCATAAATATTAGTAAAAGTTGGATAAATTTGGCTCTATCGAATTTAGAATTTCAATAATAATTCCAAAGATCACATTATTCTAAGTTTAAAATAGGCATTTTGACTTTATCCAAATGATTTTACGATGAGTAGGAATGATTTGTAGCAACAGTTGCTTTCTAATATCTATGAAGCCGAAGTAAACGAATGATCGGGACCCGTATAACGCCGCCATAAACTGATAATGATGGGGGAGAGAGAGAAGGAGGGAGAGAGATTATTTATTGCTCACCTCTTCTCTCTGCTAGGACATCTCTCTATCAGGATAGCACTCCCTCTTCTTCGTGGCAATTAATTGCTAGGCTAGCTATTCCTATGACTAGCAGACACAAAAGGAATGTCAAAATTTTGAGTACGGAATTACTTTTTTAATGGAAGAAGGATGGATGGAACTACTGATAAATGTCACGACAAACCTTAAAACCCTTCAAGGCTTCACTCGTTGCTTGGGCAGTCTTCGGAACAAGAAGAAAGATATTTAGAACAAGAAAAAAGATAATAAGAAAAATGAAGAAAATCTTGTTTCAACTCTACTCAACAAAAAATAGAAAATAGATGGATATTCTGAACCACCTAGCCTAGGTTATGAAGAATAATCAATTAGATTTTCGAGCTTCTCTAAATAGATTTACGAGCTTTCCTAAATAAGAGGTAAATATTAGTAAAATTTCATATTATGTAAATTATTTTATTAGACATCATCATTTACCCTCCAAATATTTCCAACTATTTCTTGTGGGTCCTTTTATGCTACATCTCCTGTGGGTAATTGTCTCAAATTTTGAAAAGACGTATGTTTATTTTCATTTTAAGGAATCAAGGTAATCAACTATGAAAAGATTGTATTATTCCTATTTAAGACTTAAGATTTTTCTAGAAATTTTTTTAGGTTATTGATGTCAAGATTATGGATGTATTTACACCCTTATACTAATTATTTAAGAAAACATATATTTAGAATTTTATGCTTACTTTGCCTATTGTAATCATAATACTTCAAACTTTAATTTGCTTCACTCAAAATCATTCATTTTACATGTACCTACTATTTACATAGCTGATAATTTCCAAATAAGAGTTAGCCATATAGAAAAAATTTCGATATCCACATTATAATTACCTAATAAGTTTATGGCTCTCAAACTCTCCCTAAATTTGATTTCAATAGGATTTTGCATGAGTTTGGTTTTGATGTTCACTTCTCTTTTCATGGTTATGATGTGCATGAATGGGACCGTAGGACACCTATTCGAGCTAATTTCCTTGAATATTCTTAATTCTTTTTTTGGTTGTGCTGCCATAATGTCAACTCAAACTTGACATTCTCGATTAGGTTAGACATTTCCTCTAAATTAAGATCTCTAATTTTTAAGTAGTTATTTTAGATTCTAGTGATAATAAATATAAATTATTATAATTTAATTCGATAACTATACGTGTGTATATATGTCAACAACCATATATTTATAACGTTTTAAGCAAACTCGTATGTGATTGTGGTTTATTTCAATATTTGCATTAGATTAAAAAGGGTATTCAAACAAAAGAATTAACATAAAGATATTTTTAGGAGGATGATTTACGAGTGCCATTCATGTGAAAAATCTTTCCAACAACGTTTGGGAGAAAAATATGACTTTTATGGATTATGGAAGAGTTAAAAGGTTATGACTATTCATGAAGAAAAGTTAAGGGTTTCAATAGTTGGTAAACAAGCAAACTCAAAATTCCTAATCGGATAAAAAGATAGATTTGTATATTTTCACCCATCAACATGAAAAAACAATTTTAAAAAAAAAAAGAGTGGATACTAAAAGAAAATTCAAAGGATTCAATCGTGTGGGATAAATTGGTTTAATATCTTTCATAGTAAGAAGTTTGTATTTGAATCATAACAATTTGAAATGAAGATTTATTGATACCACATTTGGAGGCAATATGGCTCGTTATATTAATGTTATGTAGTACATGTGACCTATGTTTATCGGAACTTCTCAAGTTTTTAAAATATTTACACTTTCTTTTGGCTTACTCTTTTTTATGTAATGTATGTGACAATTTTCATAATTACTGGTCGAGTTGAAAAAAAAAAGAAGAACTATTTGCATAAAATGATATTTACCATAAATATTGGAAAAAGTTGTATAAATTTGGTTCTATCGAATTTAGAATTTCAATAATAATTCCAAAAATCACATCATTCCAAGTTTAAAATAGACATTTTGACTTTACCCAAATGATCTCACGAGGAATATGATTGATTTGTATCAGCGGTTGCTTGCTAATGTCTATGAAGTCCAAGTAAACGAACGATCGGGACCCGTATAATGCCGCCATAAATTGATAATGACAGGGTAGAGAGAGAAGGAGGGAGAGAGATTATTTATTGCTCACATCTTCTCTCTACTAGGACATCTCTCTACCAGGATAGCACTCCCTCTTGTTCATGGCAATTAATTGCTAGGCTAGCTATTCCTATGACTAGGAGACTCAAGAGAAATGTCAAAATTTTGAGTACGGAATTACTTTTTTAATGGAAGAAAGATGGATGAGACTATTGATGAATGCCACGACAAACCTCAAAGCTCTTCAAGGCTTCACTCGTTGCTTGGGCAGTCTTCGAAACAAGAAGAAAGATATTCAGAACAAGAAAAAAGATAATAAGAAAAATAAAGAAAATATTGTTTCAACTCTACTCAACAAAAAATAGAAAATAGAGGGATATTCTAAACCACCTAACCTAGGTTATGAAGAATAATCAATTAGATTTTCGAGTTTCCATAAATAAATTTACGAGCTTTCCTAAATAAGAGGTAAATATTAGTAAAATTTCATATTGGGTAAATTATTCTATTAGATATCATTATTTACCCTCCAAATATTTCCAACTATTTCTTGTGGATCCTTTTATGCTACATCCCGTGGGGCAATTGTCTCAAATTTTGAAAAGACATGTCTTTATTTTCATTCTAAGGAATCAAGGCAATTAACTATGAAAATATTGTATTATTCCTATTCAAGACTTAAGATTTTTCTAGAAACTTTTTTAGATTATTGATGTCAAGATTATGGATGTATTTACACCCTTATACTAATTATGTAAGAAAACATATGTTTAGAATTTTATGCTTACTTTTTTTTTTGTCAAAATTTTACGCTTACTTTGCCTACTGCAATCATAATACTTCAAATTTTAATTTGCTTTACTCAAAATTATTCATTTTACATGTACCTACTATTTACATAACTAATAATTCCCAAATAAGAGTTAGCCATATAAAAAAAAATACCGATATCCACATTATCCTTACCTAATACGTTTATGTTTCTCAAGCTCTCCCTAAATTTGATTTCAATAGGATTTTGCGTGAGTTTGGTTTTGATGTTCACTTCTCTTCTCGTGATTATCATGTGCATGAATGGGACTGTAGGACACATATTCGAGCTCATTTCCTTGAATATTTCTCAACTCTTTTTTTTTTTTTTTTTGCTGCCATAATGTCAACTCAAACTTGACATTCTTGATTAGGTCAGACATTTTTCTCTAAATTAAGATCTCTAATTTTTAAATAGTTATTTAGATTCTAGTGATAATAAATATAAATTATTCTAATTTAATTCGATAACTATACATGTGTATATATGTCAACAACTATATATTTATAACGTTTTAAGCAAACTCATATGTGATTGTGGTTTTTTTCAATATTTGCGTGAAAATTGAAAATGGTATCCAAACTGGTACACTTGTAACAAATTTACCCCAAACTAATTTTTTTGACCACCAAAAACCCCAAACCGGTATACCTTTGACAAATTTACCCCGAATTGGTACATTTGTGACAAATTTACCCTCTCTTAGTTTTCGTTAAATATTACCATCAAATTATTAAGTTAAATTACACGTGATAGTTGGTGGTATACGATTTGAGATTTTATGCGTCGTTTGTCACAGTTTACAATTTTTGTGATTTTTTTGTGGTATTAATCTAATTTAGCAGAGGGCATATTTGTCACAAATTTATCAGTTTGGGAGTTTTTACGGTCGAATAAATTAGTTTAGGGTAAATTTGTCATAAATATACTAGTTTAGGGTTTGTTTATGGTTAGTCGGGGTAAATTTGTCACAAATGTACCAGTTTGGAGTTTTTCATGGTCAAAAAAATAATTTGGGGTAAATTTGTCACAAGTGTACCAGTTTGGGGTTTTTCAGGGTATTAACCCAACAAAAGAATTAACATAAAGATATGTTTAGGAGGATGATTTATGAGTGCCATTCATGTGAAATATCTTTTCTATAACGTTTGGGAGAAAAATATGACTTTTATGAATTATGGAAGAGTTAAAATGTTATAACTATTTATGAAGAAAAGTCAAGGGTTGCAACAGTTGGTAAACAAGCAAACTCAAAGTTCCTAATCGGATAAAAAGATAGATTTATATATTTTCACCCATCAACAAGAAAAAAAAGAGTGGATACTAGGAGAAAGCTCAAAGGATGCAATCATGTATGATAAATTGGTTTAATATTTTTGATAATAAGACGTTTGTATTTGAATCATAACAGTTTGAAATGAAGATTTATTGATACTGCATTTGGAGGCAATATGGCTCGTTATATTAATGTTATGTAATGTATGTGGCCTATTTTCATCGAAACTTTTCAAGTTTTTTAAAATTTTTTACTTCTTTTTGGCTCACTCTTTTTTATGTAATGTATGTGACAATCTTCACAATTATTAGTCAAGTTGAAAAATTAAAAAAAAAAAAAAAAACTATTTGCATGAAATGATACTTATCATAAATATTGGTATAAGTTGGATAGATTTGGTTCTATCCAATTTAGAATTTCAATAATAATTCCAAAGATAACATCATTACAAATTTAAAATAAGCATATTGACTTTACCTAAATGAGCTCACGAGGAATAGGAATGATCTAAAATATCGATAACATCTGCTAAAATACTTCATAAATGAATGTAGTTACCAAGACACTTAACAAAAAGCCCCATAATAAAGAAATACCTAAATACTTACCATGGTAAGGATTTCGATTTTTACTAAATGTACCCCGCCAAATTTGAATGTTCAGTTATTGCAACTCAATTTTTTCAATATGTTTTAATCCCTAAGTTTCATTTATTTTTGGACATTCTAAAATTTTAACACAAAAATATGTAAGTTGTACTTTGTATGGTTGTAACTAATACCCATGATTTCCATATGTTGGTGGTGTAGCCCAAAATTAAAACCTATTATGTGTGGTCCATTCAGATGGGAAAAAGAAACCCCAGTCCTATTATGCTCTTTAACTACATAGGAGGGGCAGAAAATTGCTCGTGCAAGAATAAATTATATATATATATGGGCAATATAACACACTACACACATAGTAGTAATGCATGTAAATATTCCAACTCAAGTTTTGAATTTTAAAGAGAAAATTGCAATTGAGCCTTTATAATCTTAGGATCTAGCATAATCACAATTAATTTTTTTCCTTTTTTTATGATTCTAGTACTATTGTTCGATCAATCACAATCACACGCTACTATTTTGCAATTTTTATAATGATACACACGTATCATTAACAAGTGACATGACCTAAAACTATGTAATGTGATATTGAGTTTTTCGATCAATATTTTTACACCTAGCATTAGCTTTTGGACTTAGTAGTTCCGCTTGATTATAATATATAGGAAATATAGGAACGAAAAGTTTTATTTTCATTAAAGCTAAGGTTAGGGATTAGTGAGGACTCAATGCCTCATCCACCTCTTGTTTTTTTAGGAAACCAATATTAATTTGTCATTCTATAAAAAATCATAAATCTCATTTGAGGAGTGTGGGATTCTTCTAATTAATACACACACACACACACACACACACACACACATGCCGAAGATATAACCGCAAAAATAAACAAATAGAAAATATATCTTATAAAAATATGTAAATATTTGGGCTAATCCATCAACAATTTTTTAAAATACAATAAGAAAAGAAGAAGAAGAAAGAATCGAGACGAGCGGGCTCCATCTTCTTCTTCCTTTATTATTATTTTTAAATTTTATTGTTCTCTATTTTGCTGGGCCCACCACGTCTTTCTTTTCCTCTCTTCTTTGTTCTTGCAATTTTAATTTTTTTTACCGTTTCCAATCTCCTATCCATATCCGTGTCTTTTCACCCTAAATGGTCGGTTTCATTGCTGCAGTCGCTCCAGTCCAGTTGGACATTAATTGTATTATTTGTAAAAACACTATCTTTTCTTCTAACTCCCACTTGTCTTACTCCCTCTCTTATTTTTGCTCTTAGTTCATCCAACCGTCTCTTATTTATGCTTGGTTAATAGTAACAATGTCACCATCTTTTTCAATTGAGTATGTTGGGGCGTGGACATTGTCAGGGTAAAATATATTAAATTCATACCCTTGTGCGATTTTCGTAATGCATTTCATGAGCTTACTCCACTCATATCCACTGTAGATAAGAGTTGACATATTTTAAAAAACGAGGAAAGTTTCTTCGAAGCATTTCTGCCTCATCCACCTCTTGTAGCAAAGGAATCATCAAAGGAATCATCATCAACCGATCATCAAGTTATCACATCCCGAATTGAATTATCACCAAGCCGCTTTCTGAACAACCTCTTATCACCAAGCGTCTCTAATGTTCGTTTATATTTATATATTTATGTTTATATTTATACTTGTTAAACTTGAATGTTCATTTTCATTTGTATTTATGCTTGATAATAGTAATTTTTGATCAAGTAAACTCACAATATCATCATCTTTTTCAATTTAGTATGTTGGGGTCTTAGTATTGTGGACAACGTCATGGTAAAATATATTAAATTCATACCTTTGTGCGATCTTCGTAATGCATTTAATGTGCTTACTTCACTCATATCCACTATAGACAAGGGTTGAAATATTTTTAAAAATGATGAAAGTTTTCTCGAAGCATTTTTGCCTCCTCCACCTCCTGTAACAAAGGAATCATCAAATATCATCATCAACCGATCATCAAGCCATCACATCATGAATTGAATTATCATTAAGCCGCTTCCTGAACAACCTCTTATCACCAACATCTTATCACCAAGCACCTCTGATGTTTGTTTATATATATATGTTTATATTTATGCTTGTTAAACTCAAATGTTCATTTTCATTTGTATTTATGCTTTGGTAATAGTAATTTTCTGATCAAGTAAACTCACAATGTCACCATCTTTTTCAATTGTTGGGGCCTTAGTATTGTGAACAATGTTAGAGTAAAATATATTAAACTCATACCCTTGTGCAATCTTCATAATGCATTTGATGTGCTTACTCCATTCACTGTGGACAAGGGTTGAAATATTTTCAAAAATAAGGAAAGTTTCATCGAAACATTTCTGCCTCCTCCACCTCCTATAGAAAATGAATCATGAAAAGAAGTAAATGAATCATCAAAGGAATCATCATCAACCAATTATCAAGCCATCACATCCTGAATTGAATTATCATCAAGCCGTTTCCTAAATAACCTCTTATCACCAAGCACCTCGATGTTCGTCTATATTTATATATTTATGTTTATATTTATATTTGTTGAACTTAATTGTTCATTTTCATTTGTATTTATGCTCGAGTAATAGTAATTTTCTGATCAAGTAAACTTATAATGTTACCATATTTTTCAAATGAGTATATTGGGGACTTAGTATTGTAGACAATGTCAGGGTAAAATATATTAAATTCATACCCTTATACGATCTTCGTAATGCGTTTGATGTACTTACTCCACTCATACTCACTATGGACAAGGGTTGAAATATTTTCAAAAACGAGGAAAGTTTCCTCAAAGCATTTCTGCCTCCTCCACCTCCTGTAGCAAAGGACAAATAAAGTAAAGGAATTATCAAAGGAATCATCATCAACCGATCATCAAGCTATCACATCCTAAATTGAATTATCACAAAGCCGCTTCTGGAACAACCTCTTATCACCAACCTCTTATCACTAAACACCTCTTATGTTTGTTTATATTTATATATGTATGTTTATATTTATGTTTGTTGAACTTGAATGTTCATTTTCATTTGTATTTATGCTTGGGTAATAATAATTTTCTGATCAAGTAAACTCACAATGTCACTATCTTTTCCAATTGAGTATATTGGGGCTTTAATATTGTGGATAATGTCAAGGTAAAATATATTAAATTCATAAATTTGTGCAATCTTCGTAATGCATTTGATGTGCTTACTCTACTCATATCCACTGTGGACAAGGGTTGAAATATTTTGATTTTCTTGGTCAATACTTATCATGCCACCAATAAGCCTACATCCACATGAACAAATTCAAGGATTATGTTATCTGAGGAAAAAATGATAAGAATAAATCAAAACCAATCGAGAAAACTGGTGACGTGAAGTACCTGCAAGTCGAAAGTCACCTCTACACCATTGCCAAAAACTGCATCACATTCCTCCATGGCTCCCATGGCTTTGATGGCCTTCATTTCAAAATTATCTCCCAATGGAACTGGCTTTGATGCCATTGCTTCTTGCATATATCTTTGTTGTTCTTTTAGTACCTCAATTCTTTTCCGTTACCGGAACCTCTGGTTAGATGCACAACCTTACTCAGTTTGTGCTAAGCAATCTGTAGGGAAAAAAGGAATTATCCAATGCAGCCTTGTCCTCTTCAGGGTCAATGGCCCCTTCAGTTGCATGGTGAGTTTCATCACCATGCAGCGATTGTGGAGAAAATGATCCAACCTCCTCTTCTGACTCCATCATCTCTCCATTAGATAAGGGTTTTGGATACATTAATCATTCATCTAAATATCAAAACAATGGGAATGGTAACTGAGTACCCACTCTGCACTGAAAGGCAAAATAAGGTTTCTATAGAAAAGATATTAGTAGATAGAGACAAACCATCGGGCACACCTTCTTCTTGTACAGGATCGAGGACATTAGTAGTTTCTGGCTGCTCCAGTTGAAGATGCTTGCGCAACATTTTCGCATGAAAATCTTTGAAAAAGCCTATGTTTAACAAATATATATATTCTCCACTATGAAAGAATATCAAAATATAATTACTTTTGTCTTGTATATGTGGATATGTTAACCCCCAAAACTCCATGACCTTAGCTGTGCCAGTATGCGAAACTCCATGACCTTCAGTTTCATCACCCATTAGTCATAATTATACTTACGCATTAATTCATACGTAAAAATGATTTTTAAATAACCAAGGCATATATTACTTTTGGGCAAACAACGACTCAACTATTTTTAGATAGGGAAAGATCCAACGTCCACCAATGTTGAGTGAAGTCTCCTATTAGTCATAATTATATGTGATGATTAAAAGATGTGCACTTTCTACCTAAAGCCTTATTGCTTTAGGACATGTTTAAGTTTGAATATAGTAGACTTTATGTATTTCCTATTTTACAATGTGCGTGATTGTTTGTTTGTTAGATTTTTTTGGTTGAAGCTTGATTGTAGGTTTGAATTCTTCCAGCAAAAGTGTAAAAAAAGAGAGTCATAAATCAATTTAGTTACAAATCTTTTGATTTTGTACCATTTTAATTTTAAATTTTAATGGTGTCAATTTAGTCATAAACCTTTCGAACTAGTGTCAATTGAATCTTAAAACTTTTAGTTTGGTTTAGGCTAATTTTAGCCAGAGTTTGATAGTTTTTATTAAAGAAAATATTTTACTTAATCAATAAGTCTAATCTATTGACTAGGTTTTTCTGTTATTATTTTATTTTATGAATACGTGTCTTTGGAGGGAATAAATAGATGCACAAGCTCCTTTGTCAAATTAATGAAAATCTTGTGCAAGTTAGATGAATTAAATTTTGTTGAGGTTTTTCTCTATGGCTAATGAATTATGATATATTATTTATTTATTATTTGCAATCTCAAGATACTTTCCGCTGCTTTTTTTTTTTTTTAGTGTAATTAATATTTCAAAAAGATAAATTGAAGCGTGAGTTTATCATTGGCCAAAGACACGGCAGGAAAGTATAAAAATAAAAAATAATAAGTACCTCGGTACATGACCTCTCATACTGAAATGGAGCCCACCAAAACTGGAGCTAGTCGAGACTGCATAGAAACAAGAAAGAAGAAAGCATCCTATTCTTGGGAGAGGAACCATAATAGAATTAGAAGGAAGAGGAACGATGGGACGATTTAGAATCGGGATGGAAGATGCGCAAGCTCCATGGTGATTTTACGGAGGAAGAAATTGAGGCATTGGTTGCGGTATTGGTCTTTTGTTGATTTGATTTCCCTTGTTTTGGTTTGTAAAATTGATAATTATCAGCCTTTTCTTTCTTGAAGTGATTCTCAGTTCGAGCTTAGTAGCTCTAAGATAATAATATTATGAGGAGTAGAAAAATCATGTCCCCATTCCCATTCTATTGATTTTCCTCTTTAAATCACGCTAGAAAGTAGAAAGGATATACTAATGCTTGCCCTTTCCGGCATGAGCCTTAAATTCTTGGTCATTTTAAAATAGGGAAACATAATTTTGATCTTATTTTTAGAATTGTGAGGAATTATTTTTCACTCTGTGGAAGAGGAATATGTTTCATAGGCATGGTTAAGGAAGTCTATGGCTGAGTATAGTATGGTGTCTAAAAGAAATGGATGTCTGAGATGCCTTAATAACATCAACAGCTAGATTGTGCGTGGAGGAGACGGAGAAAAAGAGGAAGAATGAAAGAATGGTGTTAAAAAAAAAAAATGTTTGGCTTCTTCTTTTTCTTGTAGGTACCTCTATGTGCTTGATGTTTGGCTCATGGATTTTATAATCGGTGATTCTACTGAATTTAATTAGCTAAGGGGCTAAATCATTTGGGTAGAGAGACATATTATTCAACTTTAGCATCATAATTTGATGAAGAATAGATGCTGATTCTCTATGAAGTACTTATCTTGCATATTTGATGCTGGTGGTTAATTTAATGAAATTAGTGTTTATGGCGGAACTCAGCAGAAATGCATTTGTGACTGGATAATAATGGAGAAGGGATCGAAATGAAGTGGATAAATATGCATTTGACAATTTAATTGTACAGCGAGTTAATTGGTGATTTTTCTTTATTTTGCATGGTTAATGTTAAAATGTGGATCTAATAGCGCATGAAACATACATGCTTGCTTAGCTGTTGGGCGAAGATGACCGAGACTTGATGCAGAATCACCAAGAGAAGCTCCTCGTTTATCTTGCATATTCATGTGACATGGCATAAACATAACAGGATAAACATGACGGAATAAACAAAATGATAATACATCGGCAGAAGAGAGCAAGAGGGAGGGTGCTGATACTAAAGCTATACCTCAATATATCCTTTACAAACTTAGTCTTCAAGTTCGAGCTCTTACTCATTTAGACAGGATCTTAGCCCCCGAGCAGGTTTTTTTACCTTCTACTGACACTTGAAAAAGCAGCTTTCAAGGTCTCTTCAGTGAATCACTTGAGCCCGGATACATTTTCGGTGCCACGGAGCTAGACCAGTGAGCTATTATGCTTCCAAGCCCACCTCCTGGTTGTCATCACTCCATCACTTCCTTTTCGGAAAGTTTTGGACACCCACTTGTTGCGCAAAGTTTTGGACATTCACTTGTTGCACAGTGAGAAGCGGTATAAGTAATGGAAGGACATGCTCTGCAGCAAATTCTACTCCATACTGAAAGCAGAATAGTAATAGCCATTATGATAAAGAGAACTTTCTACTTTATCGTTAAAACAACAATGGTACCAAGAAACACAAGTATTTGTAAATGGGCATTTTGAACAGAGCTGCAAATGCAAAATCTTACCTGCTTAAGCATTGAGTTAGCAACTCCAAGAGCACACATGAGCATAGGAGCAAAAAACGTCAACGTCAACAAAGAAGACAACAGCCGCACAACGTTGAATTGTTTGTAAAATTTCAAGGGTAGCTTGGTTGTCAAGCTTAGGAATTAAATCCCCTAAACATAGCAAAACATTGACTCTCACCTTCCAAAAGAAATAAACCAAGCATCAAACCAAACGCGAAAGATGAGAATCAACAGACTTCATGCACATAAGATAACTCTCCAGTATATAAAATATATTGGAAGAATATATAAGCAAATGTATGATTAAACAAGATTGATGGAGTATTTATCATCAGACATGGCAGAAGCATACGCATTGATGTAGAAGCAATCAGAATCTAAATGAAGAAGATGAGGACGAGAAGAGAAAGAGCCACCAAAGCAAAGAGAGCAACTGAAGCTTTACCACCCAACTGAATGGGAAAGACCTCATACTAAAGGCAGGCAGCCACTATAAAAATGTCTAACCTAGCGTAAGTCAAAAAGTTAAGATAACCTAGATAAAGACAAAGAAATAGTGATCAAGGTGAAAAATTAGGAAAAGTGAGTTTCCGATTCACATGAAAACTGCTGAGTCATGGAAAAGTCATTGAGTTAGCCATTGGTACTCTTCCAATTGATTTTCACTTCAATACTCCAAAGAAAATAAAATTTGGTGAAAGAGTCAATATAATGGGTCCGGACAACAAAACAATTTCAGTGTGCCGCAGTCTTAATTATTGTTTCATGCAAATAAATCTAGTTTCATTAAAGCAACAGATAAGTTGTCCCTTAAATTTTTCTTTTTTTTGGTTCATAAAACTTCACTTTGAAGGAAAAGAGATACTTTTATCCGCATTTCTGCTTTTTCTTTTACAATGTATGCAAGAAAGATTTACAGAAAAAAGCAGCCAATCTGTCTACATGTAGACATCCTTGCTGTCCACATTTGTTCTGAAGTTAAAGAGTTAAGACCAAGTACTTGAGACTCTACTATTGTAAGAATTGCCAGATTCAGCACAAAGTGGTGGCAACACCTGCATGGAAATAATCGAAAAACTTTATTCAGTAAAGAAAAAGGAAAAGGATGTACAAATCTAGAGCCAAATTACTTAAAAAAACTAGAGTTGAAAACCAAAGGCCTAGATGAACTTGGAATTCTTTATGGTGTTCACCGAATATTGTATATTTGACAAAATAGAGTCCACCGACAATGACTGGATTTTATTACTTGAGATACTTGCTATGTACGGGGATAGATCTTTTGAGATTACGATATTCTCACCGAAATGTTCCCGAACAGTCTGCCGAATTTGCTTCTCTTATCTTTGTTGCACGAGTTGCGAGAGTGCCAAATTCTTGGGAATTGCACCTATGTTCGGTGGTTGAAGAGAAGAAGCCGTTGCGCCGATTGTGAAACCATTTCAAATACCCAAAGAAATACACCGGAGTCAACTTGGCTGAAAATTTTCCATTTTTATTGTTGACATCTCTGCAAACAGACCATCAATGTAATGAACTTGGACTCTTTAACCTCCTTTATGTTCTTTACTCACCTAGGCTCTGTTTGTTTGTGTTTCTTTTCTTTGTTTTTGAACACTTTTTCTGTTTTTGTTCCTAGGAACAAAAAGGAACAACCGCGTTTGGGTGCGTTTGTTCCTTTTTTGTTCTTTTGTTCCCAGAAACAAAAAGAAACGAAATAAGAAACAACAAAAGTTGTTTCTTATTTTAAACAAAACTTCGGAAATACTTTTTATTTTCTTCTTCTTTTTCTTTCTTTTTTTTTTTCTTTCGCCGGTCGCCGGCCTCGGCCATGGTCGGCGGCCGGGCACGAGGGCGGCGGCCTCGCCCGGCCACGGCGAGGCTCGCCGTCCCCCGGCGAGGCCGAGCTCACCCGGCGGCCGGCGAGGCCAAGCCTCGCCTTGGCGGGCGAGCTCCGCCTCGCCAGATCTGGGCAAGCTCGAGCTCGCCCGGCCAAGGCGAGGCCGACCTCGCGTCGGGCCGGGCGAGCTCGAGCTCGCCCGGATCTGCGAGGCCGAGCTCGCCAACGGCCGGCGAGGCTCGACCTCGGCGAGCCACCGCCGGTCGGCGTCGCCTAGCGGTGGCCCGGCGAGGCCGAGCCTCGCCGGCCGGCCCCAGGCGAGCTCGGCCTCGCCGGGATCTGGCCGAGCTCGAGCTCGCGCAGCCAAGGCGAGGCCGCCGGCCAAAAGAAGAAAAAAGAAAAAGGAAAAAGAAAAAAGAAAAAAGGAAAAAATAGAAAAATATTAAAAAATAAAAGAAATAAAAAAAATTATACAAATTTACCAAACGCGTTTTTGTTCAAAATTGTTCCCGAAGAAACACTTTTCTATTTCTGTTTCCTAGAACAATTTTTAAACAGAAACGCAAACAAACGCACCCCTAGTGTCCATATTACGAGGAGGTATTTGGACGGATCATCTGCTTCTAGCTTGTCCAGCTACAAATGGGAAAATGGCATTAACACAAAGTGAACAAAGTGAACATACATTGTCATAGTTATAAGAAGATGCAATGTTGGTGACCCGATTCGTAAGAGGGTGTCCTCTCTGTATTTCATACCTGCAAAATAGTAAACAAAAACTATAAGATTGCAGAGAACCATTTCACTCCTATGTACATTTTACTAGATATCATGACAAAACGAGACATTTCTTTCATTTGGATCTAAGGCTAGGCTCATCAAACTCTTGTTTTCTCTTATTGTTTGGTGTCCTTGGCTCTCTCATGGAGTATATGTCTGACAATTATTTGAAATAAGTTCAATTAATTGGAAAGATTATAGGGCAGAAACAGAAAATGCAAGAATCATTGACTGCTAAAATGTCTTACCACCAAGAAAAGTATTATTACATTCCAAAGAATGATAATCATATGTGACTAACTTGAGTGGTCAAGAAGGTTAAGACTTACGCTAGGTGCTCCGTCCGTAGCCGCGTCATAGTTTTAAGCTTAGGCATAGGAATGGAGGCAGCTTCTGGGTTTAATCAAGAGGACCTTGGGAGGTGTTTGCACCTTCAGCGGATGAGGGTGGCAAGTTTAGGTCGAATGTGCTCACAAGCCCATCTGCATGACATGACGTTGCATAAGTTTCACAAGATGGCGACCCCATCACGGAGCTCTTGGAGCTCTTTATCTTGTCCACCGATCTCAAGTCGAGCCTCTTGGTGGCATCTCTGTCCACCTCGGCCGGAGGTTATGCTCCGGCCTCTTATTTGCCGTGAGAACATTTTTTGGGGTAATTGCGGCAAAATCAAGAGAACCTTCAAAGGTGTTTGCATCTTCAGCGGATGAGGGTGGCAAGTTCAGGTCGAATGTGCTCACAAGCCTATCTACATGACATGCCGTTGCATAAATTTCATATTGAGCAGCCAATGCACATGATGCAATTTGACTAATATTGAAGCGCATGGAGTCAAGTGGCCCATTGCATAAGTTTCGGGAAGGTTGGACGCTAGTCACGCTAGTCACTAGTCCTCTTTGACGAATTTGACAATATGTCCCTACTTTGCACAAAACAAATATCAAATATTGTATGCATGCTTACCACGGGTTGAGGATAATTTCTTTTGAGCTTCTGCAGCTGCCGCTCTTTTCTTCCCGTTCCTCATCCTCTGCTTCTCTGTTGCCTTTTGCTTTTGCCGCGAAGTCCGCACGTATGACTTCTGTGCTATGGCCTCTCTTTTTCGCCTCTTCCTCTGCATTTTCCACTCCTTTCTCATTGCACGTGAAAGTGGAGGTAGGCGAGGGCGAGGTGGTGAGGCTAAGGGAACCATTGACAATGCTTTGGGGAGCCACGTCCCCCCAGCCGACGATGCCACCGACGATGGGTGAGTATATGGACAGAGAAGTGGAGGTGGCAATGGTGCTGCTCGAAAACTAACAAGGGGAGGAGGAGGAGTTGGAATGTGGTGGGAGTGTAGAGGATAATGGGAGCAACCGATACCAATAGGACTAGGAGCAGCCTCAAAAGGTAGAACATGAGGCGGTCTGCCAAGGACATGACTATATAGGCTGAGCAAAAGTAGGGGGAGGGAAGGAAGGGGGCAGAGGTGGCAGATGATATTGCACATGATATTGCATCCAAGGACGAGGACCTTGACTTTGATTACCATAATTTCTTCGATCATAATTACCATAATTCCTTTGATAATCATAATTCCTTTGACCATAATCACCGTAATTCCTTTGATATGACATATCGAAGCTTTCAATTTGGCTAATTAGCTACAAAATTTCTTGCCAAAGCGTATCGTGCTGCCAAGTAGAAAGATTTCAGAGCCAGAATAAGTTGCGCAAGCTGAAGTTTACATTTGGGAGCAAGAAATAATGCTCAAAATCAAAATCTAAAGTGTCCTTCATTCGATTGATTTAAAATTGCTACTTAATTACAAAGAAAGATCCTCTCTCGAAGGATCTCGCCAAATATTTATTTACCAATTAAAAAGGAATTTTGGGAGAGAAATGCTTCTTAGTTTAGTCTAGAATTGGATTAAATCGAATTCACAAGAAATTTCATAAAAAAGTTTTCGTAAATCAAAAAGTTTAATAAAATAGAGTGCCTACAGTGCAATATTAGGAAGTATTAGAAAGTACATTCTCATTCCATATATCCAACTCCATATATCCAACTGTTGCTGAGATCAAATCCGTCAAACTCCAACAACATCATTAATATAGTGGTTCATACTACCAAATGACTTTAGTAGATTTTGGTCAATTGAAAATTTAGTATTTATTTGAGGTAACAAAACAAAATCAAGAATTCATAAAGAATGAACCGGCCTCACCCGCATACCCCTATTCACTCACCTCCTACTATTTACTATGCCATGAAATCGTTCCCGTTAAACGACCCTCATATGATGACAACAACATTGCAATGGCTTTTTAAACTTTTAAATGGTAACCTGTAAACAAAAGGCAATAGAAACACTTGGTCAAAAACTTGACGTGCAATAAGCGTGCAACGTATGAGCACAATCGGAGAAAATGATGGGGAAGATGTCTTTACTATAACTATAACTATGCTATATATATATATATATATAATGTTTGTGTACATTTTATCTTGCCCATAAAGTTTAGTTTTTCCACAACCAATTTAAGATCAGGTCGTTTTCGAGCGAAATAAATACACAACGACTTACGGTGATTGATTTGCTATACTCAAGTTAATGACTTATGGTGCTTCCACAGCACTCGAAGCTCTCTCATAACCCTGGGGCTTAAAAGTTCAGATATAATTTCTATGACTCGATGACAATTGACAAGGATGGAGTCAGGTGATTCTATTCCCTCTTTTATGCTACTCAAAGAGCAGTAAATACGCAGGTCTGATGTCTAAAGACTACACACCTGAGTATATACAACGGACATTTAATTCTTGACATGAAATCATTCTGTTAAATGACCCTCGCACGATGACAACAACATTGCAATGGCTTTTTTAAACTTTTAAATGGTAACCCGTAAACAAAGGCAATAGAAACACTTGGTCAAAAACTTGACATGCGATACGCGTGCAACGTACGTGCACAAACGGAGAAAATGATGGGGAAGATGTCTTTATTATGTGACTGCTTTTGTTAATTTTATCATTCTTAATTTCGATGGGCCCACCATGTCTTTCTTTTCCCCTTGGTGGGGAGAAAATATTAGGTATGTCTTACGCTCCAGCCTGTCAAACAAGAAGGCGGTGGGAGCGCGACACGTGTCCGTGTGGGACCCACAATTTCAGGCGCCCATTTTGAAAATTTTCGTGTACCGTAGCTCTGGAGAAAAGGGTTTTCTGTCGCGTGTTCTTTCTTTGCACCTTTCTCTCTACCCTCGCTCTCTCTCCCCGACGAACTCCCTCTCTCTCTGCCCTCGCTTTTTCCGACCGGCGAACCACCGCGAGCAACTGACCGGCGTGCGACCCCCTTCTCTCTCTGCCCTCCCTCTTTCTGACCGGCGAACCACCGCGCTGGCCCTCTGGCTCCGGTTCCAGCGCCGACTCGTCCGTCCTTTACTCTTTCTCTCTCCTCGCGTCTCTGTTTGCCCTCCCTCTCTTCGACAGCGAACCACCGCGGGACCGGCGAACCACCGCGCCCCCCTTCCGGCTGCAGATCCGGCACCGGCTTGTCCAGGTAATTTCTCGCTTTCTCTTTTCTCTCTTCTCTCTCTTCGACCCAGAGTGTGACGAAGGGATTTTATAGGATTTTAGCGATGCCTGAAAAGTCATCAGTTAAGTTGTTATCGCATGGATACCAATTTTTACCGTAGGCAAAGCTTTCATGGGGAGAAAATATTAGGTACGTCTTATGCTCCAGCTTGTCAAACAAGAAGGTGGTGGGAGCGCGACACGTGTCTGTGTGGGACCCATAATTTCAGGCGCCCATTTTGAAAATTTTCGTGTAACGTACCTCTGGAGAAAAGGGTTTTCTGTCACGGGTCCTTTCTTTGCGCCTTTCTCTCTACCCTCGCTCTCTCTCCCCGACGAACTCCCTCTCTCTCTGCCCTCGCTTTTTCCGACCGGCGAACCACCGCAAGCAACCGACCGGCGTGCGACCTCCTTCTCTCTCTGCCCTCCCTCTTTCTGACCGGCGAACCACCGCGCCGCCCCTCTGGCTCCGGTTCCAGCCCCGACTCGTCCGTCCCTTACTCTTTCTCTCTCCTCGCGTCTCTGTCTGCCCTCCCTCTCTTCGACAGCGAACCACCGCGCCCCCTTCCGGCTGCAGATCCGGCACCGGCTTGTCTAGGTAATTTCTCACTTTCTCTTTTCTCTCTTCTCTGTCTGACGGTGTGACGGAAGGGATTTTATAGGATTTTAGCGATGCCTGAAAAGTCATTAGTTAAGTTGTTATCGCATGGATACCAATTTTTACCGTAGGCAAAGCTTTCACTTGGTCCCAAAGATGTCCTGCCCAGAAAGCAAAACATAATTGCAAAGAAGGAAATAGAAAAAACAAATAAGGAAGAGTTACAGATAGTCATTGAAGAATGCAAAAGGCAATAGAAACACTTGGTCAAAAACTTGACGTGCGATAAGCGTGCAACGTATGAGCACAATCGGAGAAAATGATGGGGAAGATGTCTTTACTATAACTATAACTATGTTATATATATAATGTTTGTGTACATTTTATCTTGCCCATAAAGTTTAGTTTTTCCACATCCAATTTAAGATCATGTCGTTTCGAGCAAAATAAATACACAACGACTTACGGTGATTGATTTGCTATACTCAAGTTAATGACTTACGGTGCTTCCACAGCACTCGAAGCTCTCTCATAACTCTGGGGCTTAAAAGTTCAGATATAATTTCTTTGACCCGATCACAATTGACAAGCGTGGAGTCAGGTGATTCTATTCCCTCTTTTATGCTACTTAAAGAGCAGTAAATACGCAGGTCTGATGTCTAAAGACTACACACCTGAGTATATACAACGGACATTTAATTCTTGACATGAAATCATTCCTGTTAAATGACCCTCGCACGATGACAACAACATTGCAATGGCTTTTTTAAACTTTTAAATGGTAACCCGTAAACAAAAGGCAATAGAAACACTTGGTCAAAAACTTGACGTGCGATACGCGTGCAACGTACGTGCACAATCGGAGAAAATGATGGGGAAGATGTCTTTATTATGTGACTGCTTTTGTTAATTTTATCATTCTTAATTTCGATGGGCCCACCATGTCTTTCTTTTCCCCTTGGTGGGGAGAAAATATTAGGTACGTCTTACGCTCTAGCCTGTCAAACAAGAAGGCGGTGGGAGCGCGACACGTGTCCGTGTGGGACCCACAATTTCAGGCGCCCATTTTGAAAATTTTCATGTACCGTAGCTCAGGAGAAAAGGGTTTTCTGTCGCGGGTTCTTTCTTTGCACCTTTCTCTCTACCCTCGCTCTCTCTCCCCGACGAACTCCCTCTCTCCGCCCCTCGCTTTCCGACCGGGCGAACCACCGCGAGCAACCGACCGGTGCGACCCCTTTCTCTCTCTCGCCCTCCCTCTTTCGACCGGCGAACCACCACGCTGGCCCTCCGGCCGGTTCCAACCCCCGACTCGTCCGTCCTTTACTCTTTCTCTCTCCTCGCGTCTCTGTTTGCCCTCCCTCTCTTCGACAACCACCGGACCGGCGAACCACCGCGGCCCCCTCCGCTGCGATCCGGCATCGGCTTGTCTCACTCGCTTTCTTTTCTCTCTTCTTTGTCGGACGGAGTGTGATGTAAGGGATTTTATAGGGATTTTAGCGATGCTCGAAAAGTCATCGTTAAGTTGTTATCGCATGGATACCAATTTTTACCGTAGGCAAAGCTTTCTTGGGAGAAAATATTAGGTACGTCTTACGCTCCAGCTGTCAAACAAGAAGGTGGTGGGAGCGCGACACGTGTCCGTGTGGACCCACAATTTCAGGCGCCCATTTTGAAAATTTTCGTGTAACGTAGCTCTGGAGAAAAGGGTTTTCTGTCACGGGTTCTTTCTTTGCGCCTTTCTCTCTACCCTCGCTCTCTCTCCCCGACGAACTCCCTCTCTCTGTGCCCTCGCTTTTTCCGACCGGCGTGCGACCTCCTTCTCTCTCTGCCCTCCCTCTTTCTGACCGGCGAACCACCGCGCCGCCCCTCTGGCTCCGGTTCCAGCCCCGACTCGTCCGTCCCTTACTCTTTTTCTCTCTCCTCGCTCTCTGTCGCCTCCTCTCTTCGACAGCGAACCACCGCGCCCTGCGGTCGGCAGATCCGGCACCGGCTTGTCCGGTAATTTCTCACTTTCTCTTTTCTCTCTTCTCTTCGTCGCGGTGTGACGTAAGGGATTTTGTAGGATTTTAGCGATGCCTGAAAAGTCATTAGTTAAGTTGTTATCGCATGGATACAATTTTTACCGTAGGCAAAGCTTTCACTTGGTCCCAAAGATGTCCTGCCTAGAAAGCAAAACATAATTGCAAAGAAGGAAATAGAAAAAGAAATAACGAAGAGTTCTGCGATAGTCACTTGAAGAATGCAAAAGGCAATAGAAACACTTGGTCAAAACTTGACGTGCGATAAGCATGCAACGTATGAGCACAATCGGAGAAAATGATGGGGAAGATGTCTTTACTATAACTATAACTATGTTATATATATATAATGTTTGTGTACATTTTATCTTGCCCATAAAGTTTAGTTTTTCCACATCCAATTTAAGATCATGTCGTTTGAGCGAAATAAATACACAACGACTTACGGTGATTGATTTGCTATACTTAAGTTAATGACTCACGGTGCTTCCACAGCACTCGAAGCTCTCTCATAACTCTGGGGCTTAAAAGTTCAGATATAATTTCTTTGACCCGATCACAATTGACAAGGATGGAGTCAGGTGATTCTATTCCCTCTTTTTATGCTACTTAAAAGAGCAAATACGCATGGTGTCCGATGTCTAAAGACTACACACCTGAGTATATACAACGGACATTTAATTTTTGACATGAAATCATTCCTGTTAAATGACCCTCGCACGATGACAACAACATTGCAATGGCTTTTTTAAGCTTTTAAATGGTAACCCGTAAACAAAAGGCAATAGAAACACTTGGTCAAAAACTTGATCGTGCGATACGCAACGTACGTGCACAATCGGAGAAAATGATGGGGAAGATGTCTTTATTATGTGACTGCTTTTGTTAATTTTATCATTCTTAATTTCGATGGGCCCACCATGTCTTTCTTTTCCCCTTGGTGGAGAGAAAATATTAGGTACGTCTTACGCTCCAGCCTGTCAAACAAGAAGGCGGTGGGAGCGCGACACGTGTCCGTGTGGGACCCACAATTTCAGGCGCCCATTTTGAAAATTTTCGTGTACCGTAGCTCAGGGAGAAAAGGGTTTTCTGTCGCGGGTTCTTTCTTTGCGCCTTTCTCTCTACCCTCGCTCTCTCTCCCCCGCGAACTCCCTCTCTCTCTGCCCTCACTTTTTTTCTAACCGGTGAACCACCGCAGCAACCGACCGGCGTGCGACCCCCTTCTCTCTCGCCCTCCTCTCTTTCGACGCCGAGAACCACCGCGCCGCCCCTCGCTCCGGTTCCAGCCCCGACTCGTCCGTCCCTTTACTCTTTCTCTCTCCTCGCGTCTCTGTTTGCCCTCCTCTCTTCGACAAACGACCGCGTGGATCGCGAACCACCGCACCCCCTTCCGGCAGATCCGCGCCGGCTTGTCCGGTAATTTCTCTTTCTCTTTTCTCTCTTCTGCGACAACAGTGACGGAAGGGATTTTATAGGATTTTAGCGATGCCTGAAAAGTCATCGCTTAAGTTGTTATCGCATGGATACCAATTTTTACCGTAGGCAAAGCTTTCATGGGGAGAAAATATTAGGTACGTCTTACGCTCCGCCTTGTCAAACAAGAAGGCGGTGAGCGCGACACGTGTCCGTGTGGGACCCACAATTTAGTGCCCATTTTGAAAATTTTCGTGTACCGTACTCCTCCGGAGAAAAGGGTTTTCTGTCGCGGTTCTCTCTTTGCGCCTTTCTCTCTACCCACGCTCTCTCTCCCCGACGAACTCCTCTCGCCCTCGCTTTTCCGACCGGCGAACCACCGCGAGCCCTCGACCGGCATGCGACCTCCTTCTCTCTCTACCCTCCCTCTTTCTGACCGGCGAACCACCGCGCCGCCCCTCTGGCTTCGGTTCCAGCCCCGACTCGTCCGTCCCTTACTCTTTCTCTCTCCTCGCGTCTCTATCTGCCCTCCCTCTCTTCGACAGCGAACCACCGCGCCCCGGCGAACCACGCGCGCCCTTCCCTGCGGATCCGGCACCGGCTTGTCCAAGTAATTTCTTGCTTTCTCTTTTCTCTCTTCTCTTGTTTGACGGTGTGACGGAAGGGATTTTAGGATTTTAGCGATGCCCTAGAAAGTCATTAGTTAAGTTGTTATCGCATGGATACCAATTTTACCGTAGGCAAAGCTTTCACTTGGTCCCAAAGATGTCCTGCGAAAGCAAAACATAATTGCAAAGAAGGAAATAGAAAAAAAGAAATAACGAAGAGTTACGGATAGTCACTTTGAAGAATGCAAAAGGCAATAGAAACACTTGGTCAAAACTTGACGTGCGATAAGCGTGCAACGTATGAGCACAATCGGAGAAAATGATGGGGAAGATGTCTTTACTATAACTATAACTATGTTATATATATATAATGTTTGTGTACATTTTATCTTGCCCATAAAGTTTAGTTTTTCCACACATCCAATTTAAGATCATGTCGTTTCGAGCGAAATAAATACACAACGACTTACGGTGATTGATTTGCTATACTTGATTAATGACTCACGGTGCTTCCACAAAGACCTCGGCTCTCTCATAACTCTGGGGCTTAAAAGTTCAGATATAATTTCTTTGACCCGATCACAATTGACAAGGATGGAGTCGATTCTATTCCCTCTTTTTATGCTACTTAAAGAGCAGTAAATACGCAGGTCGATGTCTAAAGACTACACACACTGAGTATATACAACGGACATTTAATTTTGACATGAAATCATTCTGTTAAATGACCCTCGCACGATGACAACAACATTGCAATGGCTTTTTTAAGCTTTTAAATGGTAACCCGTAAACAAAAGGCAATAGAAACACTTGGTCAAAAACTTGACGTGCGATACGCGTGCAACGTACGTGCACAATCGGAGAAAATGATGGGGAAGATGTCTTTATTATGTGACTGCTTTTGTTAAATTTATCATTCTTAATTTCGATGGGCCCACCATGTCTTTTTTCTTTTTTTCCCTTGGTGGAGAGAAAATATTAGGTACGTCTTACGCTCCAGCTTTGTCAAACAAGAAGGCGGTGGGAGCGCGACACGTGTCCGTGTGGGACCCACAATTTCAGGCGCCCATTTTGAAAATTTTTCGTGTACCGTAGCTCGGAGAAAAGGGTTTTCCTCGTCGCGGGTTCTTTCTTTGCGCCTTTCTCTCTACCCTCGCTCTCTCTCCCCGACGAACTCCCTCTCTCTCTGCCCTCACTTTTTCTAACCGGTGAACCACCGCGAGCAACCGACCGGCGTGCGACCCCCTTCTCTCTCTGCCCTCCCTCTTTCTGACCGGTGAACCACCGCGCCGCCCCTCTGGCTCCGGTTCCAGCCCCGACTCGTCCGTCCCTTACTCTTTCTCTCTCCTCGCGTCTCTGTTTGCCCTCCCTCTCTTCGACAGCGAACGACCGCGTGACCGGCGAACCACCGCACCCCCCTTTCGGCTGTAGATCCGGCGCCGGCTTGTCCAGGTAATTTCTCGCTTTCTCTTTTCTCTCTTCTCTCGTCCGACGGTGACGGAAGGGATTTTATAGGATTTTAGCGATGCCTGAAAAGTCATCGCTTAAGTTGTTATCGCATGGATACCAATTTTTACCGTAGGCAAAGCTTTCTTGGGGAGAAAATATTAGGTACGTCTTACGCTCCAAACTTTGTCAAACAAGAAGGTGGTGGGAGCGCGACACGTGTCCGTGGGACCCACAATTTCAGGTGCCCATTTTGAAAATTTTCGTACCGTACCTCTGGAGAAAAGGGTTTTCTGTCGCGGGTTCTTTCTTTGCGCCTTTCTCTCGTACCCTCGCTCTCTCTCCTCGACGAACTCCCTCTCTCTCTCGCCTCGCTTTCCGACTAGCGAACCACCGCGAGCAACCGACCGGGCGTGCGACCTCCTTCTCTCTGCCCTCCCTCTTTCGACTAGTGAACCACCGCGCCACGCCTCGGCTCCGGTTTTAGCCCCGACTCACCGCCCCTTACTCTTTCTCTCTCCTCGCGTCTCTCGTCGCCCTCCCTCTCTTCGACAGCAAACCACTACGCCCCCCTTCCGATTGCAGATCCGGCACCGGCTTGTCCAGGTAATTTCTCGCTTTCTCTTTTCTCTCTTCTCTGTCTGACGGTGTGACGGAAGGGATTTTGTAGGATTTTAGCGATGCCTGAAAAGTCATTAGTTAAGTTGTTATCGCATGGATACCAATTTTTACCGTAGGCAAAGCTTTCACTTGGTCCCAAAGATGTCCCGCTGAAAGCAAAACATAATTGCAAAGAAGGAAATAGAAAAAGAAATAACGAAGAGTTACAGATAGTCAGAGAAGAATGCAAAAGGCAATAGAAACACTTGGTCAAAAACTTGACGTGCGATAAGCGTGCAACGTATGAGGCACAATCGGAGAGAAAATGATGGGGAAGATGTCTTTACTATAACTATAACTATGTTATATATATAATGTTTGTGTACATTTTATCTTGCCCATAAAGTTTAGTTTTTCCACATCCAATTTAAGATCATGTCGTTTTTCGAGCGAAATAAAATACACAACGACTTACGGTGATTGATTTGGTATACCTAGTTAATGACTTACTAAGTGCTTCCACGCACTCGAAGCTCTCTCATAACTCTGGGCTTAAAAGTTCAGATATAATTTCTTTGACCGATGACAATTGACAAGGGATGAGTCGAAAAAGATTCTATTCCCTTTTTATGCTACTTAAAGAGCGTGCATCACGCGGTGTCTGATGTCTAAAGACTACACACACAGTATATACAACGGACATTTAATTCTTGACATGAAATCATTCTGTTAAATGACCCTGCACGATGACAACAACATTGCAATGGCTTTTTTAAACTTTTAAATGGTAACCCCGTAAACAAAGCGGTAGAAACACTTGGTCAAAAACTTGACGTGCGATACGCGTGCAACGTACGTGCACAATCGGAGAAAATGATGGGGAAGATATCTTTATTATGTGTGACTGCTTTTGTTAATTTTATCATTCTTAATTTCGATGGCCCACCATGTCTCTTTTCCCTTGGTGGGGAGAAAATATTAGGTACGTCTTACGCTCCAGCCACGTCAAACAAGAAGGCGGTGGGAGCGCGACACGTGTCCGTGTGGGACCCACAATTCACGCCCATTTTGAAAATTTTCGTGTACCGTAGCTCGGGGGAGAAAAGGGTTTTACTGTCGCGGGTTCTTTCTTTTGCGCCTTTCTCTCTACCCTCGCTCTCTCTCCTCGACGAACTCCCTCTCTCTCTCGCCCTCGCCCGCCAATCGCGAACCACCGTGAGCAACTAACCGGTGCGACCCCTTCTCTTTCTCCCTCCCTCTTTCTGACCGGCGAACCACCGCGCCGCCCCTCGCTCCGGTTCCAGCCCACTGTCGTCCCTTACTCTTTCTCTCTCCCTCGCGTTCTGCATGCGCCCTCCCCTCTCTTCGACGGTGAACCACCGCGTGACCAGGCGAACCACCGCGCCCCCCTTCCGGCTGCGGATCCGGACGGCTTGTCCCGGTAATTTCTCGCTTTCTCTTTTCTCTCTTCTCTGTCGACGGTGTGAAGGGATTTTATAAGTTTTAGCGATGCCTGAAAAGTCATCGCTTAAGTTGTGATCGCATGGATACCAATTTTTACCGTAGGCAAAAGCTTTCATGGGGAGAAAAATATTAGGTACGTCTTACGCTCCAGCTTGTCAAAGAAGAAGCGGTGGGAGCGCGACACGAGTCTAGTGGGACCCACAATTTGGGCGCCCATTTTGAAAATTTTCGTGTACCGTAGCTACGGAGAAAAGGGTTTTCTGTCGTGGGTTCTTTCTGGCGCCTTTCTCTCTACCTCGCTCTCTCTCCCCGACGAACTCCCTCTCTCTCTCGCCCTCAGCTTTTTCCGACCGGCGAACCACCGCGAGCAACCGGCGGCGTGCGACCTCCTTCTCTCTCTCGCCTCCTCTTTCCGACCGGCGAACCACTGCGCCGCCCCTCCGGCTCCGGTTCCGCCCCGACTCGTCCGTCCCTTTACTCTTTCTCTCTCCTCGCGTCTCTCGTCGTCGCCCTCCCTCTCTTCGACGCCAACCATCGCGTGACCGGCGAACCACCGCGCCCCCTTCGGTGTAGATCCGGCACCAGCTTGTCCAGAGTAATTTCTTGCTTTCTCTTTTCTCTCTTCTCCGTCCGACTCGGTGACGGAAGGGATTTTGTAGGATTTTAGCGATGCACGAAAAGTCATTAGTTAAGTTGTTATCGCATGGATACCAATTTTTACCGTAGGCAAAGCTTTCACTTGGTCCCCAAAGATGTCCTGCCTAGAAAGCAAAACATAATTGCAAAGAAGGAAATAGAAAAAAATAAGGAAGAATTACGGATAGTCACTTTGAATAATGCAAAACGAGATATCCCCCGAGATCAGAAATGGCCATCCTTCATGACTTACTTAAATATTATCTCAGTGACAAACTAATGTGAAGTTATAAAAAATAATAATAGTTGAAATTTTGGGTTGAATAAGCATCAAGAACTGTCACCGTTAAAGATTGGTCATGTCAAAATGGGAAGCGAACTAACTGAACATTCTGGGGTTTATTTAGCAAGCAAATGGAAGTCTAAAGTTTGTGAACTCAATTTTGGGAAACGGATGCAGCCATTTCATGCATTCTTATATGTGTATATCTTTATTACAACATGTTTGTAGGCCAAGAATTCATACTATTGGATGAAAGGATGGTGCAACCGAATACCTGATTTGATGGCAATCACAAAAACTAAAATTGGTTTTGAGGAAAGTAGCACTAAGTCCCATGATGCAAATGAAAATACCCAATGTCAACCACGCAAAAGATGCAAGAGTGAAAGCTTGGCTAACATTGAGATCAAGCACTTCACTGCACTTCACTTCTTCAGTCACCAAAAGTCACTCACAGCAGAAAAAACAATTGATACATTCTCTCAGTGAACTTCACTCATGTGGGACTCACATGTATTGTTACTCGTGTTTATTTTGCAAGCTCTTGCTAGTGTTTACTTTATCAAAAGCTAAGTTCAAAGTACCCTATTCATGCTAGTTTCATACTGCAATAGTTGGATAATTTGAGGCCGTATAGTCACATAAGATTTTGAGAAAAATTGAGGTCTTTGCATTCATGAAAGGCCATTCTCAAGAGGAGGTTAAAGACCCATTATAAAATAATTTTTTCATATGATAAAAAGCTAAAATTTTTTTTGATAAACTTGCAAGTTAAAGTTGCAAGTACGCTCATGTAGAATTTTATGAAACCTCATTAGCTAGATGTGGAACTAATCTTAAACCTGTAGGGAACTTTTTTTTTTTTGGACAAAACCTGTAGGGAACTTTAGAGTGTGGTAATTTTTTTTTAACCAAAAAGTAGTGAAATCCAAAAGTTTGACAGATGTTGTGATGCTAACAATATAGGATTTTTGCACTTGTCTATCAACCAATTGTTAAGTATTTAATTTTGGGTTCTGGGCGAGACACGAAATTCCACGGAGTGTGGGGCGATTCCCGGGATATTCAGCGAGTCCACCGCGATATTCACTGCGGTCGCACGTGCGGGCAAAAGCGACATTTCGCAGCCTCCACATGTAAAAACTTCCTCCCTCTTTTTTTGACTCTCCGTCTCCCCGATGCCGTCCTCCAGCTGGGGGTATCAAAGGAAAAAAAAAAAAAAATCGGCCCCAGCCCAGCCTAAAATTAAGTTATTTTGGGGTCGGGCCTTTTAGGTATTGGTATTATTTGGGTTAGAGGTCGAATCAGGCCGGCGCGCTTTTTTTTTCTCTTTCTCTCTGTGAGTGCACAACAGGATAAAACCATCTAGCTAATAGGCACCTTTTGGTTATATAATATTGAAGTCGGGTTCAGCCAGTCGATTAAGTACGCCCTATAGGGTTTTGGGTGTGGTCGAGTCAGGTGTCATGAAACTCGACCTAACCCAACCCATTGATCCCTACCTCCACTCACGGTGGCACTCCAAATCCTTACACTTCAAAACTCCATCTCTCTTTCTCAAGTTGTGAAGCCCTCGAAGCATCACTCGCCATCTCCCTAATTGGGCATGCCCCTCTTGCTCAAATTAAGTTAAGGATTGCTACTAGTTGAGATTTGGGCGAGGGCCTGCAAGGCCTCACCTATGGTTACCTAGTGTTGCCGACCATGAGGCTTAAGAACCCCGACGATCAATCAGTACAGTGATTAATTTTAGGATTTCTAGCGTATATATTTCACTTAATTTTATTAGACTTAACCTAAATCCGTGCTCTCATTTTTCTATCAAAACCCGAAATCAATGGGAACCAAAAACTCCTATTTGTCGGCGAAATCGGACTTTTTAGCAAATGGACCGAACGAGACACCTTATATTAGCACGCAGCACGACAAGATTCCCCGGGGATATTCAAGTGGAGCGCGGTATCCACCGCGGTGGCACGTGCGGACAAGCGACATTCACCTCTTCCACACGCTCCCCACGTTGTTTTTGACTCTCCCGTCCGTCGCCATTCTCCACTCGCGGCGGCGCGGCGTTGGAAACTCTCTCTCTCTCAATCATTCGCCGCCGCTCGCCGCCGCAATGGCGTCCGCATCGACGTCGATGTCGCTCGTCTCGCCGCCCCGCGGCGCCCAGCATACTCCTTCGCCGTCCTCCGTCGCGCCTCCGCTCGTCCTCTCCCCCGCGGCGCCCGCGTCCGTTATCTTCTCCCCCGCGAGGACGCCCGTGCTCCTGAGGATCGTCTGCTGCTCCTCCGCCGGCGAGCGGAGGGAGGTACGGCTCGGCCTGCCGAGCAAGGGGCGCATGGCCGACAACACGCTCGGCCTCCTCAAGGTAACATCGCATTGCCGGTTTTCGTTTGCCGAGGAATCGGTTCCGATGAAAGTGTCTTAATCTCTGACATGCCGCTCCAGGAGGGTTGTGGTCTGTTTGTTTTTATCTGCATACTGATCCTTTTCGACTTTGTTCTTGAAGGATTGCCAATTGTCAGTCAAGCGGGTCAATCCTCGCCAGTATGTTGCCGAAATTCCACAGGTATGGATATATGTCATGAAAAATGTGTGCCTCATTTTGGTGTAGACATGGTGGTAAGACATTTTGAGTTCATTTATCGTAACTCACTTGGACCTCAATTTTGGTTTTTAGAACTACTGGAGGTAGGTT